>BKCP01008270.1:0-99918 GCA_008636005.1 Striga asiatica | reverse complement strand
AAAACCTATTGTTGACATGCTTGAGAGTATTATATCTTATGTAATGGAAAGGCAGCATCACAAACTAATGTTGACCAGTGGAGTAAAACACACAATATGTCCTAGGATAAGGAAAAAAATTGAGGAAAATAAGTTGAATAGTAGGTTGCGTGTGACCAAACCTGCAGTGGGTGAAAAAATTCAAGTTGCCATATCAGATGATCAATTTGTAGTTGATTTGAAGTGCATGACATGTAGTTGTAGAAGCTGAGATATATCTGGTATACCATGTATCCATGCTTGTTCTACAATTCATTACATGAAGAGGGATGTAGTGGAATTTGTCAGCCCATACTTCTGTGTAGAAAGAAATTTGTGAGCATACTCCTTTTCTCTTGAACCATTAAATGGACCTAAAATGTGGCCTGATGCATCTGTGTCCACTGTCAAGCCACCTCCATTTAAAAAGATGCCTGATAGACCTAGAATAAGAAGGAGAAGAGCACCTGAAGAAGAGGCTAAGGTGACACTAAGCTGAGAAGATTTGGACTACAAATGACTTGTCAAAAATGCAAGAAAATTTGGCATAACATCAGGACTTGCCCCGATGAAGCTGCTCTTGCACAGACAAGAGTGTGTTTTATTGTTAGTGCTTATTTATGAACATTTATGATGCATTATGTTGATATCCTTGTTGTTAAATTGTAGAAAAAGAGGGGGAGACCAAGGACAAGGGAGCAATATGTGGAGTCTTCTGCAAGAGATTGGCCTGTAACACCAACACCAACCCAACTCCAACAAACCCAACACCAGTCCCAACACCTGCCCCAACAGCACCACCACAAGTACCACAAACACAAGCCCCAACAGCACCACAAACACAAGCCCCAACAGCACCACACACACAAGCCCCAACAAAAGCCCCATCCACAAGAGCAACCACAACAAGAAGAGAAACCACAGTCACAAGAGCAGCCAGAACAGCCCCAACTACAAGATCAGCCACAACTGTTATGCAACAGACAAGAAAGAGTTCTAGGATCAGGAGTGTTGGACAATCATTTCACATTGTGCAACCTATTAGGGCAAGAGACAGAACAATGGTAAAAAAGCTAACTTTATTTTCTAACATAAAGTTAAATGTCAGCTTAGTTAACTTATTGTTGTTTTCATTGTTTAGGCAAAAAAAAGGATATGGTGTGATGGTCTCTGAGCAGACAAGAGACATTTATATGAGGGTATGCTTCATTGTTTACCATATTTTTCCTGTTTCAATTTGTTAGGCAAAAAAAGGATATGGTGTGATGGTCTCTGAGCAGACAGGAGACATTTATATGAGGGTATGCTTCATTGTTTACCATATTTTTTCCTGTTTCAATTTGTTATGCATTTTTTAGAAATTTACTTAATTTGTTCCACAACTGATTAATCAGATGTCAGGGCAAAGTAGAGTTAACTTTGTACCTAACAGAAGACCTGGATCATCACATGGACAAAAGAAACAAACATCCAAGAATTTCCCAAGAGATCAAGGGACCCAAGAGAGTGTTCGCAACTTTTCACCTTAGTTGTCATGGATATGTACTGTTGTTAGGTTTTGGGGATATATGTTCTGAACTACCCTGTTTTTTTATGTTTTTGGTTGTGGCATCGGAGATGCAGTTCGAGATCATTTAATTTCTGAATTTGGATTGGATTTGATGTTTTTGGTTGTGGAATTTGGATTGGATTTGACTTTGAATTGTCTAAGGATGGCAGCAAGACTTTTGTTAGTAAACATGTCTTCATTTTGAGTTGTTTGGTATTTAATATGCTTGTACACATATTTGTGCTTATAAGATGGTTGTGAAGTGAAATAAAGTAACTGTAAACCTAACCAAAATAAGCCAAAATGATCATTGTCAATATTACCATACAATATATGGCACCAACATACACATACACTGAAATAAACTTACAGAAAAACATAAGCTGATTCAAAAAAAAAAAAAAAAAATTCCATAACAACTGCAAAGTTTCCAAAAGGCAGCATCAGAAATGGTTCATTGTCAATACATAACCAAGATGAAGTTACAAAAACTTAAGGCTAATTCAACATCAATCAACCATTTTCCCTTTACCCAAGGAAAAAATCAAAACAATAAATAACACAACTGACACACACACAATACGGTTTCTGAAGATGTTTCTCTTGATCAAGACTTGTATTGGCTCCTCCAAGTCATTTACTTTGGATTTAAGATACAATAGTTCATCTTCCATCATTTTTAGCCTCTCAGCCATTGCTACTGCTGTAACTTCTTCGCATTTTAATTGCTCCTCCAAGTCATTTGCTTTGGATTTAAGATACAATAGTTCATCATTCTTCAATGAAAGCCTCTCAGCCATTGCTACTACAGCGACTTCTTTGTACTTTAATTGCTCCTCCAACAATGTCTTATCAACCTTCAGTTTCAGAAAATATGATTTCTGAAATTGTCCAAGCCCCGGATCAATCCAAGAAAAGTATCTACTGGCTTTCTTTTACAAAGAAGCAAGGACTAAAACAAATCACACAATCTGATAACCCATAAACTAAGTCCATGTCATAAAGCCAAAATTTTTCAGCTCATATCGTAAACTAAAATTTCAAATTCAACTTGTATTTTCTAAGTTTATTTCATCAAATTCATCTCGCATTTCAAATTGAACAGGTCAGTTCATCTCAGATTGGTCACGCATGAAATTACAAAAACTACGCCAAATTGCAGACATATCGGCACAATTGCACTCATATCGGCACAAAACATAATCAAGAAACCATATTGCAACAGGAAATCGAACTCACCTCTGGGTTGATGCAACGTCGAAATCAACGACAAGGATTGAGGTCGGTATTTGACGTGAATATACCTAGTTCGTCTCCACATGCACATAATAATTTGAATCTCCTTTAATCTGGGCTCAAACTTGCCGACATTTCAGCACAAATTTGGGGTGATTTTGGGCTAATTGCATCGAAATTAGGGTTAGGTTTTTGGAATGAAGATTTTGGGCACAAATTTGGGCAGATTCAGCTTTTATAGTCCCTGAACTTGCCACCTGGGCGCTGACTCGGACATCCGTTTGGTGTGTCTGTTAGTTTTAAAAGCCACGTAGGATTCCCGTTAACGGCAGTTAAAACCATGTATCGGGTTGCCAAAATTGTAAAGGTCATGTATTTATTTTTCAAGGTCTAAAGGTGGTGATTAAATGGCCAAACACGTAAAGGTCGTGTATTTTCCCGCCATTATGCCTTTTTATTTTTATAGTTTAGTATTTGATTGTTATTTTTGTAGTTTTGATAGGAATTTGGAATATTTTTAAGGTAGGAACAATTTTTTTTTAGACGTGAGCACGCCTTATACACGTTAAATATATTGTTTCTCTTTATTTAAGCCGTGGCTACGCCTTAGCAAAATTCGTTCCTGTTGGTTGTTGGGCTGGCGTTACGTATCGATTTTTTTTTATTTACCTTTTTTTTTATTCAGTTTTTATTAAATAACAAAAATGAAAATCCAAAAAACAAACTGTTCTTCGCTATCTTCTTCTTTCCTATTTTTCAGCCCTAATCCTCTCTCCTCTCTCACAGGCACCTAGAAATCTCGATTCATGTCCTCGGCTATCTTCCTCCGAGTACACGTCGCGACAACCGAGGGGACCCTCCTGTTTCAGACCCGTCGCGAGGAAATCACAGAAATTGCGAGCCCTAACTCTCACAGCGCCGTCGAAAACCAGCCACCGGCGTGCCGCCGCCGCCGCCCTCAGACAACCACCGCATGGGACCCTCCTATTCTGCTACACTTCACCAACCACGTCACTCAATCGCCGCACCCAACCACCGCGCGCGACCGTCCTGTTTCCGACGACCCTCCGTAGTAAAAAATCAGCAACCGGCGAACCAGCGATTCCGACGTTCGCTGCTCTTCTCTTGGAGAACCTGCTTTTGTTTTTTCGACGAGTGGAGTTCTCCCCGACCACAATCTGAGAGACAACCGCTGCTTAACGATCAGAAAATTCAATAGCACAGCAGGTCCGATGATCCTCTGCTCTTCTCTCGCGAAGGATTGCACCAGCTTCATGAAGAATCTTCGTGAAGAATCCCACGCCCAGACCCGATTGGCGGAGGAAACGGGCTGTTCGATCCACCACTAGAGAACAACAACCGGGACCCGCTGCTCTGTTCACTACTGTTTGACTACAGCCTGCCACCAGCGAGCCGGTACACCACCACCTCCATTTTGCCTTTGGTGACCGCCACATGACCGACGTATGGAATTAGCGACCTATGAGCAACCGCTGATCACCATTGTCCATACATTCAGGCCCGATTAATGAACCCGTATTGTTGTTAGCTCAGCCTTTTCAAACAAGGGTCGAGGATTTCAAATTCGGTAGGCTGAGCCAAGAGTACGAGTAGCCAAGCATAATAATAATGGCCTCAAACCTTTACTCAACCGAGTCTAATTCTCCACGGCTCCATACAAAGCCGACCGGGTGAAATATGTAAGCGGATGCTCAATCAGGGGAGTTTTCTACTTCTCTTGCGTTTATTTTCTATATTTTGTTGTAGCATTGAGTTGGAGCCATTGCCATTGAGGACAATGTCAATTTTTAAGTGTAGGGTGTCGTTTGCGATGTTTGGTTATGCGTGTCATTATATATCTATCTTTGGTCGTCGAAATATTTCTTTTTTGAGTTGTTTTTCCAAGATTATTTATTATCTTAGGTGTTGAATCTTGTTTATTGTGTCTCTCGTGGTTATTCTCGATTCGTTTGGTGCCAATCCGGTGAAAATCGATTTTATTTACATGCGAAAATAATTTGGAGTCCTTGTTGCTACTTGGTGATTGATAATTCTTGACGGTTAATTGACTGACGAATGCATGTGATTCGACATATATTTACCTTGTTTTTTTTGTGAGATTTGAGCCTATGAGCATACACTGAGTATCATGCTCCGTTTCCTTGATTGTGGGTTGTCATGACTAGTCGATTTTTCTAGAACTTGCTTTGGTATGCACGTCTTTGTTTACTCATTTGATGAATTTAGATGTACAAATATCTTAATAACGGTATTAGGATTAGCCATTTGTTTTTAGCCTTTTTTTTCCATGGAAGCCTACCCTTTACATAGACCCCTAGTGAGCCAAGTTTGAGACTTAGCCTTTTTTTGGATTTAGCCAAATTACAAGCTACAATATCCTTTTTGTTGATACTCTCTTTTGAACCTTGAGTTGAAACAATTATAAGAATTCTTTTTATTCATGATGAGCTTATGTGCGTAGACTTGACTGTAGTTTGTTTGAGGTTTAGTTATCTAACATCTACTAGTTATTGTCTTCTGTTCGAGAAAACAAAAATAGAAAGAAAAAAAAGCAGAAAAAAGGCAATAAAAAGAAAACTAAAAAAACCTCATAAAAATGGAAAAAAAAAAGAGAAAAAAAAAGAGAATGACGATGAAGAGTATTGTGCTATTTTATTCGATACATTAGATACATTTGTTCAAGTTAAACAGTCAACGTAATTTATTTTAGATTGAGCTCCACTTACGAAGAGTTTGTATGATTGTTTTGATTCCCATAGCCTAATATGTCCTTATCTTACCTTACCTAAGCCCCATTACAACCCATTTAAACCCTTCAATTTTGTGTGTTCATATTGATTCTTGGGTGGATGAGCGTGATATATTTGCAAGCTTATGGTAAAATCCTTCACTGTCTTGATTTGAGCGTACACTTAATATATTTAGCCTATACACATTCGAGTGTTGAGTGCATCTATTGACAAGTTGTCGAATATCATATGTTTTAAGTTATTTCATTGATGTTGGTTAATAAGGATTCTTTCTTGAGCTATGTTTCTAATGTGTGCAAAATAATTTTGGGTTGGTAACACATGATAGAGATGATTAATTGATTATGAGATGAGACATGAATTTGACTTGATGCTTGAGAACAAGCATCGTTTAAGTGTGGGGTGATTTGATAACTCGTAATATTGGCATGTTAGTTGTCGTGTTTTTCATAATTTTTCGGTGTTTGTTTGAGTTTAATTATTGATTTTAATTGATTTTTATAAATTTTGTAGGATATCTCGAAATTTGGAATTTTGTGATGATTGGAGGGCGAAAGAGACAAATTTGAGCTAAGGCATGGGCAAGCTAATTTTCTACAAGAGTTGGAAGAATGAAGGAGTCCTGAACTTGAAAGAGAATAATAAAACTTTTAGGAGTCTTTATTTTTGGGCTATTAAATTTTACTAGGATATTTTTACAGAGAGAATGATCTCTTTATTTTCTACGTATTTTCTGCTAGGATTGGGATTAGACTGGTTTGATTAAAAAAAAACAAACTGCTAGATCTTTTTTTTTCTTTCTCCTCCCCATCGACGCACGCCGCCTCTTCTCCTATTTTCTTTTCTTTTATTTTTCTCTTTTATGTTTCATAAATAATTGGGAGGCTTCTCCCATGTTTATGGAGAATTAATTTATTTTTCCATCCAAAGGATTAATCTAGATTTGGTTCTTGAGATCTAATTGAATTTTCTATTCCCTATTGTCTTTTATTCGTATATCTCTTTTGATTATTATCAATTGTGTTTTAATTGATTGATGCAAATTGGCCATTTTGTTCGATTGTTGAGATGCATACTGTTAGTTAGAACGTTAAATCAGTAATTGTTTGACTGTTCTAATATTTATGGCAAATAGTATAGTTGACTACTAAGGGTTTTCAATTGTATGCTTAGGGAGATATATGATCTAGTATAAATGATCCTATGTAATGCCCAGTTTTATTTTAAAGAATTTGTCGAATTAATTTACAAAAATCAGAGTTATTTTTTTTAAAATTCAATTCAATATTATAAGACTCAACGGGCGCTACTTAACTACCGACAACATTTAAACAATTACGACAAGTAAATAAATCCTACACATGCATAAGCCAACACATATAAAAATAAACCGACTTATTCATAAGTCTCAACGTCAATCAAAAAGCTTAACATAAATCTATAGTTTCAAGCGGAAGCATAAATAATTCAGTTCAAGCGGAAGCATAAATAATACAAAATGGAAGCAAGTAGTTTATCACAAATAAAACAGGCGGAAGCAAAAGACACATCCATTAATGACCACCATCTCGCTCGTCTTTACGCCACCGCCTCCAGCTCATCTCAACCTAAGGAAGGAAAAGAAGACAACAACAGAAAACAAACAATGGGGGTGAGCATAACCAAGCTCACCATTATCGCACAGTTATCCAGTATAAAGTATTTTAAAACAATGGAGATGTTTTTCCCCCGGGTACAACGGTTCGTAGGATCCTTTCCAAGAGACAGTAGAGATGTTTTTCCCCTTCCGGGTACAACGGCTTGGGGCATCTCCTCCCGGATACAACGGGCAGGTGACCTCCCACTGTTTTCGCATTCACCAAAGGCACTATCATACGGCACACTTAGACTAGGGTTCTTACGCATACAAAATTTTCAAACGAAACATTATACGAAATAGTAAATGCGATAATTATGGAATACATCACAAATGTACCCACCTGTTTGTAGCGACAATTCAAAATCACGAATCTCGAAAGCAGGGTGGGGTCAACACCTCTAGACACCTACATTAAGTCCAGATACTAAAGTCAACGCTTTATCTAGACCTAAAATAGAAAATCACAATTTGACTTAGTCGAACTTGATTCGACTAAGTTGTTCGTGACGTCCTGTGGATATTGGAACTCTAGGACTTACACTCGACCAAACCATCTATTCAAGTTCACATAACTTCAAATAATAGAAAATCAAAACAAGTAACAAAGAACAACATAACAAGCCGGTAACCAATACTTAACCAAAATTACTATTTGAAAACAATTGCCAAGAATTACACATGTTTAAGAAGGTCCAGCAAAACAACGAGTTAAGTTCTCAAAATTTAACACAACATTCACATCCCAGTACTTAGAAAAACCACCAAGTTTCAGCCCCAAATTCAAAATACACGATTTTTAAAAATTCAAACAAGTTATCAGCAAAAACGAACATAGAATCACAACCAGACCTAATGGACGTATCACGACTTGAAATTTTAACACCATATACTTCAGCATGTGAGTATAATCATATAAAAATTCTAACCATTTACATTAAATACACGAATTTAAAAAAATTCAAACAATTTCTTGAAAATTTTCAATTTTCATCAAAACCGAACTGAAATGAATTCAAATAAATCCCATCTTTTTACATACAGAAACACATCACAAAATCAGCATAGACACCACATTTCAGCAATTTACCACATCATGTCAATTTATCATAATTAAATTACGATTCTGCAGAAATCATTGAATAATTGTTAACCCAGGCAAACGAAGTCCAAAATTCATGAAAATTTTGCACAACATGTAAACGTACTAGAGTGAACACATAATCAAATTTCAGCCAAAACAAAGCACAGATCAGTTTAATATACAATTTACAATATTCTTCTCAGAAATCAAAACAGTTCATTAAAATAGCTATCAATGGTATTTTAATCTGAAATTTTTACACAACACATAGAATCAACAGAAGAGCTAACACACAAAATTTAACATTAATTGGAGCAGTACACGATTTATTGTGATTTTAACGCAAATTCGGTAACTAGTCGGGCTCGATAAAATCAATAACGACTCGCAATTTATTAAACTCGTCCGAGGCCTTAACCATAAGGCCAAGGACTCCCAACCGTTCCATATCCACAGTTTACGTGTTTTCGCTCGATTCACACGAATCGACAAAGACCACGAATAAACAAGACAACAAACAATCACATAAAAATCATAAGGCTTAAATAAACTCACAAAGCATGATCAACACATCACATAAACACGTAAATAACGCAAGAGGGATCGAGGATCGATACCGTTCTCGGGAAAACGAGCGAGAAAGGATCAAACAGAGCTCAATGGCACGATGGGAGCGGCTCGCGGCGGCAGCACGGGCTCGACAGCTGCGCGCGACTCACGGAAGAGGAGCAGGCTTGACGCGGCTGCAGGGGCTCGCCGGTCGTCGGCAGAGGAGTAGCAGGGTCGCCGGAGGAGAAGTCGTGCCGGCTTGCAGGCGGAGGTCGCTGGAGGGAAACTTGCAGGCAGAGGGCTACAGCGATGGAGGGCTTGCAGGCGCCGGTCGTGGAGGACTCGCCGGAGGGAGGGCCTGCGCACGGCGGACGGGGCTTGCAGGTCGCCGGAGGTGCTGAGATAGAGGGGCGACGACGGATGAGGAAAAAGTAAAGATAAGAGGCATCGGGTGTTTTGACGAGAGAGATAGAGACTGAGAGCTGCGGGGCGTGAAAAAGAAAAACAAGAGGGAGAGCAGATTAATAAAGGCTAGGGTTTGAGTCTTGTTTCTTAAGTCATACACACGCATACACAAGAGAGGGAAAAAGAGGCGAACCGGGTGGGGCTCGACTGGTACAGTTTGTCGGTTCGATGGCGCTCAAGTTTAAGGACTCAGAAAAATAAATAATTAATTCGGGGCTCTCGGTTCTCCACTAAACGACATTTACGGTTTGGTTCGATCGCACGATAAATAAATAAAGCTGGATAATTATTCATATATTACACACATTATTTTTAAAATAACNTCCAAAAAATCAGAGTTTTTTTTTTTTTTTAAATTCACAATTAATACCAAACTGTAATGTCCCGTTTTATTTTGAAGAATTTGCTGAATTAATTTAAAAAATTAGAGTTATTTTTTTTTAAATTTCAATTAAACATTACAAGACTCAAGGGGCGCTACTTAACTATCGACAACATTTAAACAATTACGAAAATAAATAAATCCAACACATGCATAAGCCAACACTTATAAAAATAAACCGACTTATTTATAAGTCTCAACGTCAATCAAAAAGCTTAACATATATCCATAGTTTCAAGCGGAAGCATAAATAATCCAGCAAAGTTCACCTCCTAGTTCTTAGAAAAACCACCAAGTTTCAACCTCAAATTCAAAATACACGATTTTTAAAAATTCACACAATTTATCAGCAAAAATGAACATAGAATCACAACCAGACCTAATGGACGAATCACGACTTGATACTTTAACACCATATACTTTAGAATGTGAGTATAATTATATAAAAATTCCAGCCATTTAAAATAAATACACCAATTTTAAAAATTCAAACAAGTTTCTGCAGATTTCAAATTTTCATCAACACCGAGCCTAAATGAATCCAAATAAATCCCATCTTTTTACATACTGAAACACATTACAAAATCAGCCTAGAAACCAAATTTCAGCAATTTAACACATCAGGTAAATTTATCATAGTTAAATTACGATTATGCAGAAATCAATAAATAATTTTTAACTCAGGCAAACGAAGTGCAAAATTCATGAAACTTTTACACAACATGAAAACATCCTAGGGTGACAAAATTCTCAAATTTTAGCCAAAACGAAACACTGGTCAATTTAATATACAGTTTACACTATTCTTCCCAGAAATCAAAACAATTAATTAAAATAGCTACCGATGGTATTTTAATCTGAACTTTTTACACAACACATAGAATCAACGGACGAGCTAACACAAAAAATTTCACATTAGTTGGAGCAGTACACGATTTATTGTGATTTTAACGCAAATTCAGCAACTAGTCGGGCTCGATAAAATCAATAACGACTCGCAATTTATTAAACTCGTCCGAGGCCTTAACCATAAGGCCAAGGACTCCCAACCGTTCCATATCCACAGCAACTTAACACGATTTACGTGTTCTCGCTCGATTCACACGGATCGACAAAGACCACGAATAAACACGACAACAAACAATCACATAAAAATCATAAGGCTTAAATAAATTCACAAAGCATGATCAACACATCACATAAAGACGTAAATAATGCAAGAGGGATTGAGACTCGATACCGTTCTCGGGAAAACGAGCGAGAAAGGATCGAACAGGGCTCAATGGCACGATGGGAGCGGCTCGCGGCGGCAGCATGGGCTCGACGGCTGCGCGCGGCTCGCGGAACAGGAGCAGGCTTGACGCGGCTGCAGGGGCTCACCGGTTGTCGGCAGAGGAGCAGCAGGGTCACCGGAGGCGCTGCGCGTGGGTCACCGGAGGAGAAGTCGCGTCGGCTTGCAAGTGGAGGTCGTCGGAGGGAAACATGCAGGTAGAGGGCTACTGCGATGAGGGGCTTGCAGGCGCCGGTCGTGGAGGACTCGCCGGAGGGAGGGCCTGCGCACGGCGGAGGGGGCTTGCAGGTCGTTGGAGGTGCTAAGGGAGAGGGGCGGCGACGAATGAGGGAAAAGAAAAGACAGAGACTGAGAGCTGCGGGGCGTGAAAAAGAAAAACGAGAGGGAAAGCAGATTAATAGAGGCTAGGGTTTGAGTCTAGTTTCTCAAGTTATACACACGCATACACAAGAGATGGAAAAAGAGGCGAACCGGATCGGGCTGCCGGTTCGATGGCGCGCGGGTTTAAGGACTCGGAATAATAAATAATTAATCCGGGGCTCTCGCTTCTCCACTAAACGACATTTACGGTTCGGTTCGATCGCACGATAAATAAATAAAGCCGGATAATTATTTATATATTACACACATTATTTTTAAAATAATAATAATAACAATAACAATAAAAAAAAATACACAACACATCTAGGCAAATAATAACAATCAGACAAATATTAATATTTAAAAATTCATTAATATAATAATAATAATAATAATAATAATAATTATAATAATAATAATAATAATAATAATAATAATAATAACAACAACAACAACAATAATCACAAAAATTCACAATTAATAAAAATAAACAAATAATCCAAAAATCCACAAATAAATGGGGCACTACAGTCTACCCTCCTTAAATGATTTCTGTCCCCGAAAATAAAAAAAAGTCATCCCAAAAGGACAACTGACACAAGAGAGAAGCTCAAATCACTAAACTCGGATACTCCGTCCGAATCTCCCACTCTACCAAGTCACACTACACTAGCCACGGCTACCCCGCAGGACTTTGACAAGTACCTCTCCCGGACTCTCCCTGATGGATTCGTCAATCTAGTAGGTCACCGGTACCTCATCACAGGTAAGGTTCTGCCCACATGCAGCTCGTCTGTAGCGCCCCATTTGTTCCGTATTTATTTGGTTTTATTTATTTTATTTTATTTTGTCCGAGATTATTTATTTTGTACTCGATTAGTATTTTATTTGATTATGTGATAGTAATTGTCTAAATGTTTTAGTAATTAAATTTTTATGACCGAGCCGAATTATATATATATTGTTGATCGAAATGACCAATGAGCCTAGTCGGGTTTTTAAAGTTCGAATGCATTTTAGCAATCGGGCTTTTTCCTCAGCCCGCGCATGAAACGTAGCCCACGCACCCGCCCGCTTGAGCGCCCAGCCGGTCCGCGCCCGCAAGGTCCAATCCGCCCGACCCGCCCTCATATTCCCATGCATGCACGGCTTATCTTTAAATTTTGAATTTAAATTGTAACATCCCATCCCATAAAATCAGCTCTTATTCCCTCATTATGAACTTGACCAAGTCTTGGGAGTTACATTTTGACTTGCTATTAAAAAGGGAAGATTACCCTCTTTCTCACCTTCACTCTATCTCTCTCGATTTTCTCTCCCCCACACTCCATTCCTCCCAAAATTCAGAGCTTCTTCCCCCTCCTCCTTCCACCTCTTTTGGCTGGAATTCTCCCCAGAAACCACCGAGACAACCCACCGTGCGCGCCACTCACCGAAGCCACGCCTACCGCCCGCCATATTCTCTACCGCCGAGCCTCGCGCGCGAAGCAAACGCCGAGCCTGCTGCTGCTCCCCCGCGACCACCGCCACCTTCTCCTCATGTCCAACGTTCCTTTCACGAACCAGCGGAGGTCATCACATTTGACGTGCGAGCCGCCTTCGAACGCCGAGCACACGCGGACGATTTTCACACCCGAGACTGAACCGTTTCGTCATTCTCCCCTTTTGGTGTTTGGTAAATTATGCTAAAATCCAATATTTCTATGTGTTTATATGTCAAATTGCTGAATATGTGAATTTCATGAATTATTTTATGTGGTATGATAAAATATGATTAATTAGGTATTTCCTTATTTTGGATCTTAGGGATTAAATATGATACCCTGATATCTGAATTAAACTCGTGGTTACCTCTTGGAATATGGAAAATCTTTGTGTCCTTATCACAATGGTTTTGACTTTGTTCAATTTAGAATTATATTTTTCAAGTTATGAATATTTAAAGTTGATGAGTCTGCTGCAACTTGCAAAATACATGATAAATTGTGTTATGGCCAAAAAATCATGAAATTTGGATATGTTGCTCCCCTGATGTGTTTGTACCTTGTGTAAAATGTTCATAATTTTTGGATGTTATTTGCCTGGGTAAATAATTAATCGTTCAAATCTGTTGAATGTTGTACAATCAATGAAAAATCGAATTCTTGATGCTAATTCATGAAACTCGGTTAGTATGCCTATTTAATGTGGTACTTGATGGTGTAAAAATTCCAGTAATTATTGGATTCATTTTACTGAGTTTTTATAAAAAATGTGTATTTTGCTGAATCTGAAAATAATTATCATAATTGACATGATTATTATTTATGCATGAAATTTTAATATGACACTCCCAGCATGCTGTAATTACCTCCATAGAAATATTATGTCATAATTCATTCATTTGGTTAGCCTTTTAAATGCATACTTGTTTTTGCGGAAAAATTGTATTAATTTAATAAAATCGCATGTTTAGGTGGTAAGGCTGAAACTTGGTGAAACTGATGGTCCCATAAATTTTTATTATGTATCCAAATTTCATATCATAATTCGTTCATTTACCTGGTCATCTAGAAAATGAGGATTAATTGCCAATTTGGTCGATTTAATTGTTGAACATGTTAACTCTTGAATTTGAACATGATATTTAATATATGAAATCCTCTTTTCATGTTATAAGTGGTGTAAATGTTAAGTTAAGTGACTGAGTCTTTGGTGTGTCGTCCATTATGTGTATGTTTCCATATTTGGTTCGAGTTGAGTCAACTGTTCCATAATTTCAGAAGAGCCTTCCACGAGCCACTTAGTCGACGGATTCAACTAAGTATGTGTGTTTGTTGGACTAGTTGTACTCGAGAGTTATCTTGATTTCGTGTAGGTGTCCCGAGGTGTTGACCTCAGATCCTACCGTTCGAATCGTATATTGTGAAATTTATCGCTGCTATCAGGTGGGTTCATTTATGTTGAATCTATATTTATCTCACTTGTTATTTTGTATAAATGTTTGTCTTGATAGCTTCTGTATGCGTGAGAACCCTAGTCTAAGTGTCCCGTCGATAGTGCCTTTGACGAATGCATAATCAATGAGAGGTCGTCTGCCCGTTGCATCCGGGTGGGACGACTCGTGCCGTTGTATGCGGAAGGGGAAAAACAGCTCTACTGTCTTCTGGATAAGATCCTATGCCCGTTTCATCTGGGGTGGGAATGTTTCCGATTACATCCTTGTCGATGTTTGGTCGGGAGGTTTATTGTATATACATAGGAGGTTTGCGATAGGGCCTAATAGGGAGTTAGATCTGGATTCTATGCATATATTATTTATAGTTATGAATCTTTATGCAAGATATACCGTGCGGTAATGGTGAGTATGATGGTTTTACTCACCCCCATTGTTTTTCTGTCCTCTTGTCTTTCTTCCTATTTCTAGGTTGAGCATGGTTGACGGCGGCAGCGAGAAACGATCGAGTGGTGGTCTTTAGATTGATGTGTCTTTTGCTTCCGCTTTTATTATTTATGTTGGATTTCTTGTTTTACATTGGACTATTACGCTTTTGTTTTAATTACTGCGAACATGTTGTTTGGACCATTAGATTCATGTTGAAGTGTGTTGATATCCGAGTCCGGACCCAACGTAGGTACCGGTCCGAGCCGAAGGAGCCGGTCATCAAAACCGCACGTGGGTGCCGAGCTGAATGAGAGTCAAAGTCGTCTCGGACGGTGGGGGGAACCAGTTCCGAGATCGGCACCGAATCCATGTGGCTACGAGATCGGCATCTTGTTCCCCGTCTCGCAAAGGCAGCTCCTGATAGAGGTACGACGTCGGACACAATAAAATAATGCCACTTGTCTACGAATGATTGCCGATGGGACGTCCGACCCAGTCAGAACGTGTCCGCATTTAATGCAGCCCACGTTCGCATTAAATGTATGGCAGGCAATGATTAGAGAATCCGGAAATCACTCCCAATCAGTCAGAAAAGCGCCGGCTTGTCCCATTGAGCCACTGTACGACAAGATCGCTGAACAGTACCCGTACAGTGTGACATTAAAAGCTACTATAAATAGCAACTTACTTCATTTATTTTAGGTTGTTGAAATCCCAACTACTCAAGCCCATATTTTCTCTCTCTAAAGAACTTGTAAGAAACTCTTGTAAGCAAGATAAGTATATCGCAAGTGCCGACCTCGTACGAGAGGCCGAACTCGTGATCCATTAATAAAACCGTAATTAAACCGTATTTCCTTGTCTTTTCTCCGTTTTCTTTACATTATTTGACTTTTTAACCGTTGACCGGAAACGCCCGTCAACAGTTTGGCGCTAGAAGGAGGGCACCATAAGTTACTTGGTGTCAACTTTTCGATCTTGTGAAGTTACACACATCGCACTCATCTTTTTTCACCTTCTTCGTTTCTAAAAACCACTCAAAATGCCTTCATCCGGACATGACGACTCCACCCAGCAGTCCGGCTCCCAGTCTCGCCGCCGCAACGGCGGGGAGTCCTCTCGTCGCGTTCAGCAGGGACCCATCGTCCCCGTACCCCCAGTTCCTACTTTCGCTGCGGTGTTGCAGCACCCCGACATCCTGAAAGCCCTCGAGGGGGTCTTCGCCAAGGCCCTCGCCAGCCAAACCGCCGGGGCGAACACTGTGGTGCCCACGGAGAACCCCGGCAACACTCTGCTTCACACTCCTGAAAAGGACACCGGTGGACAAAGGAACCCAGCAAAATCCAAAACCACGGCTCAATCGCCGAACCGCGAGGCTCAGAACCGTCGCGACAAAAGTACCAGACCGGCTCCCACAGAGCAGACGGGGGAGAGCCGACCAGAGCGAAGCCTCCCGGTCATTCGTCGCTCCGTCCACCAACGCTTGGGAGACAAGAGTCACGCCAACCACGATCTCCAGGAGGTGATCAGACGAGGCAAAGCCATCGGCCACGACACCGAGGAAGTCGCGGCCCTCAAACGCAGAATCGCCGAGCTCGAAGGTCGGCAGCCCACCGGGAGTGAGTTCTCACTCCCGGCCCACCAACAAACTCGTACGCGGCCTCCTCCTCGGGTCGCGGACAACGCCTCGCCCCTCTCCCTCGACATCTTGCAAGAAGCCGTCCCGAAGGGAATACAAATACCGCAACTCGGCCTCTATGACGGGAGCTCGGACCCCGACTCCCACCTCGGCCTCTACACCTCCTGGATGGACCTGCACGGCGCCTCCGACGCCCTGCGCTGTCGCATGTTCTCCCTGACACTGGGGCCCAAAGCACAGAGGTGGTACCATTCCCTTTACCCCCGCTCCATCTCAACCTGGGCACAGCTGAGGTCGGCGTTCCGATCTCACTTCATCGGGTCGCAGGTCAACCTCGCCCCCAAGGAGTCCATCTCAAACATCGTGCAGGGCGAGAACGAAAGCCTCAAGGATTACATTGCTCGATTCAATGACCGGGTCCAAAACATGGAGCGGTGCCACCCCGACGCCTTGCTCATTACGGCCCAGGGAGGCCTCAGGCCGAAGACCTTGTTCAGGTGGTCCCTGTGCCAGAACAAACCAACCACCTACCAGGAGTTCCTCACCCGCGCTCAAGATTATATCATGGCGGAGGAATCCTCATCTATCCCGACCTTCGACGCCGCACCGGCACCGGCACCGGCAAAGGCGAAGGCAAAGGAGGAGAAACCAGGGAAGCCGAGCAAGTCCTTCGCTGAGATTCGAGCTCAGCGGAGACAGAGGGCCGAAGAGCTGAAAGAGAGCTACCAGGGCGTCTTCTCGGTAGGCGCCGCGGCGGTCTACGAGGAGATTAAGGCCAAAGGGTTGTTGCCGGACCCCAAGCCAATGTTCACTGACAAAGACAAAGTGGACAAGACCCGTTACTGCACCTACCATAAGGCGCACGGGCATAACACCGATCAGTGCCGGAATCTGATCTCGGCACTCCTGAAGTTGATCGATGACCCCCAACTCCGGAAGTTCACGCATTCCGGGGATAAGAGAAAGAAAGGGGGGCGCTTCGAGGAAAATCCCGACAGTGACGAGGATGCTGACGTGAATCCTCGAAGAAAGAAGCCGCAGCAGGGCGGCCCCCAAGAGATCATGACCTTCTGCCCCACTCATCAGGATGAGGCCGGCACCTCCAGGGGCAGAAAAAGAGACCGGTCCCCTTGCACCGGGGCCGGCCCGGCGAACCTTCCAACCCGGCGCGTCAACACGAGCCGGGGCGAGTCCCTCCTCTCCAGGAGGCAAACCAAAGCATACGCCCGACAGGCCTATCATGCCGGGCAGAGGGTGATGCACGCCCACAGCCGACCGGCGCCAGAGCCGACCCCAAACACCATTACCTTCAACGATGAAGACGCCTTCCTGTTCGACCATCCCCACTCCGACGCCCTGGTGATCACGGCGCCGATCATGGCGATTAAGATCCATCGCATCATGGTCGACACCGGGGCCTACGCCAGCATCCTTTACTACGAGACCTTCAAGAAGATGGGGATCAATAGGAAGGAGGTACAACCCTGCCGGGAGCGGATCCAGGGCTTCAACGGTCAGACCGTCGCCCCGGTTGGACAGGTCACGCTCCCGGTCCGGTTCGGAGACAGGGGGCAGCCCACGAAGACGATCTTGGAAACCTTCAAAATCGTGGACTGCCCAAGCGAGTACAACGCCATATTGGGCAGGACGGCGCTCTACAAATTGAAGGCCGCCGTCTCCATCTTCCATTATTCTCTCAAATTCCCAACTCCCGACGGGGAGGGGACCCACCGAGGAGACCAAAGGGAGGCACGGGAATGCATCCTGACCATCCCGCGCACTGAAATAAATACGATAAACTTACAGGAGGACGCCGGGGTGGCAGACATCGAGCCGGCGCGCGACGATCACGGGGGCAACCGCATGCTGGGAAACCAGACAGGTTCGCACCCCCCGACCTCGTCGAGTGCCGACCCCACAGTCACGGTGCCCGACGCCGGGGCAGATAACTTGGCCCCAGGGACCGAGACGACGGACCCCGTCGAGGACGGAGTCGAAGTCGACCTCGACAGGGACAGGGGAAGAAGGGCTGGCAAAGGGCCGATCACGGAGGAAGACGAGCTCGACCCTCGAACTCAATACGAAGAAAAACGGGGAACGAAGAGGGCCGAGCCGATGGACGAAGTCGAAGTCATCTTCATCGACGAAGAGACTTGCCAAAAACAACTCCGAATTGGGAGCAGGCTGCCGGGGCCTATGAAAGCCGAACTGACCGATTTTCTCCGGCGAAACGCAGACGTCTTTGCGTGGACTCACGAGGACATGGTCGGCATCGACCCACGGGTCGCTTGCCACCGGTTGCAGGTCGACCCCGCGGTCAAGCCGGTCGTGCAGAAACGGAGGAAGCTCGGCCCCGACCGACAGCAAGCCTTGGAAGAAGAAGTGACCAAGCTGAAAGACAACGAGTACATACGCGAAGTCCGGTACCCGACCTGGGTGGCCAACCCGGTACTCGTAAAAAAGAGCAGTGGGGCATGGCGGCTGTGTATTGACTTCTCCGACTTGAACAAGGCATGCCCCAAAGATAGCTATCCCCTCCCCCACATCGACTACATGGTCGACGCTACGTCAGGACACGAGCTGATGAGCTTCATGGACGCGTATTCCGGCTACAATCAGATTCCCATGCATCCGGATGACGAGGAGCATACCTCCTTCTACTCGGCACGTGGTCTCTATTGCTACACCATGATGCCGTTCGGGCTAAAGAACGCCGGGGCCACCTACCAACGTCTAGTTAATAAAATGTTTGCTAGCTTGATAGGTGAATGTATGGAAGTGTATGTAGATGACATGCTAGTCAAGTCTGTGTACGCGTCCAATCATGTAAACGACCTTAATAAAATGTTTTCTATTTTGCGTGATTATTCGATGAAGTTAAACCCGAAAAAATGTACGTTTGGTGTGGGTTCGGGAAAATTCCTGGGGTATATAGTTAGTCAGCGCGGCATCGATGCAAACCCCGAGAAAATCAAGGCGGTGCAAGACCTTCGACCGCCAACATCAATTAAAGGAGTCCAGAGCCTGACTGGCAAGCTCGCCGCGCTGAGCCGGTTTATTTCAAAGTCCACCGATCGCTGCAAACCTTTCTTCGATGCCATCAAGAAAAATCACAAGTTCGAGTGGACGCCGGCCTGCCAAAAGGCGTTGGAGGCGATCAAGGAAACTCTCAGCCAGGCCCCGACAATGCAAAAGCCCCGTCCAGGTGAAATGTTATATCTGTACCTGGGAATTTCCGAGGTGGCCGTAAGTGCCGCCCTGATTCGGGAGGATGATTCAGGCCAGTTTCCGATCTACTACGTGAGCAAGGCCCTACACGACGCCGAGCTGAGATACCCGCCAATGGAGAAGCTTGCCTTCGCCTTGGTAACCGCAGCCCGGAAACTCAGGCCGTATTTCCTGGAATACCCAATCACTGTCCTCACGGCCTATCCGCTAAGACAAATCTTACACCGACCCGACACCTCGGGTCGAATGGTAAAATGGGCAGTGGAGCTGGGACAATACGATATCCAGTACCGACCCCGAACAGCAATGAAGGGGCAGGTACTATCGGACTTCATAGCCGAGTTTACGCCGGGAGTCGAGGAAACGAAGGGCGAAGAGCCTTGGGTGATGTACGTAGACGGGTCCTCCACTGCCGGACGAGCAGGCGGGGGGGTCGTCCTCGTGGATCCCCAAAAGAGGCTATTCTGCCACTCAGTCCAATACCTCTTCCCGGCAACCAACAATGAGGCCGAATACGAGTCATTGCTGTCCGGGCTCGCTTTGGCCGAAGCCATGAGTCTGACCAACCTCACCATATACTCCGACTCCATGCTGATGGTTAAGCAAATTTCTGGAGAATTCGAGGTCAAGGAGCCGAGGCTAGCCCCATATTTGGGACTAGTGAAAAAGAAGCTAGCTAAACTTCTGACCCGAATAGAACATATTCCGCGAACGGAGAACGTGCAGGCCGACGCCCTGGCTCGACTCGCCTCAAGTGCCGGGGTGGAAAGCGTCGAATACGTGCAAGTCGCGCACAAGGAGCAACCCTCTGTGCTCGGCACCTCCATAATGAGCGCCGACCAGGTCGTTGCTGACGAAGAACCGAACTGGATGATCCCGATCCGGTCGTATCTCGAGACCGGTGCGTTGCCGTCTGACTCAAAAGAGGCCAGGCAGCTCCGTACCCGGGCAGCTCGATTTACGATCGTGGCCGGCGAATTATTCAAGAGAGGATACTCGGCACCCTTGCTCAAGTGCGTGGACGAGAAGAACGCCGAATACATCCTCAAAGAAGTCCACGAAGGCGTGTGCGGAAACCACTCCGGCGGCTACGCCCTCGCCCACAAAGTTCTCAGGCAAGGATATTATTGGCCCAGCCTGAAGAAAGACGCCTTGGACATGGCTCGGAGATGCGCAAAATGTCAAACGTTCGCGCCGAACATCGTCCAACCCTCGCAGCCCTTAAAGTCAATATTTAGCCCGTGGCCATTCGCCAAGTGGGGTGTCGACCTGATCGGCCCCCTACCCACCGGAAAAGGTGGAGTGAAGTACGCGGTCGTCGCCGTGGACTACTTCACGAAATGGGCAGAAGCCGAACCGCTCGCCACTATCACCGAGCAGAAGATGATCGACTTCCTATGGAAGTCAATCATATGCCGCTTCGGGGTGCCGAACTCCATAATCACCGACAACGGGAGACAGTTCGAGGGGAAGAAGCTGGAGACATTTTGCGAAGAACGTAACATCAAGCACTTCTTCTCGACGCCTTACCACCCCCAATCCAATGGCCAAGTCGAAGCCGTTAACAAAATCATCAAACAAGGGCTCAAGGTCCGACTGGAAGCCGCAAAAGGAACTTGGCCAGAAGAGCTCCCAAACGTGCTCTGGTCGTACCGCACAACGGCAAGGTCATCTACGGGGGAAACACCGTTCTCCCTAGCATACGGGACCGAAGCAATGGTACCTGTTGAGCTCGGCGCCCCAACCTTTCGAGTAGCCCACTTCGAAGAAGATTCCAACTCCGAGTCATTAAGGGCAAATCTCGACTTGATAGACGAACACCGGTCACAAGCCGAACTCAAAAACGCAGCGTACAAAAGACGAAGCGAAAGATACATCAATTCCCAAGTCAAGTCCCGCTCCTATCAGGTCGGCGACTTGGTACTAAAAAGGGTAACGGGGCCTGACCCCGGACCACTAAAGCCGAAATGGGAAGGGCCCTACAAGATTAGCGAAGTCCTCCCACACGGGGCCTACCGCCTCGAACACCTAGACGGCACCCCCCACCAATACCCGTGGAACTCGGCCTTTTTGAAGAAATTTTACCAATAGGTCTAGGATGATCTTGTATTTTCGTTTTCTTGTAATTTTACTTTGTAAGAATAGATGAAGTTTGTAAAGATATATGTGTGCCATGCTTTGTAATTTTACTTTAGTCCTTGATAAGTATAGATCGAGTCGAAGCGGCGTAATTAACGTAAGGAACGAAGTGTCGGCCAGAGTCAGTACGATGACCTGGCCGGCACTAGCTGGGCTCAACCAGGAAGCCCAGTCAGGCCAATAATACCTCCGAAGTCCGAACGTGAGACCGGTCAGGTAAGCTGCCACATAATTATGTGCAGGCCGGGTCAGTACGATGACTCGACCGGCACGAGCCGGGCTCGGCAAAGTAGTCCGGTAAGGCCACTGCGCCAATGTAAGAATTGATACAAAGTAAACAAAAAGTGCCGATCCCAATCCCGGGCTCGGCCGTGTAAGTAAATCCAAAGTACCGGGTCCGAGCTCGGACCCGGCCATATAAATAAGTAAATACTCAGCGCGGCACCAAGCCCACACTTGGTAAGTAAGTAAACAATCATTCGTTCGTAAGTAATTAAGTAAACAAAAGGCCGAGCCCAACCCTGGGCCCGACCGAACAAATAACAAGGCGCCCAGCCCGGCGCCAAACCCATACTTAAGAAGACACAAAAATCCGATTACCAAAAACAAACATTCATTCATTCATTCAAACAGCAAACCATAACATTCGTTTGTTCAAAGCAAAACCTAAAAACCTACAAATTAAGTTCTTCATAAAAAGACCACAAGCGGTCAACAAGAGCGGCACGCAGGCCGAAAATAAGCTACTTCCCAGGAGAGGGATCGGCGGACAAGTCCACCACGGCCGCCTCCGAGGGTTCCACCACCACCTCGGCATCTCCGCCGGCCTCGCCACCCGCATCCGCCTCGGCCCCGACGTTGCCTTCGACTGCCCTCGAGGATCCGGCCTCATGGTCGTGAGTCCCCTGCAGAATCCGGGAGGGGTCGGCCTCGTCTGCGAAGTCTCAGCTCGGCAGCAGGAAAGACATATAGTCGGAGAGGGCCTCGCCCGGCTTCAAGCGCATCTCGTCGGGAGGCGTCGCGCCGAAGTTGGCGAAACCGACGATCTCATTCTCCGTCCATCCCCTCAGCCGACGCACCAGAGCCGCCTCCTCCTCGTCCACCTCACAGACGAGTCCCTCGAACTCGGCATCCAGCCCGTGCTTGGAGATCTTCGCCCGCATAATTTCGCGGAAGTCCTCCAAAGTCAGCAGACCGGCGTCGAGCCGCTGGAAGAGCCAGTAGAGATTGTAGCCGACCCCGGAGTCCATGTCGGCCATGATGTCCTTGCTAAATATTTCTTGAACCTCCGGGTAAGTCGGCAGACGGAGCGAAATGTGGGGGCGGCCGTCCTCTGGAGCCTCCTGGATGACGTGCTTCTCCAGCTCGGCAGTGTGTTCCTCAAGCTGCTTCTGAAGGCTGATGACGTGGGCCTGGAGCTTGTCGATCTCGGCCACGTGCCGATCATACTCCTCCGTCAAAGCCTTGGCATGCTGCTCCCCAAGCTCAAACTCTCGAGCCGCCCAGGCCGCCCTCTCCTTCCTTAGCTCCTCGGCCATCCTGGCCTGCGACCGAGCAGCCTCCAACTCCTTTTCCTTGGCCTTCGCCGCCTCGGCCTCAGCCAACACCAAGCGGTTCTCAAGCTCGGAGGCCCGCTTTGCCTTTGTCTTCAGGGAGGCGATCTTTCCCTGGCAGAGCTCGTGGTCGGCCTCCATTTTGCGGTGGTCGGCCAGGGCCCTCTGGGACCGATCAGCGGCCTGGACGAGCTCGACCAAGGCGCGGGAGATGGTTCCCGCCGCGTGGTGAATGAGCGACGGGGTGGAGAGCTGGGTGGCGGCGGCCTGAGCAGTCGGGGTCCAAGCGACCAACGGAAGCCGAGCAGCCCTGACCATCTCCTCCGGAACCCCGAACTGGTTGGGGACGACCACCCCCTCGGCCGCGCGGAGGTCCAAAAACCAGTCATCCGGGAAGCCGGGCAGGGACTTAGCGAAACGGGCCCTCCGCTCGGCATCAATGGGGACGAAGGTGCTCGCCCCCTCCTGATGGATGTGCGCGTCCTTCTCCTGGGCGAGACCCGAGCTTTCGGCCTCGGCGCCCTTCTTCTTCTTCGCCGCAGCCGGGCCCTCACCGCCCGCACCCGGGGCCTCGCCGCCGGTCGTGCCCGGCGCCTCGCGAGCCCGTCGCCTTGTCATGCGCGGCTCCGGTGCCGGGGCGCGAGGGGCCTGGGGGGCAGCAGGAACGGTGCTCGGCTCCACAGGGGTCGGCACATCGGCAGGTTTCGGGGCCGGCTCCTTGTTGAGCGCCGCCCTCTTCTTGGCGAGATTCAAACGGCCAGACATAGCAGCTTTTGTTCTTGTTTTGAGCGGATTTGGATGCTTGCGGCGGTGTTTGTTCGCGGCCTTCACAGAATCGAACCCCTTGAGCCGGAGAAGAGGGTAGTATACTGCAAAGAGAGTTAAGGGCGCGGTTAGTACCGAGCAGACCGCGAGGAATGAAAATTGACAAAGTGCCGGGCCGAGTTAAGAAGCTACCTGGTTCAAAGGACTTGTTGACAACTTCCGGGCTAAGATTGTGATTGAGGAGAGTCTCTTCTTTGACGAGGGCGGAATAGCGGCGGTCCTCTTTGTTTCGCGCCAACAGCGTGCTGAGTCGTTCGGCCAAACGTGGAGTGAGAGCCGAGCTGTGAGTATGGACTGAAAACGCAAAGTATGACCTGTTAGCACAAAGGAAAGAAAATCAGTTGGTGACGAATGTAAAAATAAAAACTTACGAGTATGAGAAATGAAATGAGTAGGCGGGTGCCGAATAGCGTCTGGGGTCTTCCACTCGCCGCCGACCCAAAACCAGTGCGGCATGTAGCCATGCAGGGTCTCAGGCAACTTGGCCACCAACGTCTTGTCGATGCCGGGCAGCACCGAGCTGTAGTAGTTGCCGGTCTCACCGGCGCGTTTAAAAGCGAACAAGGATCTCACTTCGTCATCGGTGGGGTCGGCCCAACCCTCACGACGGTACATGACAATCAGGCTCATCAGGCGAGCAAACACTGTCGGTACATATTGACTGATGCCGACCTCAAGTCCGCTCAAAATATCGTTGAGAGCGCTGGGCAGGGGAAATCGAAGGCCTAAGTGGATGCTGTGGCGGTAGACCCCTATACAGCCCGGCGGCGGACAATGGATCCTCTCTCCGGGATAAGGTGCGAACAGCCGAACGCCGGGGCCGAAGTTGAACTTTCCCCTCAGCTGAGCCAAATCGGCGTCATCCAGGATCGACGCCGTGTTCCAGGCCGTCGCCTGACTCGGTGCTGCCCGGATCCGTTCAGGTCGGCGCCAGAACCCCGGAGGAACAGTGGTCACCTCCTCGAGAGCGGCGTCGAACGACGCATCCCCTATGGGGACACGCTCCCGACCGCTGGTTTCCCCTTGAAGGGTCTCATCAACCAGATCTGGATCGACATCGGAGTCGGTGTCCAGAAAATCAAGATCGATGTCATCATCGTCAGCTGCAACAAAAGGGTCCTGGTCGGCACCACCGCCCTCGCGTAGCGGCGACGAGGGAAGGTCATGTTCGACACCTCCGCCGCCGGAGGCGGCCTCCACCACCGAGGGGTCTGGCCGGACGATTGAGATAGGGACAGCGGTAAGGATGACGTCCGCCGGCCGGGAAGTTCCGGCGCCCTCACCGGCGAAGTCGCCGCCATCGCTCGCGGACTTCGGGGAAGAAGACATCGCGAAGAAAAAGGAAGGAGAAAGAAAGGGAAAACGAGAATTACCGAAGGAATCGCCGGAGATCGTTGCCGGAAAAGTTCTTGGGATATGCTCGGAAATCGCAAAGCTCGACAGATCCGAAAAGAGAAGTCGCAAAAGTTCTTGGGAAAAGTGAAGAGAAAATCTGAAAAAGAGATATATATAAGATTCCCGAACCAATCGGAAGTGGACACGTGGACAAGCCTTTTGAAATTCAAAATTGGAAACGGCCCAAGTAACTGAAGCGTCCTGTGCAAGATAACCGTCACCCACCTTTTGGTCAACCGTTACGCCCGTTCGAAATGCGTGGCCCATGATCAGCCACGTGTCCCCCCACAGTGTGAATGCAGTTAACGCTGGCACCCACGTTTATCAACCGTTACATCCCACGTCCTCTGTCACCAATCGTTGCACCCCCACGACTGAAGTGTGTTGGAGATGCCGACCTCAATAGGAGACGGACACGGGCTCAAGGGGCCCTGCTCGGATCCCGCCGATTGAAGACGACCTCCGGAGAGGCCCGAAACACCTCACCAGAGCTCGGGGGCCTGTATGTTGATATCCGAGTCCGGACCCAACGTAGGTACCGGTCCGAGCCGAAGGAGCCGGTCATCAAAACCGCACGTGGGTGCCGAGCTGAATGAGAGTCAAAGTCGTCTCGGACGGTGGGGGGAACCAGTTCCGAGATCGGCACCGAATCCATGTGGCTACGAGATCGGCATCTTGTTCCCCGTCTCGCAAAGGCAGCTCCTGATAGAGGTACGACGTCGGACACAATAAAATAATGCCACTTGTCTACGAATGATTGCCGATGGGACGTCCGACCCAGTCAGAACGTGTCCGCATTTAATGCAGCCCACGTTCGCATTAAATGTATGGCAGGCAATGATTAGAGAATCCGGAAATCACTCCCAATCAGTCAGAAAAGCGCCGGCTTGTCCCATTGAGCCACTGTACGACAAGATCGCTGAACAGTACCCGTACAGTGTGACATTAAAAGCTACTATAAATAGCAACTTACTTCATTTATTTTAGGTTGTTGAAATCCCAACTACTCAAGCCCATATTTTCTCTCTCTAAAGAACTTGTAAGAAACTCTTGTAAGCAAGATAAGTATATCGCAAGTGCCGACCTCGTACGAGAGGCCGAACTCGTGATCCATTAATAAAACCGTAATTAAACCGTATTTCCTTGTCTTTTCTCCGTTTTCTTTACATTATTTGACTTTTTAACCGTTGACCGGAAACGCCCGTCAACAAAGTGCTTGGTTGGTTTTGTGGAGACTTATGAATAAGTTGATTTGATTTTTCTTCGATTGTTAGTTTGTATGTGTAAGTCCTTTATATTATATTTATTTATTTAAATGTGGTCAACAATTATGTAGCGCCCGTGGATATTTAAGGTTTTGAAAATGAAATTTTGCGAAAAATTAACTCTGATTTTCATAAATAAATTCAAAAATTCATTAAAATAAAACGGGGTTGTTGATAACCGACTTGATTATACGATTAAGAATGGTGATTAATTGTGCCATTGGAGTAAATCCGCCAAGAAAAAGACAAACTTAAGGTAAGTCGGTATTTGTTGAAGTATAACGACTTCCGAGATGACCAAAGAGAGAAAGAACCGATGACCGACTCTGCCAACAAGATGGTTAGCCATAACAAAGTTTCTCTATTCAAACCGACTACCACAAAGTTCAAATATCCAAACGTAAAACAAGCTGAAAGCACCTGATTGGACCATCAAAACAAAAGAGCAATCATTGATGTTTCCTACCGCTTAAAGTGAAGCAGCTCAACATTAAATACGTTCTTATCCATTTCAAACAAGAAGACAAAAACTACCGTACTATAAATAGCAGAATTTATGATAGTACGAGGATCTTTTTTTTTCTTTTGGCAACACATTGTACATGAGCTTAAGATGATCTCGGTTAAGAATAAAAAAACCGACTCCTGTACTTTTGTGAATAAGTCAATAAAATCAAATTTCCTTTTAATCGTTGTTTAAACACACTCAGCTGTTTGTAATTTTAAGTTGTTAATTTCATACAACAATAGTTTGGCGCTAGAAAGAAGGGCGGCCGCCGCCGCAACTGTTCTTCTTAATCCTCGCTCAATTGTACGTGAATAAAATTAATATTTACAAACACGCATAACTTATGATGTCGAGTTCTGGGCGACAAGAACGAAATCCAGAAGCTGGAACTAATCGCCACCTTGCGCGAACAACTGAAAATTCGACGGTGCCATCTATGCCGATAGATTACTCTGTTTTATTTCAAGGTCCGGAGTTTCTCAGAAATTTATCGAATTTTATGGCACAGACAAGAGCAGGACCAACGGTAACGATTCCAAATCAAGTCCCTGCTTCAAATTTTCCAATTAGGCAGCAGGCGTCGTTTGTTCAACGACATGATATCCCCACTGCATCACATGCAACTTCTCATCCACGAGTACCTGAATCACAACGAAATACTACCACTCACAATCGTGGAGTAGTTCCTGTTCAAAGTCATGCTCCTGAAGCAGTTCAACAAGAAGTAACTGCTGAAAGTCATTCCAGACGTCACCAACAACAGTTAGCACGTTCATCACTGAAAACATCACAGTACGACCAACAATCTGATTTACGTCGTACGATTGAACGAAATCGATTTCGACGTGAAAACAATGAATTGCGTCATACAATTGAAAGGAATCGTTTAAGACGTGAGTCAGAAGAATTAGAAATGTTGAGGAAAAGAATTGCAGAGTTGGAGACTCGGTGAGATATTCCTGAAGAATCCCAACGAAGGGGCTCTGTCCTGGAAAATGTTTATTTGGAAGCCGAATCTCCCTTAGCTCCTCATTTGACAATGGAGTCACTTCCTACCAAAGTTAAAGTTCCTCAGATTGGTCTATATGACGGAACCTCAGATCCGGATGCACATCTCGGTCAATAGACCTCATGGATGGATCTTCATGGGGCAACCGACGCGCTCAGATGTCGGATGTTTTCTTTAACTTTGGGGCCTCATGCTAAAAAATGGTACCACTCTTTACCTCGACATTCAATATCGAAGTGGCAACAACTGAGAACAGCTTTCCGATCTCATTTTATCGGAGCTCGGGTCTCCTTAATCCCCAAAGAATCCATTGCTAATATATTGAGCGTTAAAGATTATATTGCTCAGTTTAATGAACGAATACAAAATATGGAGCAATGTCATCCTGAAACGTTGCTGGTCACGGCCATAGCTGGATTAAAGCCGAACTCCTTGTTTCGTTGGAGTATATATCAAAATAAACCGACTTCGTATCAAGACTTCTTGGCACGGGCTCAACAACACATTATAGCTGAAGAGTCGATGTCGGTACCAACTTTTGACCTCTTTCCAAACAAGTCAGAAGTAGAACAAGAGTCAAAAAAGAAGAAGAACAAGTTCTTTAAATCGAATCAATCTCGGTTCGGGAATTCTAAAAAACCTGAAGTACAAGAAGCTAGAGCCAAATATCTCAATGAGGTTAAATCAAGCTATCAGACAGTTTTCTCAGCTGGGGCCGCTGTAATATTTGAGGAATTGAAAGGAAAGGGAATTCTTCCAGACCCCGGACCTGTGAGAACTCCAGAAGAGAAACTTGAAAAAATGAAATATTGTTCATATCACAAGTGGGCGGGACATGATACAGATGAATGCTTGGGTTTACTCTCTGCCTTATTACGGCTTATTGGACACCCACAAGTCCAAAGGTTTTCTAAGAATGCAGATTATAAGCGAAAGGGTAAAATACCAGAACCCCAAGATGACGATGAAGACGATGATCGTCCAATTAATCCAAAACGTATTAGACAAGGCGATAAAGAAGTCTACATGATGGACTCGAAGGAGAATGGATCTTCATCCACAACAAAACCGAAGAAAATCCACGAAAGAATTGTTCTAGACCTCCTGGTTTTTACTATGTTCCCCGAGTTAATAATAGTAATGGCAAAACTTTTGAGTCACGTCGACAAATAAAAGCTTATGCTCGACAAGCTTACAACTCGGGAAAAACTGTTATAACAACCGATCTCCGAGACAGAATCAACGTCCGAAATAATTGTCCGATTACTTTCAATGTAGACGATGCTATATATTTCGCTCATCCACATTCCGATCCCCTCGTGATCACGACACCAATTTGTGGAATACCAGTGCATCGGATAATGGTCGATACAGGGGCATATTCAAGCATTTTAATGCTTCGAACGTTTGAACAAATGGGAATTGATCCAACTGAGTTGAAGCCCTGTAAAGATCAAGTACAAGGCTTTAATGGAACAATTACACCAACTCTCGGAGAAATAACCATGCCAATCAGATTTGGGACTCCCGGACAGGCCTCCAAAGTTATCATGGAGACGTTCAAGGTCATGGATCTTAAAAATGAATATAATGCCATTGTGGGAAGGACAACTTTGTATAAACTTCGAGCAGCTGTCTCAATTTTTCATTATACCCTAAAATTTTCCACAAACCATGGAGAAGGAACTCATTACGGAGATCAATATGAAGCTCGTGGGACGGTATGGGTCAAACCTTGGCAAGAATCGCATTCTTTGATACATATGACAGAGAATGTCCATGACAAACAGTCGGAAGATTCAAATATCAAATTCTATAATGATTTGACTCGAGATCGTGGAAGATGTCCTGGAAAAGAACCAATCCGTGAAGAAGACGAACTTGATCCTCGTGCCCAATTTAAAGAAAAAAGTAAACTCGATCGAGTTGAGCCATCAGAAGAAGTTGAAATAATTTTTGTTGATGATCTTGTCTACGACAAGTCGCTTCAAATTGGGGCTAATTTAGAAGAACCAATACGAACTCAACTCATTCAGTTCCTAAAGGCTAATTCAGATGTGTTTGCCTGGAAACATGAAGATATGAAAGGAATTAACCCCAATGTAGCCTCACACCGACTTAATCTCGATCCGACTATTAAACCTGTTGTTCAGAAGCGACGTAAACTCGGTCCAGATCGACAAAAGGCCCTTGAAGAAGAAGTCCAAAAATTGATCGACAATAAATTTATTCAAGAAACAAAATATCCGACTTGGTTATCTAACCCGGTTCTGGTAAAGAAGAGTTCTAGAGCATGGCGACTCTGTATCGATTTTTCTGATTTAAACAAAGCTTGTCCAAAAGACAGTTATCCATTACTACATATCGATTACATGGTAGACGCCACTGCTGGACATGAGTTGATGAGTTTCATGGATGCCTACTCGGGTTATAATCAAATTTCTATGGTTCCCAAGGAAGCGGAACATACATCCTTTTATTCTGCTCGGGGTCTATATTGTTATACTATGATGCCGTTTGGTCTTAAAAATGCCGGGGCCACATATCAGAGGCTGGTTAACAAAATGTTTGCTAAACTCATTGGGCATACGATGGAAGTTTACGTTGACGACATGCTAGTCAAGTCGGTACACAGTGTTGATCATGTTAATCATTTGCAAGAGATGTTCAACATCCTCAGAGAATATTCTATGGTGTTGAACCCAAAGAAATGCACTTTTGGAGTCGGTTCTGGCAAATTCCTGGGATATATCGTGACTCAGCGAGGAATTGAAGCGAATCCCATGAAAATTAAGGCCATTATGGATTTAACACCTCCCACATCGGTCAAAGGTGTTCAAGCTCTTACCGGCCGACTTGCTGCTTTAAATCGGTTTATATCGAAGTTAACAGACCGATGTAGACCCTTTTTTGAGTCAATAAAGAAGGGAAAATGCTTTGAATGGACCAAAGAGTGTCAACAAGCTCTGGAAAGGATAAAAGAAATGCTTCTCCGAACTCCGACTTTACAAAAACCAGTACCTGAAGAAATGCTGTTCTTATACTTGGGAGTAAGTGACACTGCTATTAGTCCCGTCCTCATCCGAGAAGAAGGACATCAACAATATCCAATTTATTATGTCAGTAAAGCTTTACACGAAGCTGAATTGCGATATCGACCGATGGAGAAATTAGCTTATGCTCTTGTTATCGCAGCTCGAAAATTACGTCCTTACTTCCAAGAACATTCAGTAACGGTACTTACTTCATACCCTTTAAAGTCAATCTTACACCGACCTAACACGTCAGGAAGACTGATCAAATGGGCCATTGAACTCGGTCAATATGATATTCATTATAAACCGAGAACTGCAATAAAAGCTCAGGCTTTATCCGACTTTATTGCTGAGTTCACTCCTGCAATCGAGACAATTAATGAAGATCAATCTTGGACTTTGTACGTTGATGGTTCATTAACTCATCGAGCTGGTGGAGGAATCATTCTAATAGATCCTCAGAACAAGATGTTTTGTCATTCTGTCAAATTCCTTTTTCCGGCAACAAATAATGAAGCTGAATACGAGGCTTTATTGTCTGGATTAAACCTTGCAGAATCCATGAATGCAAATAGGCTAAAAGTATTTTCTGACTCACAGTTGCTGGTGAACCAAGTCCATGGAGAGTTTGAAGTTAAAGAACCTCGATTGCTGCCATACTTGACACTCGTAAAACAGAAGATGTCCCAACTTGATATTCAGCTGGAACACATTCCTCGTTCGCAAAATGTTCCAGCTGACGCTCTTTCTAAACTTGCATCAAGTACTGGAATGGAGGATGTCGAGTATGTCCAAGTCGGCTACCAAGAAATACCTTCTGTTTCTCTTGCTAAAGTTATGAATACCGAATCACAAGAACCACCGACTTGGATGACACCAATTATAATGTATCTAAAGACAGGGGCCTTGCCTCAAAATCTAAGAGAAGCTCGAGCTCTTCGGATTCGAGTAGCTCGGTTTACACTAGATAATGGGATCCTTTATAAAAGAGGATACTCTGTTCCCCTGCTGAAGTGTTTAACCGAGCAAGAGTCGAAATATGTCCTTGAAGAGGTTCATGAAGGAATTTGCGGAAATCATAATGGTGCACGAGCATTGGCATACAAAATACTTCGACAAGGATATTATTGGCCAACTTTGAAGATAGATGCGACAAATTGGGTCCGCAAATGTACGAGATGCCAGATATTTGCTCCAAACGTTAATCGATTTCCAGAATCTGTTAAGTCGATATACAGTCCTTGGCCATTCGCAAAATGGGGAATCGACTTAATTGATCCGCTCCCAACTGGAAAAGGAAGCGTAAGATTTGCTATCGTCGCAGTTGATTATTTTACCAAGTGGGCTGAAGCTGAACCATTGGCAGCAATTACTGAACAAAAAGTTATCGATTTCATTTGGAAATCAATTATATGTCGGTTTGGCTTACCGAGTTCAATAGTTACCGACAATGGTCGACAGTTTGAAGGAAAATGACTTGAAACTTTCTGTGAAGAGTATCAAATAAAACACTTCTTCTCTTCACCGTACCATCCTCAATCCAATGGACAAGTTGAAGCAATCAACAAGATAATTAAAAATGGTTTGAAAGTCCGACTTGACGCAGCAAAAGGGACTTGGCCCGAAGAATTGCCAAATGTGTTATGGTCTTACAGAACAACAGTCAATCATGCAACAGGGGAAACACCATTTTCCCTTGCTTATGGATCAGAAGCAGTCATCCCTGTTGAACTCGGGTCTCCGACATACCGAGTAACCAATTTTCGTGATAAATCCAATTCAGAAAATCTGAAGGCCAATTTGGATCTTTTGGATGAAACTCGTCTCATGGCAGATCTTAGAAATGCTGCTTATAAACAAAGAAGCGAGAAGTATGTCAACTCAAAAATGAAGCCTCGGTCATTTCGAGTTGGTGATTTAGTACTTAAAAGGATTACTGGACCAGACCTGGGGCCTTTAAAACCAAAATGGGAAGGACCATTCAAAATCAGTCAAGTACTTCCAAAAGGTACCTACCGACTTGAGAGGCAAGATGGACTTGCTCTTCCATATCCCTGGAATGCTGTTTATCTGAAGAAATATTTCCAGTGACTGTTTATTATGTATATAAGACTCTGTACACTTTTTTGATGAATATAAGAAAATTGTGTGCTAAAGAGTCTCTTGAAAAGAACCGAGTTTTTTTAGCTCGGTATCATATTGGTCTTTATATAGCCAAGCCTTCAAACTTGGACAAGACTAATATTTTACTAAAAATTTTAAGGATTATATCAACTTTTACCGAGTTTTATAACTCGGCAAGATATACCTTTTGGCTAAAGTATTAACCTTCAAATAACTAAGTTCAACAGCTTAGGAAGGTTAAAGGGCAGCTTTAAATTAATGGATCGAACATCTTCATATTTAGGTCCTGAAGCTTGATCTGAATACGGGGAAAATTCCATTTCCATTGACTTGCACAAAGAATAAGTTGATGAAGCCCATGAACAGAAATAAAATACTTTGCCGACATTTTAATACTTTGAAAAATTCAGCAAAAGTAAAAAGATATGCTGAATATATTAGTCGGAATCAAAAGAATACCGACTTGTTTAAAATTCCGAGTTCAAAACACTTTTATGAATGAAAACAAACATAATCAAAAGCCATTCATTCATAAGATGTTGTCCAAATTATTACAATTACGAAAATCAAATAAACTAAGTATCCCGACATACCGGGAATACTTCAAAAAAACACAGAAAAGATCAGAATAAAGTCAAGCATCATCGTCTTTAATTGCATCCTCTGCTTTATCAGCTTGCGATGAATTTTCCACATCTTTACTGGTTATTTATGCAAACATTTGTCTACTGATATGTTCGAGCACTCGGTCTTCTGCAGCCTTAGCAGCTTCTTCCACCTCCGAGAGAGTAACCGGAAAATGTTCATCGACAGCAGAATCTTTCTCGGTAACTTCAGTCTTTTCCGGTTTAACACCCTGAGACAATTCCTGAACCTTTCTTTCGAGGAAAGCCAGAACTGCCTCTCGAATTTGATCAGGAGTCATCTTCTCAATCTCTTCCTTCATGTTTACTTCTGCCAACGTCTTCACATAAACGTCGGCGAGCTCGGTCCTTTTCTCCTTTTCCGTTTCTAAAAGCATATCAACAAAGGACCGGCGGAGGCGAGCATCTCTTTCTTTGCTCAAAGGTGGAAGACGAGGAATTTCCGAGTTCTCATCAGCAGACTTTAAAAGCCATTCACAAAACTCCTTCTCATCCTCATCTACATCGATATGGGCAGTCTCGATTTTAGAGCCGAAGTCATGCTTCTTGACCTTAAAAAGGAGATATTGACGCAGCTCCTCAATGTCGTAAAGGCCCGCATCGAACCGCTCAATCACCCAGCGCAGATTGATGCAAGTATTCATCTCGAATTCCCGATCTTCGTCTTCGGAATCCGATTCAGCTTTAGTTTGAAGTCGGTGGGCCTCTGCTTCAAGAATTCTTCCGGCCCGAAGACCATCATTATATTTTTCCTCAGCAAACTTCATCTTTTCTTCTTGAAGTCTGCTGAGGTCGGCAAGATGAGCATCTCGGTCTTTCTTCAACAAGTCCTCGACTTCAGACCGACTTTTTCGAGTGATCTCGTGGGCTTCTTGTTCCTTACGAAGTAACGACTCACAACGTGCTAACTGATCCTCGAGCATTTTCACACGCTGCTCTGAAGTGATCACTTGACTTGACAGTTTGAGCACGTCGGAGTCGAGACCAGCCTTCTCGATTCTCAGAGTCTCGATTTCATTCTGAGCAATAGTAAGCTGTTGATCTTGCTCAGCAATTCTTATCTTCAAAGCAGTCTCATTCTTGGTCGCTTCCTCCTTCAGAGATGCAAGTGCTCCATCTCTGAGTTCGAGTGAATGTTTCTTTTCCTCTACTTGAGCTGCATTCAGACAGAAGTCGTCCTCTGCCATCGTCAAACTGACAAGAGCTCGGCCGAGGCAAGCTTTTGCGTATCTGAATTTATATACACTCGGTAAAGACGATACACCGATCTCAGATCTCGAATCCCATACCATCATCAGGACTCGAGCAGCATCAACCACATGACCCGGCAGTTCTACGGTGCTTGTAATCTCGGGAATCTCTACAGACTCAAAAGTCGAGAACCATTTCTCGACCGATTCCCGAGGCTGTCGGAAATTCAGAGCTCTCTCCTCATCGATAGGCAAGAAGGATCGATCAACTACTGGCTCCTTCTTCTTTTCTCGTTCTCCGACGTCATTTTTTCTCTTTAATCGCCCTTCGGTAATTGGGACGCCTTCTGCACGTTTCCTTTTTGGCCGGGTTAGTGGAACTTCCGGCTCCTCAATAGTATCTCGGTTGTCCTCGGGTTCGATCACAATGACTTCGGTAGTTGATGGGGCCTCAGGTTGTTCAATTTGTATAGTCGGTTCCGCTTCAGACAAACCGATCACGGTAGTAGCGATGGTGGCCTCTGTCGGATCAGATGCTGCAACCGACAGGAGATTTGGTTGCACCGCTTCAACAGCAGCAGCCGACGTTGCACCTTCACCAACGTCGGTTTCTTTCGAATTCATAATTGGATTGTCCAGAAAAGCCTTCACTAATTTTTTGCGCCCCATTTCAGATAAATGTTGTTCTTTGCTCTTTCCGAGTTTTGTTCGGAGATCCAAATTGGGACTTTTCTGGCGAAAGGCTTGGGCGTCACGAATACTCTTGAATCCGAAAACTCCAAGAAGTGGATAGTATACTGCAAGTAAGGAAATTCAAGTTATAATAGATTTCTAAGAGCGACCGACTTTAAGGCAAGTTCAAATTTAAGAATTGAATGTACCGGGTTGGAAAGAACCGTCTGAAATTTCAGGACAAAGACCAGCCGCTTTCAACCGAGTATCCTTCAAGATCAATTTGTAACTACGTTGTGCTTTCTTCAACTTGAATAGCTCGGTAATTCTCTCCTTTAAAATCACACTGAGTTTCGATCCTTTGCTTTTGGCTGCAAATAGTAAAAGCGCTCACCTGTTAGTACAAAAATAAGCGGTCAGGACAACTCGGTAAAAGAAGTGAAAGGAAAACTTACAAAATGCAGAATTAATATTGATGGGTATCGACATCCCATCAATTAAAGGTTTAGAAAAATTTGGAGTTTGCCAATCTCCGCCGACCCAAAGCCATTCTTCTTGAAATCCATGGAGAGAATCCGGGACTTCAGTAATCAAATCACCAATTTCATAATCCGCCTTGGGGTCTTCCCGCACAGGCATAACAGATCAAGGGGTCAGCCACTTGCCTATCAGCACATCGTCTAAATGTGAAGAGGCTTCTTATTTCTTCGGTAGTCGGCATTTCCCAACCTTTTTCTTTTAACAGTATCATGAGGCCGATGATTCTCTTCCATGAATTCGGCGCTATCTGTCATAAGCCGAACCCCCAATCTCTCAAATAGTCTGTAATCAGAGCAGGAAGTGGAAATCTTAATCCCGATCTCAACGAGTCAGCAAAAACACCTACACAGCCTGGTGGGGGGCAAGTTATTCTTTCACCCGGATATGGAGCGAATAATTTTACCGACGAAGGAATATAAACCTCCCCTCGAAGCATAATAATGTCGGCGTCGGTCAGAATACTTGGTTCACCTCTATATTCATCATCTACCTCAGGCCACCGACGTGGCGGACGCCTCCAATAATCTGGCAGAGACATTGCATTATCCTCGACTATCTTATCTTCTTCAATTATGTCCCTGTTTAAGTTTAAACTTCGAACCAAAAGGGAATCCCATCGGTAATATTCGAGAGGCAATTCCAAATCCTCATTGGTAAAAATCCTAACTTCAGAAATCGTACGGCTGCTGCTATCTTTGGCTTGAGCAGACATTCTTTTCGAAATCGATAAAAGCAGAAGCAAATTCGAAATTGATAAGACAATTGAAAAAAATAGGGCAAATTCTTACCGAAATTCTCAAAAGCCCTGAATTGAAGGAAACAAGGACAACGTGCACAAATTACGCAAGAAAGAGATTGAAAGTAAAAGTTAAAGAAGATGGAACACAGAAGTAAGCAGGAAATATGGAGAATCAAGGTAAAGAAACTTTTTATATATCAAAACCGACTATAATTTATAGGTTTTGATTTGTAACCGTTGGTAAGATCTGAAAACGGCGCGTGAAACGGACGCATCCCGAAACGGTATAACGTTACACTAATCATTAAACCACGTGGCCATGTCCAGAAACGCCATGTCGTTAAAGATTATATCCGTTGGACCCATTAAATGCAGATGCGTCTTTTAAGAACTGCCACGTCAGGCCAAGTATCATACAAGTGATGAAAAATAAAACAAAGTGTTCTCATGTCGGTCGTCAGTGATAATCAAGTCGGAATAACACGGAACAACAATCGACATCAGCAGCCATTTGAAGAGTTCAATTACCTACTAATGTCGGGGGCCTCTCTGTTGATAACCGACTTGATTATACGATTAAGAATGGTGATTAATTGTGCCATTGGAGTAAATCCGCCAAGAAAAAGACAAACTTAAGGTAAGTCGGTATTTGTTGAAGTATACCGACTTCCGAGATGACCAAAGAGAGAAAGAACCGATGACCGACTCTGCCAACAAGATGGTTAGTCATAACAAAGTTTCTCTATTCAAACCGACTACCACAAAGTTCAAATATCCAAACGTAAAACAAGCTGAAAGCACCTGATTGGACCATCAAAACAAAAGAGCAATCATTGATGTTTCCCACCGCTTAAAGTGAAGCAGCTCAACATTAAATACGTTCTTATCCATTTCAAACAAGAAGACAAAAACTACCGTACTATAAATAGCAGAATTTATGATAGTTTGAGGATCTTTTTTTTCTTTTGGCAACACATTGTACATGAGCTTAAGATGATCTCGGTTAAGAATAAAAAAACCGACTCCTGTACTTTTGTGAATAAGTCAATAAAATCAAATTTCCTTTTAATCGTTGTTTAAACACACTCAGCTGTTTGTAATTTTAAGTTGTTAATTTCATACAACAACAGGGGTGTTACAGAATGGTATCAGATCTAGTCTGTGTTTCTGTAGACAATCTCTAGTGTTAGTGTATTTAATGACCATTCATCTTGCCGCGCCAGCTCGAGGTATGAGTTTTGTTGTTTTATTTGTCTTATATGGGGCTTAAGAATTTATCCACCTAAATTGTATTCGTGATCATAGTGATTAAGGGTGAACCCTAGAAAAATTTTCTCTCTATAAGTTTCGAATTAGCACCTTGTGCGAGCTATCTTGTCGATAGGTGAGATTTTCGTTTATACACCATAGCTTTCTACTGACCAACGTCAGGATGCCTCATCGTGATTAGACAACCGAGAGGTCCCGAATGTGTGGGATCATTCGGACGTCTAGGGCACTTGACAAGCGGACCAGAGGAGGCGTGGTGGAATCCAATCATTGGAGTGTGAGGATTGGAATTTAGTGCTTCGAATGTGTTGTCGTTCGAAATCAAGAGTTTTGATGACCGATTAGGCAGTGCTAACGTGTTTCTAAAGGATGGCGAAATCTCGAGGAAAGCGATGACTACTTCTTATTGCGTGGGTTATGAACGTTGACCGCTAAGCTGACAGTTTGACGGAATGACTCCGTAAACTCAAGAGGATCCAGCGTACTGTTTATGCAGAGTCCTAACTCTACCATTTTGTTATCGTTTGTTATACCAACTACTGGCATTTGAGATCAGAAGAGGATTGTGCCGTTTCATTTTAGGTGCGAATGAAGGAGAATAATCATCACCGAGGAATAATTTCCTTGGAACTGTTGTGATTTCATTGAGAAAAAGATTGGTGACCTACACCAGAGAGGATCAACGGTGGACGAATGTGGTTGAACCCTCAAGTGGATGAACTCTTCTTGGTCGATACAGAGGGAGAATTCCGTGAGTACGCTCTCACTTAGGACGAGGATGAACTGAGCAAGGAGTGGACAACCGACCAAGAAATCGAGATCGTGTGTTGTCTATTAATCTTTCCATTATCCGTGTTTTATCTTTCAATTGTTGTGCAATTCTTGTATTTAATGCTTGGAACTAACTTTGTTTAGAGACTTTGTGTACGAATAAGAATAAACATATTTGTGTTCTGCTAAACCTTATTTGTCGCAAGGTTTGCGATAACTCCGAGTCCGTACACTCGAGAACGCAAAGGTCGGAGTAAGCCACTATGGTATCTTGACTTGGAGGCCAGCGACAGTCATTTATCTGGTCGTAATTAAATCATATGTCGCATCGGAAATAGTTTTCCCAGATCGGGAGTCATCGACTAATACGAGAAAGGTGTATTACCTTAAATGATCATGAATGATCTTTTAAGGAGAGTAGTCGAGCTCGGAGCATGTGCATTGTGAAGCGTAGAGCCGCTTGTATTCTCGAACTTATGTTTCATTGTAAACTTTGACAAAATTTCGTTTTGGCCTTCGGGAGAAATATTTCACTTCCTTGAACTTTTGCAAAACCTTTGAAAACCCTTGTCTTTGTTTTCTTGTTCGCTTGGAGTTTCGAGATCAAGTTTTACTACCTGATGTACCGATTAAGACAAGTGTTTCCATCTTTCTGCTTGTCTTATATCATTCTTTCAGTTGGGTTTGGGTATTCCATTCATCCAAACCAATTGATTTTTATCGTTATCGAGGACAAATTGGACCATTTCTGAGACGCTCCAATAATCTGGGTACACCTAGGAGTAGTCCGGAGGAACAACAAAGAAAGCCACCAAACGAGGAAGGCGAGTTACAACCAATCTGAACACCGGAGGAGCCGATCTGTTTCATGGCAAAGAATGTTGCACAATGACAACTGTAAACCTAATCGATGGACGAGGAAGGATGATCAACTACTATCACGAGGTGAAGACCTGTTCTATCAACTGAGGGCAACTGCAAAATCACTGAAAACCGATTCAAAGTCGGTGTACCATCAGCCAAAGATCAAGGAGTCGACGTATCTAAACGGGCCCTAGAACTCGATGAAAATAGCTGCAGTCGAATAGTGATTCTTTTCGTGCTAAGTAACGCAATGGCAACTGTGACAAAATGTCTGGTTGTAAATCTACAGTGAAGTCATAGTTTATTCTTAAGAACGCTGAGACGTAGCGGAAATACCCGAGGACGTGATCGAGGCCATTTCGATGAAAGAAGCCTCTCGCCTAGACCTTAAGGTGTGAAATCTGGGCAGTGTAGATAAGTGGAACTCGTTCAGGACTGCTGACACGATTAGCTATCGGAGGAAGAGCTGACGTGATGGCTGACGCTGTTAGTCAGAAGAGCCAAAGTGAGCTAGCTAGTTGATGCCTCGGAAAGAGCCGCTGACCTAATACCATTCACGACTGGAGAGCCGCATCAGATTTCCTTTGAGGATTTTTTTGCCTATCTCTAGCGTTGGATCTTTTTGCGTGTTAGAGTGTGTTGTTGGAATGAGGTAGTGGACTTGGAACTCAGTTTTATGCACTGTTATTTTTGAGACCTTGAAACTTTTGAATTCGTGAAAAAACTTGTTCGGAATGAACCCCATTTGTACACATTTTGTGGAAAACTCTTCTCTTCCTATTGCCTTAGCACATGTGAAATTTCAAGTCAAAAAAATTTTCGTATTGAGAAAAACCATGGATTAAATTTTTTTTGTCCAAACCTTAAACCGAAAACCGACCCTGACTGGGTGTAGCCACGAAGTGATGGTCAAGCGTGTATGCCCGTGCTGATAGACGATAGACTTGCGCGCGGCTGATTGTTGACTCACACACAAGCTGCAGCTGCCATCACCTGACACACGGAACTCCCATGCCAGCGTGATCGGCCAAACCTCGATCTTAAGGCTGGTCTCTGAACAGGTGCACGTGAGCGTCCTGGCGCCCCGCATATGCAGCGCCTGCGAGCGTGTCGCCTCTCGGAGAACAGTGCATTAAAAATTCAACCGTCCATTTTACTTTCCTTTTAGACGGTTTGACCATCGAGAATTCCAAGTTCCACCGAACCGTGTTCGCATCCTTGATCGATGGTTTTAATAAGGAAGAATAGTGGATAGGTTTCCTATGCATCTGCGAGTCGAGATGGCGAGATAGGGGACTTGTGTTGCCAGCAAACGGAGCCATGAAGAGCTACAATGGTGTCATAGAATCGTGTGTTGTAAGTATGAGTATAGCGGGGCTTTACTGCGAGCATTGTTGCAGAGTTACCGTGACAATCGCTTCGGCAAGAAGTCACGGGTGTGTCGAGTTTGTGGGTAAGTGTAATATCCCTATCAGTAAAGTATCAGTTTTGTTCCAAGATTTGATTAATTTCGAGACCAGTATTCAGTTATAAGTTCGAAATTAAGAGTTTTTCAAGGAACAAGCCACACGAGTCGTGTGGGAGGAGAAGAGAATGAAAGTTAGCTTCGGCTTTTCACACGAGTCGTGTGACAGGCCATACGAGTTGTGTGGAGTCACACGAGTCGTGTGACATAGCCACACGAGTCGTGTGACCGACAGTCAGGTCTGATCATTGAAAATCCGATTGTGATCTCAACCCGAGGCTATTTTTGAGGATTAACTATGTTTTTGAGATGTATACAAGTTACTCATTAACTAGTTTATGATTAATTATGTTTATAAGTTTAAATTGTTTATTTTGTTCATTTCTTCACTCAATCCTTATGTCTTGAATTTGTGCCTATAAATAGAGGCCTAAAATTCAGAGTTTTTACACCAAAGATAATTACAAAAAGTTATATAAGTTTGTAAGAGAGTATAAGCAGTAGAAAGTTTGGTGAATTAAAGAATTTAGAAGCGAAGAATCAAGTTTATATTCTATCAAGAAGAAGGTAATTTACTTATCTTAAAGTTACGTTCTTAAGTTCATATTTTGATAATGAGTTTACATGTTTATAAGTATGTATATCATGATGTAGAAGTTGAGTTTAAAATTTATCTATGAATACAAAGAGTTAAAGTTATTCAAGATCAATTATATGATATATGTGCTTGATTTGAATGAGATGTTGATAAAGATATGAATAAGCTGGAAAAGTATTATTTAAAGGAGTGATTCTTATGTAAAAGAGGAGTACATGAGAACAAGAATTAAGTGAATTGGCAAAGTATAGCTCGAGTTATGAATTTTTGAAGATGAACATGCAAGATGAATTTTATGTTCACTATGACTTTAAATTCGAATAACTTGATGTATATGCATGCTAAAATTATGAAATTTTTTATGACATGTCTAACTATGAGTTGAGATTATAACTGTTAAATTTCATGATTTGAAGATGAGAAATGAATGAATTATGATAATTACAAAGCATATATGCAAAGATGAGTATATATACAAAAATATTCATGATATGATCAAGTTGTTAAGGTGAGATTATAATGATCAATTCTCATATAAGTGATGAACAATTTGGCAAAGTTTTAGTTTAATATGTTGAGTATACAATTTTATAAAGATTGTTTTAAGTCTAACATATTAATATCATAATTAAGTATTATGATTAAATGTTGTAGTGTATGAGTATTAAGTTGAAATATTTAGTACCATACAAGTTAAGATGAGTTCATTATTTATAAATCATGAATATGATATTGGTAAAAGTTAAGCATGTTTTGAGTTTAAATACTCAATCAAGTATAAGGTGAAATTTAGTTATTTTCACACTCGAGTTATTTAAGTGACATGCGAATATAAGCCAATATTTATATTTTTGAAGACATGATTTATATGGGGTTAAGTAAGTGACCTTGAGTAAAAGTTAAAAGAAAAGTTAAGTTTTAGTATTCATTTGAGCAACAACATGCTTATTGAATTTCAATAAGATTTGGTTAAGTTATCCGAAAGAGTTAAGAATCTTATTGAGTATACGAGCATAGTACTTAGTATATTTGTTTATATTTTTATGTAACTCGCAGATACAGTTACCCAGCACAGCACTTACCATTTTTCAAAAGTTTTCGAAGAAGAAAGGTGGGGATCTGAATGGGTATCACATTGAGTACGATATTGATGTCATATAGGATAAGGAGACCATCAGTTGTCTCAGAGTATATCCTAATGTTTAAGTTTTTACGCTTGGGATGGGGAGGCATTCAGTTGTCTCAGAGTATATCCTAAGTTCTGATGGAGGCCGCTTGAGTTGCCTTGAGAAATATGCATCAGAGTGTGCACACGTATCCGATCAGATATCGGAAGAGAAGTGAAAATTTTAAGTTTCAGTACCAGAACAGATTTCTGGTTAACGATCAGATATCGGTTTATGTTTATCTTTATTCGTTACTCATCCCCATAAGTTTATTTTCAGGTAACAGGTCGAAGAGAAGGTGTGAGTGGAGAAGTACTGGTGTGGATCGTGGATTCAGAGTATGACAAGCTTTGATATGGATATTTATAACAGTCTGTATAATTAACCATGTTTTCAACTATTTCCGCTATGCACATTAAGTATTGAACTTGCATTTTTAATAAATTTCAGATTTCAAGTTTTTACCATTTCGAGAATTATGAATATGGTATAGTTAAATGCAAGTTTAAAGGAAATCTGTTTTCTTATTGTCTAGAGAAGTATTAGACAAGAGTTTAAAGATAAACAAATTTTTCAAGAAGATGATGTTTAGTAGCATCCCGAGTTATTCGCAAAAGATTTCTAAAGATTTATAAGTATTTTTGAAGTAAAAGATGAGAAAAAGTTACTCTGATGAGCGGGGTGTTACAGTAAGTTTTCGGCGTGATCCGGGCACCATGCTGAAAACTCAACTCCATGTGTCGACCACAATTGTTGACCGATGATCTCACGGTCGAGGCACTATGAGACCTGTTGAGGTCGTGTGTGCATGTTGTGTGTTGTGTTTTGTGATTTCTCACCATGGGTGGGTCGTTTTGTATTTTTGTGTATCGAACGAGTATTTGGATGGTACCATTCGAGTTTTTCCTTTCGTATGACTAGATGTGTGGTATACCTTGGTTTGGGGTAAATGTGGATCCGCTGTCGTGTGCGGTTAGTCCTTTGAAATCTTTGCTTGAGACGGGGACTTAGATTATCGGCTAGCTTTACAACCGGATGTGTCAGGGGTACATGTTGTGTTTCATGTCTCGATGTTGCGTAGATATGTGCATGACCCGTACCACGTGGTGGACTTTAGCGAACTGCGGGTCGAGCGAGACTTTACCTATTATGAGGTACCGGTGGCCATTTTGGACCAGGGCGTCTATCGGCTGAGGAACCGAGCAATGAACCTGTGGAAGGTGCTGTGGAGCCGGCATGACAAGTCCGAGACGACTTGAGGGTATGAGACTGAAAATAGGGGGAGATTCCCTACCTTCTCGTTTTGGAGGCCTTTGTATTCTTTTAGATCATTAGTTTTCTTTTGTCTTCGAAGTCCGAGGTCGGAATTCCTCTTATAGTGGGTAGATTGGAGCACCCCATTTGTTCTGGATTTATTTGGTATTATTTATTTTATTTTATTTTATTTTATTTTGTTCGAGATTATTTATTTCGTGCTCGATTAGTATTTTATTCGATTATGTGATAGTAATTGTCTAAATGTTTTAGTAATTAAATTTTTATGACCGAGCTGAATTATATATATATTTTTTATCGAAACGAGCATTGAGCCTAGTCGGGTTTTTAAAGTTTGAACCCATTTTAGCAATTGGGCTTTTTCCTCAGCTCGCGCATGAAATGCAGTCCACGCGCCCGCCTGCTTGAGCGCCCAGCCGGCCCGCGCCCGCACGGTCCAATCCGCCCGACCCGCCCTCATGTTCCCATGCATGCAAGGCTTATCTTTAAATTTTGAATTTAAATTGTAACATCCCATCCCATAAAATCAGCTCTTATTCCCTCATTATGAACTTGACCAAGTTTTGGGAGTTACATTTTGACTTGCTATTAAAAAGGGAAGATTACCCTCTTTCTCTCCTTCACTTTATCTCTCTCAGTTTTCTCTCCCCCACTCTCCATTCCTTCCAAAATTCAGAGCTTCTTCCCCCTCCTCCTTCCACCTCTTTCCGCCGGAATTCTCCCCAAAAACCACCAGGACAACCCACCGTGCGCGCCACTCACTGAAGCCACGCCTACCGCCCGCCCTGCTCTCTACCGCCGAGCCTCACGCGCGAAGCAAACGCCGAGCCTGCTGCTGCTCCCCCGCGACCACCGCCACCTCCTCTTCATGTCCAACGTTCCTTTCACGAACCATCGGAGGTCATCACATCCGACGTGCGAGCCGCCTTTGAACGCCGAGCACACGCGGACGATTTCCCCGCCCGAGACCGAACTGTACCGTCATTCTCCCCTTTGGTGTTTGGTAAATTATGATAAACTCCAATATTTCTATATGTTTATATGTCCAATTGCTGAATATGTAAATTCATGAATTATTTGATGTGGTATGATAAAATATGATTAATTAGGCATTTCATTATTTTGGATCTTAGGGTTTAAATATGAAACCCTTAGCATCTGAATTAAACCCGTGGTTACCTCTTAGAATATAGAACATCTTTGTGTCCTGATCACAATGGTTTTGACTTTGTTCAATTTAGAATTATATTTTTCAAGTTATGAATTTTTAAAGTTGATGCGTCTGCTGCAACTTGTAAAATATGTGATAAATTGTGTTGTTGCACAAAATTAATGAAACTTGGATATGTTGCTCCCCTGATGTGTTTGTACCTTGTATAAAATTTTTATAATTTTTGGAGGTCATTTTCCTGGGTAAATAATTAATTGTTCAAATCTGTTGAATGTTGTAAAATCCATGAAAAATCGAACTCATGATGTTAATTCATGAAACTCGGTCAATATGCTTATTAGATTATTAGATTCATTTTACTGAGTTTTTATCAAAAATGTGTATTTTGCTGAATCTGAGAATAATTATCATATTTCACATGATTACTGTTAGTACATGAAATTTTTATATGACACTCCCAGCAGCTGTAATTACCTTCATAAAAATATTAGGTTATAAATCATTTATTTGATTAGCCTTTTCAACGCATACTTGTTTTTGCTGAAAACTTGTATTAATTTTATAAAATCGCATGTTTAGGTGGTAAGGCTGAAACTTGGTGAAATTGATGGTCTCAGCAATGTTTATTATGTGTCCGAATTTCATATCATAATTCGTTCATTTACCTGGTCATCTAGAAAATGAGGATTAATTTCTAATTTGGTCGATTTAATTGTTGAACATGTTAACTCTTGAATTTGAACATGATATTTAATATATGGAGTCCTCTTTTCATGTTATATAAGTGGTGTATATGTTAAGTTAAGTGGCTGAGTCATTGGTGTGTCTTCCATTATGTGTATGTTTCCATATTTGGTTCGAGCCGAGTCAACTGTTCCATAATTCAACGAGAACCTTCCACGAGCCACTTAGTCGACGGATTCGACTAAGTATGTGTGTTCGTTGGACTAGTTGTAATCGAGAGTTATCTTGATTTCGTGTAGGTGTCCCGATGTGTTGACCTCAAATCCTACCGTTTGAATCGTATATTGTGATATTTATCGTTATTATCAGGTGGGTTCATTTATGTTGAATTTATATTTATCACACTTGTTATTTCGTATAAATGTTTGTCTTGATAGCTTCTGTATGCGTGAGAACCCAAGTCTAAGTGTCCCGTTGATAGTGCCTTAGACGAATGCTTAATCAGTGAGAGGTCGCCTGCCCGTTGCATCCGAGAGGGACGCCCCATGCCGTTGTATCCGGAAGGGGAAAAACAGCTCTACTGTCTCCTGGATAAGATCCTATGCCCGTTGCATCTGGGGTGAGAATGTTTCCGTTAACATCCTTGCCGATGTTTGGTAGGGAGGTTTGTTGTTTGTACATAGGAGGTTTACGATATGGCCTAATAGGGAGTTAGATCTGGATTCTATGCATACATTAGTTATAGTTATGAATCTTTATGCGAGATATACCGTGCGGTAATGGTGAGTATGATGGTTTTACTCACCCCCATTTTTTTTATGTCCTCTTGTCCTTCTTCCTATTTTTAGGTTGAGCATGGTTGGCGGCGATAGCGAGAGACGATCGAGTGGTGGTCTTTAGATTGATATGTCTTTTGCTTCCACTTTTATTATTTATGTTGGATTGCTTGTTTTACATTGGACTATTATGCTTCTGTTTTAATTACTGCAAACATGTTGTTTGGACCATTGGATTCATGTTGAAGTGCTTGGTTGGTTTTGTGGAGACTTATGAATAAGTTGATTTGATATTTCTTCGATAGTTAGTTTGTATGTGTAAGTCCTTTATATTATATTTATTTATTTAAATGTGGTTAATAGTTACATAGCGCCCATGGATATTTAAGGTTTTTAAAATGGGATTTTGCGAAATATTAACTCTTATTTTCATAAATAAATTCAGAAATTCTTTAAAATAAAATGGGGTGTTACATCGTCAAAGTTCGCCACGTGCCCAGAGTTACGCACATGTCCCATCTCCACGAGGCACTGAACAAGTCGTGCACTCTCGCAAGCTCCAATGATGGGGTCAACCGTTAGGCTAAGTCGCCGACTCGGTCGAGAATCCCAAAAGAACGGATAACGTGTGGCCGATACTTCCTCTCTTCTCAGAATTCAAGGCGTACAACACCTCTTCTCGTACTTAGAACCTCGTACGGTACCATTGAGATCGTCGCTCATTAGCCATCGCTATAAGCGTACTTTCGCATGGTAAGAAATTCCACACGACATACGTATCGAGTACACCAGACTCCAACCAGTCTCTCAGGGTCTCGACAGTATGTCCCAAACGCCAAACTTTCTAGATTCCCTACACGGTGCTAAGTTCAGTCTCGTGCCCCGGTCACGCTGAAGACTTGCACATGAGCGTCCTTATCAGACGGGCCGCCGTGGAACCCCGTACGAATCGGTTAACAATCATCAATAACACTATATCCTCGACACTGATACCTTCAGAACACACGGTTCTGTTCGATACCGATGATAAAGCCTCATTCCTTGTCGATACGAGTAACAGCTCGTATGTGGTTTAGGAAGTTTCGATTAGGTAATCGGAAACAATCTCCTATCGCAGAAACGGTCTTTCGATTAGAGATGCTCGATAATCCCATAATAACGATCTAACACCAATACTCTCTCACTCTTCGTAGTCTCCAATTGAGACTCGAGAAAAAAAAAAAAAAAAACGATACGGGACCTATATCTTGCCATCTCGAGAGAGTCTCACATGAGGCAAAGGAAAACTAATCGACAAGCCTCACATATCGAGAGTCGTTGATTAGGGATTTCATACAACGGTTCGGAGTTTAATCCACTGTCACCCGAGAGATGACACACACTGGTGCTGCATAAGTGGGGCGCCGGGATGCGTGCGTGCACCTATTTGTAGACCAGCTGCAAGGTCAAGGTTTGGCCGTACACACTGGCTTGGGGAGTTCCTGCATTCGGTGATGGCGGCGGCAGCTCTCGTGCGAGTCAACGGTCGGCCACTGCAGTTGGCCTCACGTCTCTCAGCATGGGCGTGCGGGCTCGGCCACCACTTCGCGTGGCTATACCCAGCCAGGTTCGGCGTTTAGTTTAAGGTACATATCAGGAATTTCAATTCCCCGGGTTCATAATTTCTTAGGAATCGAACATTGGCATCACTGCCCGGAAAAATCCTAACTCGGCGGTCAACACCGAACAATAGAATGGTTAGCTCGCTTCACCCTTCCGACTAACAATGTCGGCCGTCACGACAGCTTTTACTCAGGTAGCTAATCGTGCCGGCAGTCCTAGACGAGTTCAACCACATACACAACCTATAGCTTCCACACTTTGAGGTCTTAGCGTAAGCTCCTCTCGTAAGTGTTTCCAACCAATATTATAACACCAACCAAATAAAATCCATACACAAGTCATATAAGTTCATTTAAGCAAGCATAAAAAAAAAAAAATAATTTATTTTCGAAAACACCACATAAATTTTCAAAACATAACCCGCGCATCGATTTTTTAAATCGACACCAAATGCAGCACATAATTCATATTAACATGATTCAAGTTGCATTGAAATTCTAAGACATGCATCTAAAATTCTTATGAAGACACCGAAAGAAGATAAAGCCATTTAATAGGTGATAAATCAGCAAACACCCAAAATAGGGTCACAGTTCAAAAACTGGGAATATGAAACTCACCAGACTTCAGTAAATATTAGTTAACTAGAGCTACAGACAGGTTTTCAATGTGATTAAAAAACCACATGATAGATAACTCAAATTTCTACAACGTTGCTGAAGATCACATTGGCAAATAATCATATTATCAACGCGTTTAATCACCCAACATATGATTCAGAAACCAGCCAGAGTCTCACATGTGATATAGACAACACTTCAGTATTTATCATCTAGATCGAGCTACAGACCTCCAAATAACAAGATTCAAGTCTCAAATTGAACCTAAGGTATGCCTCTACATCTTTCATTTAGAACATAGAAGCATATAAGGTCATTAAGATAGTATAAAATCAGTTAACAATCAACATCGGATTCCTATCCTGGTACAAAATCCTATCTCATGCATGTCTACTTTCATAAGAATACAACTCGAGCTACAGAGCACATATCAACATGAACACTATCGCATTTGAAAGATAAGAAACAGAGCTATAACTTTTATGAAGAGAATAAATTTATACAAGCATATTACGACACGATAAACAGGTCAGACATTAATTACACTCATGCTGTCGGGTAACAGGAAAAACTGCTTGCACAACCTTCTTGAAAAGGTCATAATTCACTTGATTTAAACCGGATTTATAAAATTCCAAAGCTCACTGAAAGTTAATAAAATGAACTATATTTCATGTGAAGAACACAACTTCAGAAAACGAGATTGAGATGGTCATAATAGCAGCACGACAAAAGCAGCAAAATCATGGTTTATAACTCAAATGCAAATGAAACTTCATTTCTATAATCCTAAATCCAAAGAAATTCAACGAAACCGCATCAAAGCATCATATGACTACCATTAAACGTGCATAGCAAGAGGAACTAATCAGCCATTAAACCGATCTCCACGAATCTACAAGCACAAGTGGTCGGATCATCAACATAAAACCGATACCTAGACTCCACTCCCGGTTCTTATTAACTAGGTTCTAACACGCGTCTAATGATTCTATCCACACTAGTCACAGACTTCCGAATAATCCACACACCCGGGACTTCTTCGGTCGCCTGCTTCTTTACTTAAGACTTCTCCTTCTAGATAGCTTGCGAATGGTCTTCACTCGAAGACACTAAACAGAAACTCATAACGAGGGAACTGTTATAGTCAGAACTTAACTGATAGCACCAAACCAAAAGCTCACAACAAAAACCTCTAAAGTTGGACCTTAACTCTATACCACTAGAGTTCAAGTCCGTATAAACGGAGGGTAAATTATTAAGCCCCAATAATAAAACATAGAATAATCACATAATCATATCACAAGCAATATCTTTATCACTTATGAATACATACCTTGAGCTGGTGCGGCGAGACGAAAGCGAGTGGTTGAATGGTCATTAAACACACTAACACTAGAGATAGTCTACAGAAACGCAGACTAGCTCAGATACCAAACTGTAACGCCCCGTTTTATTTTAAATAATTTGCCGAATTAATTTACAAATCAGAGTTATTTTTTTAAAAATTCAATTCAATATTATAAGACTCAACGGGCGCTACTTAACTATCGACAACATTTAAACAATTACGACAAATAAATAAATCCTACACATGCATAAGCCAACACTTATAAAAATAAACCGACCTATTCATAAGTCTCAACGTCAATCAAAAAGCTTAACATAAATCCATAGTTTCAAGCGAAGCATAAATAATCTAGTTCAAGCGGAAGCATAAATAATCCAAAATGGAAGCAAATAGTTTATCATAAATAAAACAGGCGGAAGCAAAAGTCACATCCATTAAAGACCACCATCTCGCTTGTCTTTACGCCACCGCCTCCAGCTCATCTCAACCTAAGGAAGGAAGAGAAGACAACGGCATGGAAGTAACTGGAAACCTTCCTACCCCCGGATACAACGGTTTGTAGGATCCTTTCTAGGAGACAGTGGAGATATTTTTCCCCTTCCGGGTACAACAGCTTGGGGCATCTCCTCCCGGATACAACGGGCAGGTGACCTCCCACTGTTTTCGCATTCATCAAAGGCACTATCATACGGGACACTTAGACTAGGGTTCTCACGTATACAAAATTTTCAAACGAAACATTATATGAAATAGTAAGTGCGATAATTTTGGAATACATCACAAATGTACCCACCTATTTGCAGCGACAGTTCAAAATCACGAATCTCGAAAGCAGGGTGAGGTCAACACCTCTAGACACCCACATTAAGTCCAGATACTAAAGTCAATGCTTTATCTAGACCTAAAATAGAAAATCACAATTTGACTTAATTGAACTTGATTCGACTAAGTTATTCGTGAAGTCCTGTGGATATTGGAACTCTAAGACTTAGACTCAACCAAACCATCTATTGAAGTTCGCATAACTTCAAATAATAGACAATCAAAACAAGTCACAAAGAACCACATAACAAGCCGGTTAACAATATTTAACCAAAATTACTATTTGAAAACAATTGCCAAGATTTACACATGTTTAAGTAGGTCCAGCAAAACAACGAGTTAAGTTCTGAAAATTTAACACAAAATTCACCTCCCAGTACTTAGAAAAACCACCACGTTTCAGCCCCAAATTCAAAATACACGAGTTTTAAAAATTCACACAATTGATCAGCAAAAACAAACATAGAATCACAACTAGACCTAATGGACAAATCACGACTTGAAATTTTAACACCATATACTTCAGCATGTGAGTATAATTATATAAAAATTCAAATAAATCCCATCTTTTTACATACTGAAACACATTACAAAATCAGCTTAGAAACCAATTTTCAGCAATTTAACACATCAGGTCAATTTATCATAGTTAAATTACGATTCTGCAGAAATCATTAAATAATTTTTAACCCAGGCAAACGAATTCCAAAATTCATGAAACTTTTACACAACATGAAAACATGCTAGGGTGACAACATACTCAAATTTCAGCCAAAACGAAGCACTGATCAATTTAATATACAGTTTACACTATTCTGCCAAGAAATCAAAACAATTAATTAAAATCGCTACCGATGGTATTTTAATCTGAATTTTTTACACAACACATAGAATCAACAGACGAGCTCACACACAAAATTTTACATTAATTGGAGCAGTACACGATTTATTGTGATTTTAACGCAAATTTGGCAACTATTCGGGATCGATAAAATCAATAACGACTCGAAATTCATTAAACTTGTCCGAGGCCTTAACCATAAGGCCAAGGACACTCAACCGTTCGGACTTGGGCACGTCATTGATCTCGAAATATTGCGTGGCTCGACTTAACCACGCGTCCGGGTCGGTTCCTGTTAACGTGGGCATCGTAAGCCTCAGTTTCTAGACTCGCCTCGACTTGATGATTGCGACCTCCTCGACCGTCGATCACGATCCTCGTGGTCGGACTCGGACTCGCTCGACCTTGCCGTGGTCGACCTCGATCCGTGACTCCCTCGTGGTCGCCGCGTGACTCGGGTAAGTTGTGCGGCTAGGTCGTGCACCATGAGCTCGAGCTTTGTAAAATTCTCGTTGGCCGCGTGTTGGCTATCACCAAGGGACCTCATGCTCTCTTCCAACATCTTGAACATTTCTCGGCTTGTCATGCTTAAGATTTTTTTTTGTTTTTTTTTTTTATAACACTCGAACAAACTCACACACATAAGAAAGGATTTTTTTTTTATACTCACTCGAATCTCACTAAAAGAAAAAGGAAAAAATTCAAAAAAGAAGAAGATAGAAAAAGTTAAACAAGATACACGATTGATCACTCTCAATGAAAGAACCAATGATGAATAATCGTGTATCTCCTCAACTCGATTGCCTCGTTGGATGCTTTGCCACGCACCTTCTCGGTGATAGGTGTGGACGACTCGGTTATTAACCTTATCTTCTCACAGGTTTTGAGATGGTTCGGGTCTTAGCCTAGCCAACTCGATTTGTATGATAAAACTCCCACGAATCTTAAACACACTACATTTTTTCTCACGAACGATTTTCCATTAACTTCAAAAAACATATTAAAGTCGAATGACATGGGAGAATATATATAGAGGCTAAGTAAATCTAATCCTAGTCTAAGAAGAATTCCTAATGTATGAAAAGAAAAGTAAATATCTAGTAAATAAAGACTTACCAAAACTAATAAGGCACATGCCTTTTATTCAATATCCTAACCAAACTATGACTCCTAATATGCTAGTGAAAATCGGCCCAAGGCCTTCTAGAACCCTCGTGTCTCTTGCGCCGCAAGCCTTCGCACCCGAACTCTAGTCGCGTCGGCTAGTCCTTGGCCTACGAGGTCTCGGGCTTGATCGCTCCACACGTCCCACGCGTCCGCTGTCTTGCGCCTCAAGTCGCGTTGTTCAACCCTAGACGGCGCACCACGCCTAGTCCTTCGCGGACTCGTGCTCGCCTGCCCCTGCGCGTCCCGCGCGTCACTGCCCGCGCCCCACGCGGTCATCGTCATGCCACGCGCGCGCTCCCTCAACCGCGCGTCATCCAGCTCGCGAGTGGTCGACACATGACCCTCGGCCAGATCGTGGGTCCGTCGACCGCGTCCTTGGTCCCAACCATTCCTCACGTGGTTGAACCGCACGCGAGCCATCTTTCGCGAACCGTTCAACCTTGTTGGTAAGTCCTCGTCATCTTCCCGCTGGACCTTCTCGCGCGTGCCCTTCTTTGCTCGACCTGGCCTCGCGCCTCTAGACCCCGCGCATCTTTTCTCGTGAATCACGCGTGTCCCGTGCCCACGCATCGCGCATTTTCCTTGCCCATGGCCCGTCACAAACCTCCTTCGCACCGCCACCATGGTCGCCGAAGCCCCTTTGCACGCCTATTCGCACGGCTCGAGCATGTCTCGTCTTCGGGATCAGAAGGGTTGATGACCACATCTTCATCACAGAGGTCCCACGCCGCGATGCTGCCTTCCCTCACAACTTGCCAAGAAGCCCCGTGCCGCTGCACTCTTTCCCTTCGCGACGCGAGGACACGCTGCGCCGCGGCCAAGCCTGCCTCCGCGCCGCGAAGCACCTGCCACGCCGTGCCGAACTCCTTCCCTACACCGTGTTCTCCTTCGCGCCGCTGTCTAGTAGTGCCTTTGTCTTGTTTCTGAAAAAAAGTTGGGAATCAACGATTGGGAGCAGCGCCATTTGACCGGATTGCACATACCCACAAGACATTTCCTCCACTCAAGATTATTTTGGTCAGCTCTTTTTCTCTTCACTAGGCTCAGAACCGAATTTCTCTCCTCATTCTTCCTCCTCTTTTCTTTTCTTTCTCTCCTCCTCTTCTCCGAACCTCTTCTTCTTCTTTTCTTTTTCTTCTTCTTCTTCTCTTCTTCTTTTCTGTACTCCTCCGTACCCTTCCCCTCTTCTTTTCTTAAGTTTTTCATGTGGTTTTTGGTGTGATTATGTAAGAAGACTAAAGATTTTCTTGCCTTCTTGCTTGTAGATTTGTTATGTATTAGCACTTGACATTTGAGTTTAATGTTAATTAGTAAGTTCTTATTTTCATTATGTTCAGGATGATGATGATGGCTTGGTTTAATATGAGTGCTTGTGTGGAGGTTGCTATGAGTGGCTAATCCATTAGCTAAGGTTAGGGGATAATTGCTCCGGTTCGTTCTCGTTTATGTGTATGTCGATACCTCATCCTTGTGCAAGTTGAATTGATTAGGAATTTAGGAATTTGTGTTTGATTGATTGATATAATCAAAGGGTGACACTTCGATCTTGCGATTGGAAATGATTGGATATTGATTTGTTGAGTTAGAGTTTGTTAATCCTACATGATTAGTTGATTAAATTTCTTCTATATAATTTAGCGATTTTCGGAACTGATAGGGGAGAAGTCGTAGAACTAGGCTCGTGCAAGGTAGACATGTTCGGAGACGTATTTTCTATGTGTTAATTGTTTCGTTCATTCGCTCGTTTATGTTTATTCGCATGTTACGAAAAGTTATTGAGTTTAAACTGCTAAATGAGTTAATTGGTCGAGCCTCTTAACCGAGTTGTTGATTTCCGTTAAATGTGTGTAGAACTGGAATTGATGATCCCCGATACTCTAGCCCGTTTATTTCTATTTATATCGCATTTGTGAGTTGTGCCATTTTAGATAGCATTATTTGCATATTATTAGTTGTTAATAAAAACCGACAAAATCGAATTAGAATGTTTAGGTTTATTTTCGTTTGTTGTGAATTGAATAAACGTACGGTTTAATCCGACTAACCTTCCTTGAGAACACGACCTGGTGTTCGAATCTTTCGATTCTACTCCGGTAAAATATATCTACAACACATAATATTATACATAGAGGTGTACATAACACTCACATTAAGTAGGTTCTACCAAAAATAAAAAATCAAGTGGACTCTACTCCATGTGAGTGTTATGTACACCTCTATGTACATTTATTATGTACTTGTAGCATTTTTCTTTGTAGAATCATAGAATCAAAAGTTGGCAATACTTATTTTTAAATACAAGCCAAAATTTTGAATTGGTGTAAAGAGAAATGGCAGGTGATTAAAGTGTCGAAAATGGTTTGTTGTTTATATATATGTAAAGACTAAGGGTACTTCTAGATTTTTGTTTTTTTTTGGATGAGAGGAAAATCTTTGGGAGTGAATGGAAATGAGATGAAAAGATAATGGTTAAAGTTGAATTGATATTATAGTAAAATAATGGTTGTGTATGATTAGTAGTTAAAATTGTGTGAGTAAATGAATAGCAATTGAATCAATTGGATGCCACCTATAAAATCGAGAGTATGCATGAGTGAATGTATAATAAATTTACTCACGTGTTTTACAAACTAGAGATTGGATGGCTTATAAAGAAAGAAGACTGGATGATTTTAATTTGAAAATGATATGAAGCATTGGTGAATCGTAAAAATTTATCATAATAAAACTTTTTTAATAAGGAGCAAGCTTTTATGTTGATTAAATAAAAGTATAACAACTTATAACATAAATATGCATTATTGTTAAAGATTGATGAATCGACCCCCCTGATAGTTAGGCCGCCTCACACAATATTTTTTGTGAAACTTTTTAACTAAAGTAGTGTACCTTATATCGAGAAAGGGTGGCGGAGTTTCTCAAAGCTGTGAATGCTCGGGCCCTCGCTTAAACCACCTTAAATACATTTATCGTAACCGGTGGCGACCTATCGTCAACATATATCGAGAAACAAATATATAAAATTGAGAATCTTCATTATCCTTTGATCGGTCGATAAGTGTTTATTTTTATTTCTATAAATCAATCTCCCCCTTATTTGTTTTCGTAGTTTAATTCAATTAATACGAGATTGTCACAATTTAATTCCTGCTCCTCGTGGGATCGACCCTTACTCACCCCTACTACTAGTTAGTAGAAGTTTGTTAAGGAAGCTTTATAATTTAAATTTTATGCGCCGTGACACGCGGCCATCCATGCCTTGGAATTGGAGGTCTTTAATATTCTTTCCAGTTGTTCATCTCATTTCAGTCGAGCATATTTAAACCCAATCATGCCATTTGGAACATTTTATTCAAAAGTAATGTATAGAGGAAGCGAGTTGATAGCTCGGCTTCTTCCAAGGATGATTATAACATCTGGAGTAAGGCTATGTCTTGCACTTGAATCGGTGCATCAAGATCTCGTTCATCCTCAATTATCATATTATGTAGAATAACACATGCGACCATCTTGTAACTCATCTTTGCTCCAAAATCGGACGGGATTGACAACAATGGCAAATTGACTTTGCAAGACACCTAATGCACGTTCAACATCTTTCTACATGCTTCTTGTTTCATTGCAAAGTGCTTTTTTTTACCAAGTGGGTCGCAAATAGTTCGGACAAGGGTTGACCATTTTGGGTATATGTTATCAGCTAACTATTACCCCATATTATTTCTTGTGTAACATAATGTGCTATGGTGCAACTCCCTAGTAATGTAAGAGAATAACTGAGATCTCTCTAGTACATTAGTGGCATTATAGGATCCAATACATGACGAAGTATGCATATGTCATATCCAAAAATCATAATAAACTACAATTCCTAAAATAATAGTTAGAAATTTACTTCGCCCTGTATACTCATCAATGCACATTATAGGACAATATTTCCAGCACTAATGCATACAATCTAGACTACCTAAAATTCTTGGAAAGCCATGTTCTTTACCAATGTAAATAAGTCGAGCAATATCATAGGCATTTGGTCATGTATGATATCGCTCTGCAAAATTCTCCACGTAAGCACGACAAAATTTCTTTTCACACTCAGCTGCAATGGACTCGCTAATGTTAATACACTCGTAAATTGCATTCGTTAGTATTGCATAAGACAATATTTAAATTATAGCAGTTAACTTTTGAAAAGTAAACAATCTAAGTCTCCCAACTACATCTCTTTGCTGCAAACATTTATCATAATTTTGCACAACAGTTGCAATATGGAGGAATAAATTTGATGACATTCGCAAACGCCCATAAATCATTGTTTCATGGATTTTTTTGTTTTTAGTAAATAATAATAGAAAAGCGATCACAGTCACTTCGCTATCATGAAAAATTATTTTGCAACCAGAACCTGAGCCTCAATGATTCCAACCAAGTTTTATGTTTGGAGAAGTTCTTGTATGATAATATTATTATTGTAAATTTGTTGACACATCACTTGTTGTTCTACGACGTAACTATTTAAAAGTTTTTCTAGTTCGTTATCAGATGAACCGAAGAGAAAAATGTATAAGAAGAACCTACGTAACCTGGATTCATATTTGATTGAAAGGGAAAATTTAATAAGGAATGATACTATGGATGCAAAGGGTCCATATAAATATTAATGCACAAATCATGCATTATAACTTTTGACCGTAAGATGAGATTGCATTGAAATCTAAACCCTTCAAATCTTATCCCCAACTAAAATATTAGAAGAGGGTTTTACTCATAAAGATCCGTGAACACGACCAATTTCAGTCCATGTCATGAAATTTGTCGTACTATTATCACTAGTAGACAAATCCCACCACTTTCAATGCACTAAAGTGAAATGCCACTTCTACATAATGAAAAACTAATTATCATGGGAATTTAACAATATGTAATGATTAAAGGTCCTGCAACATCTTACAAAAAACTTACGTATAAATATTTGAACTTTTAATCTGTGTCGGTAAACAAGATTCCTTACAAGAAAAAAAAATCTAAACCGTACAATTCTTATCTAAAAATTATTGTTCAACCATTACCATACTACAATAACTCTCTCAAATTCATATAAGTTTCCCCTTAGTCTCTTCTTCTCAATGTAAACCAACTACGCAATGGACGAAGATCAACACCTATGTTGGACATACATGGAAATTTCCCAAGATCCAATGGTGGGAGTGCATCAAATTAGATGCAGCGTGCAAAATAATACTTATGCAGGTGCCTAAATTAAAACAGTCAACCATTCAAATATAAGCATGTGTGGTTAACTATGAAAGACTTCATGTTGTTCAAGTGCACGTCGCAGAGGCAAAGCACAACAATGTCTCAACATGTGGGTTTCCAGAGTCCCTCATTTCACCTAATTCAGATATATTTAAATTTTCTATTGATTTAAGCAATGAAAATATTAGCGGTGGTACATCATCACAACGGCCAGATGACATTAAAAACTCAAAATTAAAGAAAATAGATGAGAAGATGTGTCTGTTGTTGTGAACATAGTGAAGGAGGAAAATAAAAAATTTCAAGCATTGATAATTACTTCAACAACAGAAAGATTACGAAGCGAATGAAAAGGAAAAAACTTGAAATTTCAAAAGCGTGAATAACGAAGACAGTTGGACGAGGCTACCATATGGAGAGGAAAATAAATTGTAATAACTGATTTTGATTCCATACAAGATAAACGTCGATGTAAATATTTTCAGAAGGAGCAAGAGAAAATATTACAAGAAAGACAAGGACAATCTTTCGAGACACCAAAAGCTAACAATTCAGATGTTTTTGGCAAATATTGTCAAGATCTTCGCAGATATGGGAGATTACTTTAATTATTATCTAGATTATTTATGTATAAATTTTTATGTTATCTTAATTTAAATTATACAATTATGTTTTGAATTATATAATTTGTTGTTTTTGCATCTTTTATTGTAAGAAAAAATGTATTTTATTTTATTTTATTCTTAATCGATAATAATTAAACATCATTAAATTTTAACAACACAAATTTAATACCAAATTAAATGTATTTTCTTATTTTTTTTAACGAAATAAATAATTAAACACATTTAATACGGTACAAAAAAGATAAATAGAAACAAAAATTATAGAATTGTGTGATTAGCGGCCGCACTGTAGATGACTCTCTTGCAACACCCGTATGTAGCGCTTTGTTGAATATGAAAAATGCGACAACTACAGCATAGAGATAGAATGTCAAACGTTGCAGATTCATTTAATATGCATATGCATAAACTTATGCCCCCTCGACATTTTTATAATAATAATAATAGTAATAATAATAATAATAACAATCCTCTCTATATATAATTTCAGAATGCGTTGAACTTACGTGGCAAGCTCTCATGTTTCGAAATTCTATTTGGCAAAAAAACATGTTTGGAATTAGGCGTGGATATAAATTAATATTTATATGAATTGTATTTTAATATCGTTTTCTATTATACCCATTGAATTGAAAATATATTTTAAAAGTTGTTAACTTTTGTATTTCTTATCGGTTTTACATTTATAATATATCAAATTAATCATCTTTTGATGAGCTTCGATTTGACATCCATATTATATATATAAAATAAATAAATTATATTTATATTCATAACAAGAAAAAAATTATTTATTAAAATTATTTAGAAAATAAAACTATTATCAATTAATATATTTATGTTTAATGTAGTTATATGTTATAATAGAATATTTATAATAATATAACACATATAAGTCGCACAAGTAACATGTGTCATACTAAAATATATAATAATATTTACTCCCTCATTTTTTATTATTTGTCACTTTGGCTTAATTGATAATTGATAAAATAAATGTCGTTTTAGATATTTTGTTTCATATTTTTCCATTTTTAACTCTCCATCTAATACACAGTGTCTCTTCATATCCCATCTTCATCGTTTCCCATAACATCCATTAAATAGAGTTAATATTGTCAAGAAAAAAAATCTTAATTAGTGTGTTGCATTTGAATTGATATTATGAAGTTCGTTTGTATTTTACTACCTCCTTTTTTTAATAATGTCATTTTGGTTTTCTCAACAGTTAACCAAATAAATGACGTTTTGGATCTTTTGTACATATTTTTCTATTATTACCCTTATTTAGCTAATACATACACTACGTCTTTTCATATTCACTCTTCATCTTTTCTCAAAACATCCATCTCTATCCCCATTAACGAGGGTTATTATTGGCAAAAAAAATATTCTTAATTACTGTGCAACTTCTCAAAATGACACTTATTAAAAAAAGGAGGGAGTACTATATAAAATGTGTAATTTATAGTACCATTTTAGTAAATGCACATAATGATAATTAAAGTGTACAATGTTTAATATTTTTAATATGTAAAATTTTAGTATATAAAAAAAACTAAAATAATAAATATATATATATATAGTAATTAATAGTAAATTATTTCAATTATTTAGGTTAATTAGATGCACAATTATATATACCAAATATAGTTTTCAAAAACACATAATTTATATGTGTTCACATAATGTAGTGCACTTTATATAGCGGCACGATGCACTTTATAAACCATCACATTGCACTTTATAAATTAAATTGTTGTATTTTATCAAAATTACTGCAGTTCAGTGTATACTTACACGTGTTGCACATTATAAAATAACATGTTGCACTATATAGAACAACACTTTGCACTTTATAACAACTATCAAATTGCACAATATAGATAGAAATCGTTGCACATTATAAAATAACATGTTGCACTTTATAGAACAACACTTTGCACTTTATCACAACTATCATATTGCACAATCTATATTGAAATTGATAAAACTCAAATTTTTTCAACCAAATATAATATAAAAATAATATTAAAATTATTAACATATTAAATATAATTTATATATAAATAACAAATTATTTCGATTATTTAGGACCGAACCGACTAAACCAACAAATTAATTTTCAATTTGGTCTGGGACAAAACAAAAGTTCAATTGGTTCAATATGCACAATACAGACTGACAATGTGCGTCATATTGTTGGACAAATTACACCTTAATAACTGTTAGATTGGACATTATATTTAATTTACATACATACTAATTTTTTTAATAAAAAAATAATATAAAATATAAAATAAATAGATATTAAATACTAATTATGTTTTTTTTATTATAAATATTATAATTTGTGTCGGTTATTTTGGTTATTTATATTAACCGATGAATTAAACCGATTATGTCCAAACTAAAAATTTAAGTTCGAAATTTTATATTTCGTTTTCATTATTTGTTTTAACTTTTACAAAAATCAATTATGTCTGTTATATTTTGACGTTTTATTTAATTTTATTTAGATAACCAAAATACTCGAGCAATCAAACTATACAAAAATTATTACTATTATTATTATTATTATTAGCCATAAATAATTATGTTTACTCAAATTTTCTATGGTAAATAAGTAAAACCAAAAACAACCAGGTGCTTTAGTAACAAGAATCAAATCAATTTGAAACCAAAACCAATATTCAGGAAATTTTAGTTTGACTTTTTATAAAAGGTATACGTGTTGGAAAAAAAACAGCCACGAGATGATGTTATTATTATTAGCCATAGTGTACAATTTAATGATTTATACATAACAAAAATGAAAATAATAAACTATTAATAATAGTTTGATCAATTACAAATTGAACCCATGGCCTAATTTGTAATATAATACAATTACTAATATTGAAATTAAGTCCCTCACACTATTCAAATTTTCAAAATTAGACCCCTAATTAAGAAATTGCACTCCCTCTGCAATCTTTCTCGCCGGCGCCGAACCTACCCTCCCCGTCGCCGGTGATGAGGCAGCGACTCTAGGTGCTCCCGTCGCATCTCGTTTTTTCCGAGGAATCCACGTGTCCTTTAGTTGCAGACCACCGTGCAAGTACCTTCCATGACGGGCTGGTCGACGTCGAAGTCGATTGAGACGGCGGCTTTGCCATGGCTGTCGAGGGGAGGTCGTCGGCGTATGAAGCAGCTTGCATGGCGGGCTGGTCGTTGTGGTGGTGGCGGAGGGCGGAAGCAGGCGGCGGAGGGCGGAGGCAGCAGGCGGGCGGAGGCTGGATGTGGCGGACATTGGCTGCGGTCGAAAATAGGTGTCGTGGGACAGGCCGGTCTCGCCGTGGTGGCGGAGGCTGAGTATGCCGGCGACGGCGGGTGAGTGGTGGTGAAGTGTGTGTGTGTGCGCGCCGTGTGAGTTACTGTGTGTGTGTGTGTGTGTGTGTGTGTGAATATGAAAGATGAGTATTAGGGTGTGTGGTATGTGGTGGGGTCCACTATGTAATTGTGATATGACCAATCTATCCTTAATAAGTGGTCAAATTCATATATTTGACCACAATATGATCACTTAATTACAAGATTGCCACCACATGTTTGACTGATATTAGTAAAATTTGACTTAATCATGACCATTAGTTTGATAGATCGAATGGTCCACAATCATTCTTATTTCTTTCACTATGACCCTTTCTCATATGATCCCTTCTCTATATATATATATAATACAAAACAGTAATAGATATCCTTATAATAAAATTTAAATTTATTTATCAAACTAAATTAAATTATATCAAATAAAACTATAAATTATATTATAAAGTAATAGAAATTGGTATGTATTCTTTTAAAAATTATATTTATTTCAAATCTAATTGGTATGTTGTAAATGTAATAAAAATAAAATATTATTTATATAAATTCTAAAATTACATTTAAAGTTAAAAAACTTGGACATTTGATAAATTAGACATCTAATTCTGTAAAAAAATTAATCTATTTTGTTTAATATTAAATAAACATATTCTACACTTATGCATATACATATCACCATATTATTTCTATTTATTTAAGATATATATTTTTGTACTTATGTAATAGTAAATAATATCGATATTTTTATATGATATAAGTAAAAAAAAATTCAACACGGGTTGACATTTTCAATTAATGTACGGGTGTTTAATTATTATGATTAAAAGATATAATTTGACAATTTAATTAAAACTCAAAGTAATGTTTTATATAAAATTAAATTATTTTAGTTTAAAAAAAATAAAAAATAAATATTTTTTACAAAAACTTTTTAATTCAACACCCATGTAATACACGGATATTGTACTAGTAATATATTACGTCACAACCTAACAAGTATTTAGGATAGCACAAAATTTGCAGAAGAAGGGAGGTCCAGAATTCTTCAAATTTTCAAGTTTTAATTTGTTCTCTATTTCCAAATTTTATGTGCAGCTATATAATCTTTATGATGTAATCATTCCTTTCTAGTTTCAAAATCTTAGATTTTCTATTCATGAGAACGGAGAAATAAAAATATTTAACACCCCGCTTATCAGAGTAAATTTTTCGCAACTTTTACTTCTCATATACTTAATTCTTTCGAAATCTTTTGCGACTAACTCGGGATGCTACTCAAACTCATCATCTTGAAAATCCGTTTATATTTAAACTTTTGTCTAATACTTCTTTATACATAATTAAAACAGATTTCCTTTAAACTTGCATTTAAAATACCATAATCATATTTCTCATAATGGTAAAAACTTGAAATATGAAATTCATTAAAATGCAAGTTCAATACTTAATGTGCATAGCGGAAATACTTGAAAACGTGGTTAATTATACAGACTGTTATAAATGTCTGTATCAAAGCTTGTCTTCATCTGAGTCCACTATCCACACCAACACTGCTCCACTCACACCTCCTCTTCGACCTGTTACCTGAAACTAAAACTCATGGGGGTGAGTAACGAATATGGATAATCATAAACCGATATCTGATCGGTAACTTAAACTTTTCTCTTATCTTGCCGATAGTTAATCGGATACGTGTGCACACTCTGTTGGATATTTCTAAGGCACCTAACGGCCTCCATCAGAACTTAAGATATAATCTCTGAGAACAAATTAATGCCTCCTCATCCCAAGCGTAATAAACTTAAACTTTAGGATATACTCTGAGACAACTGATGGTCTCCTCATCCCATATGACATCAATATCGTACTCAACGTGATACCCATTAGGGTCCCCACCTTTTTGTCTTTGAAATCATTTGAAAAACGATAAGTGCTGTACTGGTACTGTATCTGCAAGTTACATCAAACATAGACAAATATACTAAGTACTATGCTCATATACTCTATAAGATTTTTAGGATTTTTAACTTATCCAAATCTTATAGAAATTCATTAAACTTGCTTTTTCTCAAGTTTATACTTAACTTCTCTTTTTATTTATACTTAAGGTCAATTACTTAACCTTGTATAAATCATGTCTTCGTAAACATTAATATGGTAATATACTTAGCATGTCATAACTCAAATGTGAAAATAACTATATTTCACATTATACTTGATTTAAACTTAAAATATGTTTACTTTTACTAACATCATCAACATGATTTATAAACTTATCGTAACTTAATTTGATCTTTACTCAATCAAATACTTAACTCATCATTCATCATATCTCCAAATTGGCTTATACTAAATTTTCACTTAATTAACTTGAAAGTGAAAATAATCTCAAGCCATATCATCTTTTACTCATAACATTTAATCATGATGTTAATATATCATACATAATACAATCTTTATAAAATTGTATACTCAACATATTACACCAAAACATCATCAAATTACTCATCACTTATATGAGAATTATTCATTATCATCTCATTTTAACAACTTAAACATTTCATGAATATTCTTGCATATATACTTATCTTTAGATATATGCCTTCTTATATTCATAACTTATTCATTTCTCATCTTTAAATTATGAAACTTAACAGTCATAATCTCAACTTATAACTAGACATGTCCTCAAAATTTCATAATTTTATCATGCATATTCATCAAGTTATGAGAATTTAATTTCAATAGTGAACATAAAGTTCATCTTACATGTTCATCTTTAAAAATTCATAACTCAAGCTATATTTTGCGAAATCCCTTAATTCTTGTTTTCATGTACTCATCTTTTACATAATAATCATTCATTTAAATCATACTCTTCCAGCTTATTCATATATTTATCAACATGTCATCAAATCAAGTACATATATCATATAATTGATCTTGAACAACTTTAACTCTTTATATTCATAGAATCAATTATAAACTTAACTTCTATATCATGATATACATACTTATAAACATGTAAACTTATTATCAAAACATGAACTTAAGAATGTAACTTTAAGATAAGTAAATTACCTCCTTCTTGGTAGAATAAAAACTTGATTCTTTACTTCAAATTCTTCACGTCTCCAAAGTTTCTACTACTTATCTCTCTTACACTCTTATATAACTTTTGGTACTTAACTTTGGTGCATAAACTCTGATTTTTAGGCCTCTATTTATAGGCACAATTTGCAAGACATCATAATTGAGTGAAGAAATTAACAAAATAAACAATACAAACTTGTAAAAATAAATATAGATAATAAATAGTATTCTTAACTTGTAAACTTCTCCAGCTCATAGTCAATGCTTAGAAAGGCCCCTCTTCTGATCCTAATCTGATCTCAATGATTAAATTTGAGATTTAGTGAAAGTTCTCCAATTTACGGAACCAAATTCTGACTTAAAACGAACAGTTACCGTAAAATCGAAAATTCTTACAATTTTCGAATTTCCTTCTTTTCTTTTGGCATTTTTCCTTTTTATGCTGAAAAATTTTTCTTATCTTGCAGTCTACTAAAAATATAGAGAGAAAATAATTTAATTTATTTCTCGGAACTGAAATCGGACATATATTCCGACTGCAATCCAAAACCGAAAAAAACGAAAATTCTAAAAATTTCATATTTCTCTCTAATAGTTTAAATAGACTAAAATGTCTAAATAAATTTTCTCACTTCTTTAAACATTTATAACTTAAATGTTCATGGATACTTAACCGAACTCGAGACCTAACTTGTCTCGACTCATTATTCTTTTTGTTTCTCACTCAAACTAGAAATGGCAAAATTTACATCCATTTAGCTAAATAAAATGGAATGTTACTTGAACTTGAACTTCATCTTAAATAACTTATTTCAATTCAATAAACATTAATGTCTAATTAATCCTTATAACTTCATCAATACTCAAAACTAAGCTAGGCTCGAGAATCATTTGCTCGGTAATAATCTTAACTCGTAACCGAACATGCTTGGTTCGGTTCACGACTTATCTTGAACGAGTAATCAAAATATAGTCGATTTTTATTATTCGTCATCTTATTATAATTAATCCCATCTTATAAATCCATTTATAAAAATAAACAGACCGGAATTAATTAATTACTGAACTGGCTCGATTACTAAATAAAACTTAACCGAGAATACTTTCAACTTAAAGTCGAACTTTTAACTGAATAACTTAATAACTGGGCTCGAAACTAGGAACGAGCATTATTAATAAAAGTAATTAGTTCAAACTTAGAACTAAAATGATTACTTTTATTAATTACTGAATGGGATATTACAATCTACCCCCCTTAAAACTATTTCCGCCCTCGTAAATACTGAATCTGAGATATATGCAAATTATGTATATATATCTCGAGACTTGAAATATGGAAAATGAGTGCTAACATCAACTTCTCACTCCCCAGTGGCATCTAACGCTATGTGGCGATTCCATTTTATACTTACGAGGAAATATCTCAATTCCTCAGCGAATGAACCTTCTGGTCCAAAACTTCTATCGGCTGGTCCTCATAGGTTAAATCTTACTGAAACTCATTGTGCAAAAACACATACTCTGAATCGCACACGTACTCACGTAACATTGTTACGTAAAACTTTATGCACACTGGACAACTTTAGAGAAGAATTGATATAAAATACTTATCTGACTGACTATGCGATACATTGCATACGATTTACCCACTACCCGGGGCCCTTCGGGTGCGGAACATCTATATGCATTGTACCTTAATGTCGATGTCACTTGTCATCATTAACAAGTCACATCTCCATTCTATACTAACATCTTACTATACTAAACTTGCTTCTCTTTCGAGAAACCTTTTTAGTTAATATCACTATTGATATTTTCTAACTTCAACTTCTCCGACTTAACTATAGTCGAGAATTTCGTTGAAATTTCTGTTCTAATGTGAAATAATTTGACCATTCTGTGGTCATCCCATAATTCCAATCATTAAGGTAAACTTTATTTACCTTTAATGATTCAACTGTCATAATAATGTCGCAACATCTCACTTATTGCCGACATCTCACATCTGATTTCAATTGCATTAAATGCATACTGGCTGTGCATCTTCTGACATTCATATAATTTAATCATACCCGAAAACTTATCTCATACTCATCTTTCTTCTATAAACCAACTTGGTAATCCTTCAATCTTCTTCAGCAATGGTCCGAATCACCAATGGATTTAGCACTTCTAAAAATCCGAAAATTCTATTCTTTTCTCCCTCTTAATATCATAAAGAGAATTTATCGAGCTCGAGTAGAAAGATTGAGAATACTCATGCTCAATAATATCCCAAATGATATAAGATGGCTTATTGAAGCAAAAGTTCGTGTATCTGGCGAGTATCCCAATGCATACAAGTATCTGTCAGGTATGGGTAAAAGCCCTTTTGCCAAGAAACGTAGAGCAAAAAGAATAGGCGGCTGCTATAAATGTGCTCGCTGGAACTGTGACTCTCGTTGTACTTCTTTGGGCTTTGTGTCAAATAATCGAGAAGATAAAATAACTTTCATCAAGAATGGCTTGAGTAAGGAATCTCTGGATCAAAATATTCAGCAGATTCTTGATACACATTCTAGTGGATATGTGCATCGAGAAATGATGTCTTTATGGCTTCTGTTCAAACATGAAGAAAAACTCTATTGTCTGGAAAATATTATTTCCAATTATTATGTTTGTCAACATTGTTCTTGATAGTACCAAAGTACTGTATATAAATCTTATCGCTTCTGACAGATAAGAGTCATTTAAGACTCAACTGCTTTCTTGTCGGAACTTCTCTTCTTTATAAGGCAAATCTATCTTCTTAGCCAATTATCTATTATAATAAATGGCTACTGCCGAGTCTTCTCAAGGTTCTAAACTTCTTCAGCCCCTCAGAACTGTGGGCATTCTTGGTGGTTCTAAATTTGTAAATGTTCCTCACAACATTTATGTTGTAAGCCAACTGGTGAAAGAATTGGAGAAACATAACATCAACATATTTTATGGAGGAACTAGTATCTATTTCTTTAACAACCTCTTAATGGCTGCTAAATGCTTCGACATCCAGGTGAGAAGTATCCTTCCTTTTTATCTCACTTCATCAAAGGTGGTCAAAGATTCTGCTACTTTGATGATAACTCTTTCAATTTATGACTGCTTGATGTCTATGATATCTAGTTGTGATGCTTTCATCATTCTTCCTGGTGGATATGGAACTTTAATGACTACTTTTATCCTTGCTACTTGGGCAGAAATGAAATTTCATACCAAACCTATTGGTTTGTTGAATTTCAATAACTTTTTCCACCATTTGCTTGGATTTCTAGATGAAGGAGTGTATCAAACTTTTATATCTCCCTTCCAAAGAGAAATATTCAAGTCTGCAAACACATCCTCTGAACTTATCCAGAAGCTTCAAAACAGCATCTCAACAGTTCAAGATTCTGTGGAAACTCCAGGATTCAAACGCAAGCGAGCATTTGATCCTTTAGATCTATCTTTGTGAAACTGCATCCATGATGGGTGGCAGAGTTATGGAGTCTTGTGCTCTTGAGACGCACCCTCCCTTTATGAAATATAACTTTGTACTAGTTGAGAATTTGTCTGTATCTCCTTTTTCTGATATTTCTGTACTAGCTTCTTAGAAATAATGGAGTTCTCAACAGTGTACTTGAATCTTTGTCTAGCTCTTTGCTTTTGACTTTCCATGATATTAAAATTTCTATCTATCAAGTAGATTGATTGTGCAAAATATTCTCTTCTAGTATATACTTGATTCACACATCAATACTACTTATTTCTGGACTGAGATAACTTCTTGATTTAGTCAAGATTCTATGCTTCTTAAACTTTACTCAGTTGTGGTCTTGAAACTTTGCCTCGCGGCATTCTTAAAACCACCAACCATTCAACTTAAACAGTATAACCATTAATAAATAGCTATACTAAACTTTAAGGAAATTATTAATTTTCCGAAAACACCTAGCTTGTGCTAGAGTTCCGGTTAATCTTAACTCTTTCTTACTTTTTCTCGCCATTTCTTATTTATGGCTTTAAACTCATCATTTATCTTTGGGGATAAATACTTTCTCCAAGATAAAAACATATTAGTCTTTACTTTATTAAAAAGACTATCTTTAACTTTCACATGTCCAAATTACTCTTGCTTAACTTCAAAAATTCTTCCTAGAAACTTAAATACTTATCTCGGTATCTGGAATGTGTTACTTATTAACTGATATCTTTTAAGGTTCGATTTCAAGTCTCCAGGTAATTCGGACTTAATAACCCTTATTTCAGGTTTCCATAATTTTCCCGGCTACGTGACTATTATATGTCGATACCTTAAACTTATACTCATTGATTTCTGAAAAGTACTTTGTAGACGTGTTCTTATTCTACAAGTACTAATATAAATAACTTATAACTTTATCTCGAACTTTGCCACTTTTTAACTCATGATATCTAACTGATAAGATATCAAAACTTCTGATTTATAAAAATTTGACTATTTTCTTAAAACTTTATTTCTTACGGTTCAGTTTTCAAGCCTACAGGATCTGATCCGGCTTTTTGGTTCTTATTTCAAACCTCCATGATTTTCCCCGTACTTTTGGCTATTATATCCTGAAATACCGTTACTTCTTATACTTGGCTCAAATACATCGTCAATCTTTATAATCAGATCTTAACTTGAATTTTATTCTTATGACTTAACTTATAATGTTTGAGTTCTTTCTTAATCTAGTAAACTTGATAAACTAGATTTTAAACTTTAATACTTGAACATATAAACAAATTTCTAGAGTTCGTATATATGAATTCTTATTGAGCACAGACTTAGTAAATTTGAATATATTGAAAAACTTATATAAAACTTTTAACAGCACTTACCTGGTAGTTGACGAGGTGTGAGCGTGGTGTGGTCGGGTTTTCTTGAAACTTCCTGTAAAAACTTTGATTTCTATGAAAACTTTCTCTTAATCTTTTAGTATACAGAGCATTTAAAACTCTAGCTCTGATACCACCTGTAACACCCCGCTTATCAGAGTAAATTTTTCGCAACTTTTACTTCGAATATACTTAATTCTTTCGAAATCGTTTGCGACTAACTCGGGATGCTACTCAAACTCATCATCTTGAAAATCCGTTTATCTTTAAACTTTTGTCTAATACTTCTCTATACATAATTAAAACAGATTTCCTTTAAACTTGCATTTAAAATACCATAATCATATTTCTCATAATGGTAAAAACTTGAAATATGAAATTCATTAAAATGCAAGTTCAATACTTAATGTGCATAGCGAAAATACTTGAAAACGTGGTTAATTATACAGACTGTTATAAATGTCCGTATCAAAGCTTGTCTTAATCTGAGTCCACTATCCACACCAACACTTCTCCACTCACACCTCCTCTTCGACCTGTTACCTGAAACTAAAACTCATGGGGGTGAGTAACGAATATGGATAATCATAAACCGATATCTGATAGGTAACTTAAACTTTTCTCTTATCTTGCCGATAGTTAATCGGATACGTGTGCACACTCTGATGGATATTTCTAAGGCACCTAACGGCCTCCATCAGAACTTAGGATATAATCTCTGAGAACAAATTAATGCCTCCTCATCCCAAGCGTAATAAACTTAAACTTTAGGATATACTCTGAGACAACTGATGGTCTCCTCATCCCATATGACATCAATATCGTACTCAACGTGATACCCATTCAGGGTCCCCACCTTTTTGTCTTTGAAATCATTTGAAAAGCGATAAGTGCTGTACTGGTACTGTATCTGCAAGTTACATCAAATATAGACAAATATACTAAGTACTATGCTCATATACTCAATAAGATTTTTAGGATTTTTAACTTATCCAAATCTTATAGAAATTCTTTAAACTTGCTTTTTCTCAAGTTTATACTTAACTTCTCTTTTTATTTATACTTAAGGTCAATTACTTGACCTTGTATAAATCATGTCTTCATAAACATTAATATGGTATTATACTTAGCATGTCATAACTCAAATATGAAAATAACTATATTTCACATTATACTTGATTTAAACTTAAAATATGCTTACTTTTACTAACATCATCAACATGATTTAAAAACTTATCTTAACTTAATTTGATCTTTACTCAATCAAATACTTAATTCATCATTCATCATATCTCGAAATTGGATTATACTAAATTTTCACTTAATTAACTTGAAAGTGAAAATAATCTCAAGTCATATCATCTTTTACTCATAACATTTAATCATGATGTTAATATATCATACATAATACAATCTTTATAAAATTGTATACTCAACATATTACACCAAAATCATCAAATTACTCATCACTTATATGAGAATTATTCATGATCATCTCATTTTAACAACTTAAACATTTCATGAATATTCTTGCATATATACTTATCTTTAGATATATGCCTTCTTATATTCATAACTTATTCATTTCTCATCTTTAAATTATGAAACTTAACAGTCATAATCTCAACTTATAATTAGACATGTCCTCAAAATTTCATAATTTTATCATGCATATTCATCAAGTTATGAGAATTTAAATTCAATAGTGAACATAAACTTCATCTTACATGTTCATCTTTAAAAATTCATAACTCAAGCTATATTTTGCCAAATCTCTTAATTCTTGTTTTCATGTACTCCTCTTTTACATAATAATCATTCATTTAAATCATACTCTTCCAGCTTATTCATATCTTTATCAACATCTCATCAAATCAAGTACATATATCATATAATTGATCTTGAACAACTTTAACTCTTTATATTTGTTGCCGTCTTGAATTAACAACTTAAAATAAACACAGTTGATGTCAAGAAAATGAGGATAAAAGTTTAATTGGATTTTATTGATTATGTTCACAAGAGTACAGAAGTCGGTTTTAGGTTGAAAACCGAGATCATCTTATGTTCGTGTACCATGTGTTTTTAAAAGATCCCCGTACTATCATAAATTCTGCTATTTATAGTACGGTGGCTTTTGTCTTCTTGCTCGAAATGGATAAAGATGCATTTAATGTTGAGCTGCTTCGCTTGAGGCGGCGGGAAACATCAATGATTGCCTTTTCGTTTTGTTGGTCCAATCAGATGCTTCTAATGATTACTTTCTGTTAGAATGCTCAAACTTTGCGGTAGTCGGTTGACATGAAGTCGGTTTCGATCCTTTTGAAGGTCTTTCAGAAGTTGGATGTTCGGTAATCGGTAATTCTTCTGAAGTCGGTAATTTGTTCTAATATATATACCGACTTGTAGTACTTCAATTAATTTCTATCTTCAATCTCTGTTACTGGATTCGATATCAACAGTGAGGCCCCCGACATCAGTAAGTATTTGAAGCTTTTTAAATGGTTGCTGATGTCGTTTGTTGTTCCACCTTATTCCGACTTATTTCGCGTTGTCTACCGACATGAGAACACTTCAATTTGGCACCTATGGTATTTGATCTGATATGGCGGCTCCTAAAAGACGTGTCCGCATTAAATGGGTCCAACGGATACAATTTTGTAACGACATGGCGTTTCAGGATATGGCCACGTAGGTTAATAATTACTGTAACGTTATGTCCCTTGAAGACACGTCCGTTTCACGCGCCGTTTCCGGATGCTTCTAACGGTCATAAATCAAAACCTATAAATTAAAGTCGGTTGCGATGCGCGAAAGATTCCAGTACCTTAAACTTCTTGGCTTTTTCTTGTGCTTTTTCTGTAATCTTTCCTCTGAGAATTTTCTTCGTACACTCGTTTTTTCTTCGATCTCTTCTTCAATTCAGGGTCCTTGGAAATTTTGGTAAGAATTTGCCCTAATTTTTCTCGTTTCCTTGTTCTGTTTCGAATTTTCCTTTATTTTTATCGATTTTAGAAGAGATGTCTGCACAAGCTGAAGATAGTAGTAGCCGAACAATTTCTGATATTCCGATCCTTACCGATGAGGATTTGGAATTGCCTCTGGAGTATTATCGGTGGGATCCTCTTTTGGTAAAGAGTCTAAATCTCAATAGGGATATCATCGATGAGGACAAACGAGTTGAAGAGGACGCTATGTCGCTTCCGGATTACTGGAGACGTCCTGCTCGTCGGTGGCCGGAGCCAATTGACGAGTATAGGGGCGAACCTAGTATCCTTACCGATGCCGACATTGTTATGCTTCGCGGTGAAGTTTATATTCCTTCTTCGGTAAAGTTGTTCGCTCCGTATCCGGGTGAAAGAATTACATGTCCCCCACCAGGCTGTGTCGGTGTTTTTGCCGACTCATTGAGGTCAGGCTTAAGATTTCCGCTTCCCGCTTTAATCACGGATTATTTAAGGAATTGGGGGATCAGTTTGTGTCAAGTAGCGCCCAATTCGTGGAAGAGGATCATTGGTCTTCTTGTTTTGTTAAAGGAAAAGGGTTGGGATATGCCAACCGTTGAAGAATTAAGGAGCCTTTTCTCGTTTAGGAGATGTACCGATAGGCAAGTAGCAGATCCTCTGATTTGCTACGCTTGCGCAGGAAGACCCCAAAGTGGTTTTAAAATCGGTGATTTAATCACAGAAATCCCAGATTCATTGCATGGGTTCCAAGAGGAATGGCTATGGGTTGGCGGGGATTGGCAGACTCCGAATTTTAATAAACCTCTGATTGATGGAATGTCAATTCCGATTAATATTAACTCCGCAGTTTGTAAGTATTGTCTTTTCTTCCAACAAACCGAGTTTGTTCTGACTTGCTTTTTATTTGTGTACTAACAGGTCAACAACTTTACTGTTTGCAGCCAAAAGCAAAGGAGTTGAACTCAGCGCAACTTTAAGAGGAAGAATTTCGGAACTATTCAAACTCAAGAAAACACAGCGCGGTTTCAAGTTGATTTTAAAGGATTCAAGGTTGAAAGCTGCTGGGTTGTGTCCAGAAATCTTAGACGGCTCTTTTTTACCAGGTAAAGTCGAATCGAATCTTTCAATCTTGTTTGAAGTCGGTAGCTTCTGGATGCCATAATAACTCGGTTTTATAATTGCAGTGTACTACCCACTTCTTGGAGTTCTCGGTTTTAAGACCATTCGTGACGCTAGAGCCTTCCGACAAAGGAGTCCGAATTTGGAACTTCGAACTAAAGTCGGGAAGAGCAAAGAGTTGCGTCTGACAGGAATGGGTCGTAAGAAGTTGGTGAAAGCCTACCTGGAGAACCCGATTATGAATCCGCCGAAGGCTGACGTCGGGGATGGTGCGACGTCGGTGGCTGCGATTGTGGTCCCGCAGCCAAATCCTTTGGCTATTGCAGCAGAAGGTCCGATGGCCGCTATTGCTGCTGCCACTGCTACTGCATCTGAAATTGAGCCGGTCATCGGGGCTACCCCAGTTGAGAATCCACCTATCATTGACTTGGCCTCAGATGAGCCTGATGGTGGTCAAGAAGTCGTTGTTGAGCATGAAGTGCCCATTACTCGGTCGAAGAAGAGGCGGGCGGATGATGTTCCGGCTACCGAGGAGCGGAGAAAAAAGAAACACGATGGTGGTGATCATGAAAAGAAGAAGAAGGAACCCATTATAGATCGATCCTTCTTGCCAATGGATGAGGAAAGGTTCCTGAATTTCAGGCAGCCTCGGGAATCGGTCGAGAAGTGGTTCTCGACTTTTGAATCAGTTGAGATTCCCGAGATCTCAAGCACAGTCGAACTACCTGCCCATGTTATAGATGCCGCTCGGGTCCCCATGATGGTATGGGATCCGAGGTCCGAAATCGGCGTGTCCTCGCTGGCGAGTGTGTATAAGTTCAAATATGCCAATGCTTGTTTGGGTCGCGCTCTTGTTAGTTTGGTGATGGCCGAGGATGAATTTCGGCTTAACGCGGCCCAAGTCGATGAGAAGAAGCATACATTAGAACTTAGAGATGGAGCACTTGCATCTCTAAGAGAAGAAGCGGCAGCTAAGGAGAAGGAGCTGCAAGTGAAGATTGATGAGCAAGCCGAACAACTGACGATTGCTCAGGGCGAAATTGAGGCCTTAAGAGCGGACAAGGCTAGCCTTGATAATGATGTCTTGAAGTTGACGAGTCAGGTCATCACCTCCGAGCAACGCGTGAAAATGCTTGAAGAGCAATTATCTCGGTGTGAGAGCCTTCTCCGAAAAGAACAAGAAGCTCATGAAGTAACTCGGAGAAGTCGGTCCGAAGTTGAGGAATTGCTGAAGAAGGACCGAGATGCTCATCTGGCAAAACTCGGCAAATTGCAAGAGGAAAAGATTAAGTTTGCCGAGGAGAAGTATAATGACGGTCTCCGAGCCGGGAGGATCCTTGAGGCAGAGGCCAACCGGCTCAAGGAAAAAGCGGAATCCGACTCTGAAGACGAGGACCGTGAATTTGAGATGAACACCTGTCTTAATCTACGCTGGATGGTTGAGCGTTTTGACGACGGTTTATACGATATTGAGGTTGTCCGTCAATTCTTGCTGCACAAGATTCAAAGCCACAATTTCAATCCCTCTATAGCAACGACTCACATCGAGGCCGACGAAGACGAAAAGAATTTCTGTGAGGGTCTTCTTGCTGCTATCAGAACTGAAGCCGGTTTGGAAACCTCCGAATCAGATCGAGAAAGGGAGGCTCGTCTGCGTCGTGCCTTCGTTAACATGGTCCTTGAGGGTGAAAAGGAAAAGAAGTCTGAACTCGCCAATGTTTTTGTTAAGACTTTATCTGAAGTTAGCTTGCAGGAGGAATTAGAGAAGATGACTCCTGAGCAGCTTCGGAAGTCGGTTGTGGCTTTCCTCGAAAGAAAAGTGGCTGAACTATCTCAGAAGGATGATCAGCCGGGGACGATCAAGGTAGTTGAAGTCGGAGAAGAAGATACAATTTTGAGTAAGCATGTCCCTGTAACTCCTTCTGAGCTTGAACAGGCTGCCAAAGCTGAAGAAGATCGAGTCTTCGACATCATCAGCCGTGTCTTGTACGAGGAAATTATCAAGAATGATGATGAAGAAGCAGCTAAGGATGGAGACAATGTTGATGTGGCCAAGGCAGTTGATGAACCAGTGAAATCGACTTAGTTATATCTGCTTTTTTTTTTTTTTTTATTTTTTTAATTGTGTTCTCGGCATGTCGAGACACAATCTTTCTATTGTAATGGATAATATTATTATGAATGAAAATGTCGTTTTTAAGTATTTCCATTCTTAATTCATACCCAGCATGGCATTTTATTTTTGCTGAATATTTCAAGTGTTAAGAAGTCGGCCAAACTTTATTTTTAAGTGGACACCACCTTTTCAGATGGAAATTTGGATTTCTTACTTCAAACTAATCTTCAGGATTTGAATCTAAAGACAATCCAATATTAATTTCACTATGTCCATAACCTTCCCAAGTCATTGTACTTTGGTATTCGAAGGTTATTAGTTTGGTCGAAAAGATATAACTTACCGAGTTAATAAGGCTCGGTTTAAATGCGAAATATCTTTCAGAAATTTTAAGTGTTAGTCTTGTCCAAGTTATAGACTTGGCTACATAAAGACTAACTGTATACCAAGTTAAAGTATCTCGGTTCTTTTGAAGAGAAAGTATTAGTCTTGTCCAAGTTTTAACCTTGGCTAAATAAAGACTAATTGTATACCGATGAAAATTTCTCGGCTCTTTTCAAGAGACTCTTTAGCACACAAATTTATTATATACATCAAAATGTGTACAGAGTCATTGTTACATCGAGAATATTCACTGGAAATATTTCTTCAGATAAACAACATTCCATGGATATGGAAGGATAAGTCCATCTGGCTTTTCAAGTCGGTAAGTACCTTTTGGAAGTACTTGACTAATTTTGAATGGTCCTTCCCACTTCGGTTTTAAAGGCCCCGGATCTGGTCCCGTAATTCTTTTGAGTACCAAGTCACCGACTTGAAATGATCGAGGCTTCATCCTCGAGTTAATATATTTCTCACTTTTTTGTTTGTAGGCAGCATTTTTAAGTTCGGCCATGAGACGAGTTTCGTCCAAAAGATCCAAATTGGCTTTCAGGTTTTCTGAGTTGGTTCCGTCTTGAAACTTTGTTACCCGATAAGTTGGTGATCCGAGTTCAACAGGAATAACTGCTTCTGATCCATAAGTTAGAGAAAATGGTGTTTCTCCCGTTGCATGGCTTACTGTTGTTCTATAAGCCCACAATACATGTGGTAATTCTTCAGGCCATGATCCTTTTGCTGCATCAAGTCGAACTTTCAAGCCATTTTTGATGATTTTATTGATTGCTTCGACTTGTCCATTAGATTGGGGATGGTATGGCGAAGAAAAGAAGTGTTTAATCTGATATTCTTCGCAGAGAGCTTCAAGTTGTTTTCCTTCGAACTGTCGACCGTTGTCGGTTATTATTGAACTCGGTATACCGAACCGGCATATGATCGATTTCCAAACAAAGTCCACTACTTTCTGTTCGGTTATCGTAGTTAATGGTTCAGCTTCTGCCCACTTGGTAAAATAATCGACCGCTACTATAGCAAATCGAACACCGCCTTTTGCAGTTGGTAGTGGACCGATTATATCGATTCCCCATCTGGCAAATGGCCACGGACTATAGATCGATTTTAAAGATTCTGGGCTTTGATTTACATTTGGGGAGAATATTTGACACTTCACACATTTACGTACCCAATTCATTGCATCTGCTTTCAAAGTCGGCCAATAATATCCTTGTCGAAGTATTTTGTACGCTAATGTTCGTGCTCCATGATGATTTCCACAAATTCCTTCATGGACTTCTTCAAGGACATATCGTGACTCTGGCTCAGTTAAACATTTCAGCAAGGGAAGAGAGTATCCTCGTTTATAAAGAATTCCATTATCCAATGTGAACCGAGCAGCTCGTATGCGAAGAGTTCGAGCTTCTCTTGGATTTTGAGGTAAAGCTCCTGTTTCCAAGTACGTTATAATCGGTGTCATCCAAGTCGGTGATTTCTGTAACTCGGTATGTAAGACTTCAGGTACTGAAATAGAAGGCATCTCTTGATGACCGACTTGGACATACTCGACATCTTCCAATCCGGTACTTGATGCAAGTTTAGACAGAGCATCAGCTGGGACATTTTGTGAACGAGGAATATGTTCCAACTGAATATCAAATCGGGACATCTTTTGCTTTACGAGCGTCAAATATGGAAGTAACCGAGGTTCTTTAACTTCAAAATCTCCATGGACTTGGTTTACCAACAATTGTGAATCAGAGAATACTTTTAACTTCTTCACGTTCATAGAGTCTGCAAGATTTAATCCAGATAAGAAGGCCTCGTATTCAGCTTCGTTATTTGTTGCTGGAAAGAGAAACTTGATAGAATGACAGAACATCTTGTTCTGTGGATCAATAAGAATGATTCCTCCTCCAGCTCGATGTTGAGTTAAGGAGCCATCAACATACAACGTCCATGATTGATCTGTACTGATTGTCTCGATTGCAGGAGTAAACTCGGCAATAAAATCAGATAAAGCTTGAGCCTTTATTGCAGTTCTCGGTTTGTAATGAATACCATATTGACCGAGTTCTATGGCCCATTTAATTAGTCTTCCCGATGTATCAGGTCGGTGTAAAATCGACTTCAAGGGATAAGAAGTAAGTACAGTTATTGAATGTTCTTGGAAATAAGGACGTAACTTTCGAGCAGCGATAACGAGGGCATATGCTAACTTCTCCATCGCTGGGTATCGCAATTCGGCTTCATGTAAGGCCTTACTGATGTAGTAAATTGGATACTGTTGACGTCCTTCTTCACGAATAAGAACAGCACTGATTGCAGAATCACTTACTCCCAAATATAGATATAGCATTTCTTCGGGAATCGGTTTCTGTAAAGTTGGAATTTGAAGGAGTGTTTCCTTTATTTGTTCTAGAGCTTGTTGACATTCTTCGGTCCATTCAAAGCATTTTCCTTTTTTTATGGACTCAAAAAAGGGTTTGCATCGATCTGTTGACTTTGATAGGAACCGATTTAAGGCAGCAAGTCGGCCGGTAAGGGCTTGAACTCCTTTTACCGATGTGGGAGGTGAAAGATTCATAATTGCATTTATTTTCACTGGATTTGCTTCGATACCTCGTTGAGTGACGATATATCCCAAGAATTTTCCAGAACCGACTCCGAAAGTACATTTCTTTGGATTGAGTACCATCGAATATTCTCTCAGGATATTGAACATTTCCTGTAAGTGATCAATATGATCGGCTGCATGAACCGACTTGACTAACATGTCATCCACATAAACTTCCATGGTATGTCCGATGAGTTTGGCAAACATTTTATTAACCAGCCTTTGATATGTGGCCCCAGCGTTTTTAAGACCAAACGGCATCATAGTATAACAATATAATCCTCGGGCTGAATAGAAAGATGTATGTTCTGCCTCTTCAGGGTCCATTGGAATTTGGTTATAACCCGAATATGCGTCCATAAAACTCATCAATTCATGTCCAGCTGTGGCATCCACCATGTAGTCGATATGTGGTAGAGGGTAACTGTCTTTGGGACAAGCTTTGTTTAAGTCGGTAAAATCAATGCAGAGTCGCCATGCACCGGAACTCTTTTTTACTAGGACAGGGTTTGACACCCAAGTCGGGTATTTCGTCTCTTGAATGAACTTGTTGTCAACCAATTTCTGAACTTCTTCTTCAAGAGCTTTCTGTCGATCAGGACCAAGTTTACGTCGTTTTTGGACCACCGGTTTAATTGTTGGATCCAAATTAAGTCGATGAGAAGCGACCTTTGGATCAATTCCTTTCATATCTTCGTGTTTCCAAGCAAATACATCGGAATTGGCTTTGAGGAACTGAATGAGCCGAGTTCGTATTGGTTCTTGAAGATTGGCCCCAATTTGCACCGACTTATGACAAACGGGATCATCTATGAATATTACCTCAACCTCTTCTGATGGTTCAGCTCGTTCAAGTTTGCTTTTCTCCTTAAATTGAATTCGAGGATCAAGTGCATCTTCTTCTTTAATTGGTTCTTTTCCAGGACGTCTCCCACGATGACAAATCAGATCGTTATTTGATTTAGCTGGATCAAGTTCCATCTCGGTATTATATGATTCCGAGTTGATGAGTGTTGAATCTTCTCGACTTTCAGTATTCTCCATCATATATACGGGCATACATGGTTCATGCCAAGGTTTGACCCAAACCATTCCACGAGCTTCGTATTGATCTCCGTAATGAGTTCCTTCCCCATTATTGGTAGGAAATTTCAGAGCATAATGAAATATTGATACAGCTGCACGAAGCTTGTATAAAGCAGTCCGTCCAATGATGGCATTATATTGATTTTTAAGGTCCATCACCTTGAATGTCTCCATAATGACTTTGGAAGCTTGTCCAGGAATTCCGAACCGAATTGGCATAGTAATTTCACCAAGGGTTGATGTTATTGTTCCATTAAAACCTTGTACTTGATCCTTACAGGGCTTCAACTCGGCTGGATCAATTCCCATTTGTTCAAATGTACGCAGCATCATAATACTTGAATATGCTCCGGTGTCCACCAACATACGATGTATCGGTATTCCGCAGATGGGCGCCGTAATTATTAAGGGATCAGCATGAGGGTGAGCAAAATAACTAGCATCATCCACATTGAATGTTATTGGGCAATTATTTCGGGCATTAATTTTATCTCGGAGGTCGGTAGTCAGAACAGTTTTGCCCGAGTTAAAAGCTTTTCGAGCATACGCTTTTATTTGCCTCCGTGATTCAGACGTTGCGTTGCTACTGTTATTGACCCGAGGTACATGGTGTGAATTGTCAGGATTATAGTATCCTCCTCGACACATCATTTCAGTCGAATCTCTTTCTCTTTGATTCATCATGTATATTTCTTTCTCACTTGATCTCACCCGTTTTGGATTAATTGGACGTTCTTCATCGTCTTCATCGTCTGGCAAATCAGGCATCCTTCCTTTTCGTTTGTAATCAACGTTCTTGGCAAATCTTTGGACTTGAGGATGTCCAATAAGTCGCAACAAGGCAGAAAGTAAACCGAGGCATTCATCAGTATTATGACCTGCCGACTTATGATATGAACAGTATCTTGTTTTGTCAAGTTTTTCTTCAGGAGTTCTAACAGGCCGTGGGTCAGGAAGGATCCCTTTCCCTTTTAATTCTTCAAATATAGTTGCTGCTCCCGCCGAAAATACTGTTTGGTAGCTAGATTTGACTTCATTAAGGTATTTAGTTCTGGCTTCTTGCACTTCAGGGATCTTTGGATTTCCAAATCGAGACTTATTTGGTTTAAAGAATTTGCTTTTCTTCTTTTTCGACTCTTGCCCGGCTTCCGACTTTAACGAGGAAAAGTCGATATTAGGAACCGACATTGATTCTTCAGCTAAAATATGCTGTTGAGCTCGAGCTAGAAAATCTTGAAATGAAGTCGGTTTATTTTGACATATACTCCATCGGAACAACGAGTTTGGCTTCAATCCGGCTATGGCTGTGACCAATAGCGTTTCAGGATGACATTGCTCCATATTTTGTATGCGTTCGTTGAACCGAGTAATATAATCTTTCACACTTTCATCATCTTTTTGTACGATATTCGCGATCGATTCTTTGGGAATTAAGGAAACTCGGGCCCCAATAAAATGAGAGCGAAAAGCCGTTCTCAATTGCTGCCACGTAGAAATTGAGTACCGAGATAGAGAATGATACCATTTTTGAGCTCGAGGTCCCAAAGTTAAGGAAAACATCCGACATCTGAGTGCTTCATTTGCTCCATGAAGGTCCATCCAAGATGTGTACTGACCAAGATGAGCATCAGGATCGGAAGTTCCATCATACAAACCAATTTGTGGAACTTTTACTTTAATTGGAATAGGCTCTCTAGTCAAATGAGGGGCTAAAGGAGTTCCAACTTCTTGATACATTTCTTCTGTCATTGGAATTCGTCGTGGTGGTTCTCCGTGTTCGTCTTGGCAAGTCTCTAGCTCAGCAATTCTTTTTCTCAGCATTTCTATCTCTTCTGATTCGCGTCTTTGGCGATTTCTTTCAATTAAACGGCGTAACTCATTCTGCTCACGACGAGCATGATTTTGTTCAAGAGTATGTCGTAAATCAGAAGGTTGATCATGTCGTGATATTTCTGGTAACGACGGAGTAGGCTGTCGTGGTCGATGTCCAGAATGGCTTTCTGCAGTTGCTTCTGATCGCACTGGTTCTGGAACTCGAGTTTGTACCGGAACTACGCCACGATTGTGAGTTGTAGCATCATGTTGTGATTCATGTGTTCGTGGATGGGAAGTTACATGTGATGTTGCAGGGATATTATTTCTTCGTGGAACTGGGGTTGAGTGAGTTTGAGGATTAGCCGCCGTGGTTGATTCTATTCTTGTTCGTGCCATAAAATCAGTTAAATTTTTCAAGAACTCTGGATCTTGAAATAAAGCTGAATAATCAATTGACGTAGATGGCACGGCAGAAGTTCCAGTTGTATGAGTTGGATGACGATTGATCCCAGCATCTGGATTACGTTCATTTCGTCCAGAATTCGACATCCTTTGCGTGTGTTATTACAAGACGAACAATCAAGACGGAGGTTCAAGCCGCCCTCCTTCTAGCGCCAAACTGTTGCCTTCTTGAATTAACAACTTAAAATTAAACACAGTTGATGTCAAGAAAATGAGGATAAAAGTTTAATTGGATTTTATTGATTATGTTCACAAGAGTACAGAAGTCGGTTTTAGGTTGAAAACCGAGATCATCTTATGTTCGTGTACCATGTGTTTTTAAAAGATCCCCGTACTATCATAAATTCTGCTATTTATAGTACAGTGGCTTTTGTCTTCTTGCTCGAAATGGATAAAGATGCATTTAATGTTGAGCTGCTTCGCTTGAGGCGGCGGGAAACATCAATGATTGCCTTTTCGTTTTGTTGGTCCAATCAGATGCTTCTAATGATTACTTTCTGTTAGAATGCTCAAACTTTGCGGTAGTCGGTTGACATGAAGTCGGTTTCGATCCTTTTGAAGGTCTTTCAGAAGTTGGATGTTCGGTAATCGGTAATTCTTCTGAAGTCGGTAATTTGTTCTAATATATATACCGACTTGTAGTACTTCAATTAATTTCTATTTTCAATCTCTGTTACTGGATTCGATATCAACAATATTCATAGAATCAATTATAAACTTAACTTCTATATCATGATATATATACTTATAAACATGTAAACTTATTATCAAAACATGAACTTAAGAATGTAACTTTAAGATAAGTAAATTACCTCCTTCTTGCTAGAATAAAAACTTGATTCTTTACTTCAAATTCTTCACTTCTCCAAAGTTTCTACTACTTATCTCTCTTACACTCTTATATAACTTTTGGTACTTAACTTTGGTGCATAAACTCTGATTTTTAGGCCTCTATTTATAGGCACAATTTGCAAGACATCATAATTGAGTGAAGAAATTAACAAAATAAACAATACAAACTTGTAAAAATAAATATAGATAATAAATAGTATTCTTAACTTGTAAACTTCTCCAACCCATAGTCAATGCTTAGAAAGGCCCCTCTTCTGATCCTAATCTGATCTTAATGATTAAATTCGAGATTTAGTGAAAATTCTCCAATTTACGGAACCAAATTCTGACTTAAAACGAACAGTTACCGTAAAATCGAAAATTCTTACAATTTTCGAATTTCCTTCTTTTCTTTTGGCATTTTTCCTTTTTATGCTGAAAAATTTTTCCTATCTTGTAGTCTACTAAAAATATAGAGAGAAAATAATTTAATTTATTTCTCGGAACTGAAATCAGACATATATTCCGACTACAATCCAAAACCGAAAAAAACGAAAATTCTAAAAATTTCATATTTCTCTCTAATAGTTTAAATAGACTAAAATGTCTAAATAAATTTTCTCACTTCTTTGAACATTTATAACTTAAATGTTCATGGATACTTAACCGAACTCGAGACCTAACTTGTCTCGACTCATTATTCTTTTTCTTTCTCATTCAAACTAGAAATGGCCAAATTTACATCCATTTAGCTAAATAAAATGGAATGTTACTTGAACTTGAACTTCATCTTAAATAACTTATTTCAATTCAATAAACATTAATGTCTAATTAATCCTTATAACTTGATCAATACTCAAAACTAAGCTAGGCTCGAGAATCATTTGCTCGGTAATAATCTTAACTCGTAACCGGACATGCTTGGTTCGGTTCACTACTTATCTTGAACGAGTAATCAAAATATACTCGATTTTTATTATTCGTCATCTTATAATAATTAATCTCATCTTATAAATCCATTTATAAAAATAAACAGACCGAAATTAATTAATTACTGAACTGGCTCGATTACTAAATAAAATTTAATCGAGAATACTTTCAACTTAAAGTCGAACTTTTAACTGAATAACTTAATAACTGGGCTCGAAACTAAGAACGAGCATTACTAATAAAAGTAATTAGTTTAAACTTAGAACTAAAATAATTACTTTTATTAATTACTGAATGGAATATTACAAAATATCTATGGTTCATAATTTTCCTGTCTTGTAATTATTCACAAGATGCAACTATTTTTTATTGGTTTCAAATCAATTTAAAAAGATGAAAGTTCGGGGATGAATTATAATTTTTTCATATTGTGACAGAGAATACATAGTTTCGAACTAATTTCGATAATTGAACTTCACATAAACCCCAACAGAAAATGGTCCATGCAAGATATACAACTAATTGAGTCGAACTAATAAATTTAACACATTAGACTGACTTATAGCAATTGTTCAAAATACAACCTTCCTATAAATATGTAATGCACAAACCTATACACATATAAAGAACCTTCTCTTGCTCTTGCTCAGTCAGAAAAGGACACACCATTCGAGCTTTCTCAACAAAAATCTCTAATTTGGGCATATATATATACCACAAGGTTAGGAATGTTAAACACACACACACACACAAATAAATAAATAAAACCATGTTTTGCGGGCAAAACATGATTTATAACATGCATGAGTTATCTATGGACTATGATTATATATTCTTAACTCTTAAGCATTACCTCATTACTAATCCGGAATAAAAAAAAAATCAGCATGCAAAACCATGCAATATCAAAGCACTACAAGTCTAGAATTTCAATATTATGTTTAATCCAACAAAGGGTTCTGATTTAGATCAACAGAAAATAGTTCGGCAATTATCACAACAACAAGAAAAAAAAAAGAGAAAAAAGAAAAAGAAAACCATTGAACTGTTTTCCAATCGTTATGAGCTCTCCAGAATGAGGAATTGCTGAACGTATAAGCTACGGGCGGGCGCACAATACTTTAAATGTACCTCTCAATCTTAGCCAATAACATCCCTCCACGTCTACATCTGAATCCACCGTGCTAATTGTGTGGGGTTGACTATTCCAGGTATGTGTGCACCGTCACTCTTCAGTAAGTTTGCCACCTCACCATAGCTCTGCGGCTTCGGCTTCCCACCCGGCTCGGCTCCAACGCTCGGCTGCGCCTGGCTCTGCCTATTGTTTCTCCTATGCTCCGCAGCAGGGCCCACTGGCGCGGCTTCGGCTCGTGCGGGATCGAACTTGTGCCCAAACAGCGTGCCCCTGGTCAGGAACTCGTGAGCCATATAGCCGGCTACGAGCCGATTGGAAGAGAGGGGCTGATAATCCGGCTCGGGACATTTGGACGACGTCGTTGCGGGGATCTCAAAACTAACGGCGCGACTGACGGCCGTTGGTGGAACTAACGGTTTAATTGACGACGAAGGAAATAGCGCCTCCCTCTCTTTCCGCTTCCGTGATGCCCCTGGCGTCAATATTCTTCGCGAGTGATAACTCATCCTGACCGTCTGTTTTGTTATTCGGCGATAATTACGATGGGAAGTTTACGAGATCACGCCACGACAGCGATACTCTTTTTAGCGACAGATTGTGAAAAATAAATAGAGAATAAGGAAAAAAAGAAAAGAAAAAGAGGAAAGTAGGACAACGTCAAATTTTAAATTATTAAAAATACCTAAAACATCCAAAAGAAAAATTAGGGAGAGAAAAATACAAGGGAGGAAAGGACAACTGTAGCACGGGCCAAAAGCGCATTTTACTCGACTAAAAAAAAATATTGGAGTTGGGATATATTGAAATACGAAAAATCAGAGAATTTAATTACAATTGCTGATGATATTAAATATATCCAGAAACACAGATTATAATTAAAAAGGCAAGATTAAATGGAGAATAGAGAATTGGGCGGATCTGGGTTGGAGACGCGGCAGAGGGAGTAGTGGATCCGCCGTATGAAGCGCGGCGAGGAGAGAGAGAAAGGGGGGACGGAGAGGAGATTTAATAGAAAGGGGAGAAGAGGGTAAGAATTAGGATTGGGCGCAGGGTTGCTGAAATATATAGCAAGGCGAAGCTTATTTATCCCCTTGTGTTTGTGTAATATTTACTATAGTGCCATTTGGTAATGTTGTTTTGTTCATCTTTATCAATAAACTAAATTCACGTTTAATTATATTCAAAATATAACTTAACTTTAATTCAACTTTACTATTTCTAATATTATGGATATAATTAAATAATATCAATTAATCATTTTTATATATTACATCAAATTTAATTCACTATTCATTTACTTACATAATTTTAACTAACAATCACTTCATATCATTTCTCTCATACTTTTATATCAAATCAACTTTAATTATTATTTTAATATAAAATATGAAGTTGTGGGAGAATACACACTAATATATTAGAATTGCGCAAAGTTAATATGTAGCGCCCCGTTTGTTTATGGAATATTTGGGATTTTTAATTAAAATTATTATTATTATTATTTTATTATTGTCATTATTATTATTATTATTTTATTATTATTAATACTATTTTATTTAAATGCCTAATTGTCAATTAAATGCTTAATTGTGTATTATTATTATTATTCATAATGTGTGAAATATATATAGTAAATAATAGCCGAATTTTATTTTATTTTATCGAGCGAACCGAGCCATTCTATATTGGCTAAATCAACTGAGCAATCGAGCCCGAGAGAACCATATTAATTGAACCGGCGCCCCGGCCCATTTTAAACCCGCGACCCGAGCCTGGCCCGGCCCGGCAGACCCTTTTCTCTCTTTGTATTCTCGCGCATGAGGTGAGATTATTAGCTTGGGCATCTAGATTTAGTCTTTTAACCTAAGTATGTGATATATATTTTTTCCCTCATCTCGCTCGGTATAGCAGACCGACCGCAGCTTTTCAAATCTCATCTCCCTCAGTTCCAAATCGCGTTCCCTCTCCCTCACCGATCTCTTCCCGTCGTCCTCTCTCTTTCGTCAGACAAGCCGTCATCTTCCTCCTTTCCCTCTCTTCCCGTCGCGATCATCATCCTGACCCTATCTCGCGGACAGAAAACCAGAACCGCCGCTCTCCTCCTGTCGCGAGCCCTTTCCGGCGAACCTCCATAGCCGCTGCAACCCCGACGACGAAAGCTCTCCAGCAGGTCCCCAACCCTCGATCGTCGTCACCGCTCCCGAGACCCGGCGGATCTGCAACTTCGACGGCCTTTCCTGTCCGCGCGCCGCCGCGAACCAACAGCGCCTCCCACCGGCGAGCAGAGCCATCCCCGGCCACGACCCACCTCTGTGAGCAGGCTCGAGTTCCGGCGACTCTCCACCGCGAGCCACCACCGTGAGCCGCCACAGCCCTCCACCGAAGCTGGCCACCGCTGCTCCTCCGCGAGCCCCGCTCAGTCCGCGGCCGCCGTTGCTCCTCCTCGCCGTGAGAAGCCGTCCTCAGCCGCGACTCGCCGTGAGCCAACAACAACTTCGCAGCGACCCCAGACACGCCGCTGCAGCCCCTCTCGCAAGTCGAGCGTACCCGTCGAACGCCGCCGCTTGCCGCCGCGTAATTGCCGTTTGTTTTTTCTTCGTCCCATTTTCGAGCGGTTCCCGAGAACGGTATCTAGTCGAACCCCATCTCGTTTAAATCATATTCATGTTGTCTTCGTTATGTTGAATGCGAGATGTGATTATTTATGTGATAATGTGTTCGATATGAGCTATGTGATAATTATGATTTTATGTGTGTCGTTTAAGTGTTCGAGGATCTCTTTAATTATGAGAAATTGAACGAGACCTCGAAAGTCGTGTAAGTCAGTGGATATTGGAACAAAGTCGAGTCCTTGGTCTTACGAGAAGGCCTCGGACGAGAAATTTCATGTTATGAATTAATTGCTAAGTTGTCGAGCATATATATCGCTGTTTTGGTGTTTGAATTTTTAAAAATATCACGCTGCTCGGAATGACTTGAAATTTTGAGGAGTATGCTTCCGTTTCATTGGCAGTCTCATGTAAAATTTCATAATTTTTAGAGGCCTGTAGCTATTTTTGATAAATAGAGTGAATTCTTATCAGAATATTGTTTAATGCTTAATAAATTGGTTTGTGATTCAAATGAGCTGAAATTTTAGTATGTTATGCCACTGATGTGTTTATGTGCTGTGTTAAACTTTTTGAATTTTTGAACTAAATTTGATATGGCTAATAGTTTAATTGTTGTTCCTTCTGAAAACGGTATGAATTACTATAAATCGATTTGTACCTGAAAAATTCTGAAACTTGGCTGAGATGCTTATTTTATGTGTATATTCGTGCTGCCTAAAGATGAAAAGTTTTGGAGTTCATTTTAGTGCTGTTTTTATTTAAATTCGATAATTGCTGAATCTTGTGTGAATTTTTAAAAATAGCACAGTTAATGTCCAGGGCTGAGATTTTTACATGTTGTCTATACCATGCTGTAGGTTGTGAGATTAAATTTTCATGTCCTGATTCATTTATTAGATTCAGATATAAATTCATGTGCATTTTTGCTGATTTCTTGTAGGAATTTCATAAATTAATGTGCTTTGAGTTTAAAGCTGAAAATTTATGGTTTTACTTATTACTGGGAGATGTAATTTTTTGTAAAATTTCAGAGTCTAAGTCGTAGGGTAGCCTGACCATCTATTTTCATGTGATTAATGTTTACTATTTTCGAAACGTGATTTTGAAATAAAAGTTGGGAATCGACTTGCTTTTCGTTTTGATGTGAGTTTGACTTGGTCAATCTTTAGATGGATTTTTGTGAACTCCCATATGTGGTTTGGTCGAGTTTAGTGTCGAGTCTTAGTGTTCCAACGTCCACAGGACTTCACGAACTACTTAGTCGAAACAAGTTCGACTAGGTCTGTTTTGTGTTTTCCGTTTAAAGTCAAGATAGATGTTGATTGTAGCATCTTGACTCAATGTAGGTAATTGAGGAGTCCAGCCTCGACCTACTCCCATTGCTTTGAGTTATTATCAATCCGGAATCCAGGTGGGTTATTCTAAAAATTATCTATGCATATGTGTGATTTTAAATTGTGATGAAAGTTTGGTGTGATCTATGTATGAAAATGAACATGTAGCCTATCGATGTGAGCTTGATGGCCGTCGATACGGTTTTCCCCGTATGATAAGATACGGTTACCCTCTGAGGTAAATCTCATAAGACCTATGAGAAGGCCGTGTCATTGATGTGGCACGCACTCCCATGTTTCACTGATATGGCATGGCTTAGCTTTGATGAGCATAGAAGTACATGAGTGAGTCTTTGATGAGACTATAGTCATTGATGTGGCTAGAGATGTGACATGATTTTATTGTTTATGTTCATGCTGTGACCATACCATTATTATGTTATTCATATGCATAGCGTGAGTACGATAGTTAACTGTACTCACTCCCACCTGCTCGTAACTGATGCAGGTTAAGCAGTCGGCGGGTGACGAGACAAGACGGGTGGTGGTCATACTTTTATTTATTGCTTATTTATTTGCTTCCGCTCATTTAAGGAACTCATGTTGAGATATTTTGATTATGTCGTTTTGAACTTGGAGTTATGAATTATCTTTATGATTTGGAACTTAATGAATGTTAGTTTGGTTATGACTTATTATTCGTGCATGCTGTCTGTATCTGATATTTTGGCATTTTCGGATAAAAGTTTTTGGTTAAATAAGTAGCGCCCACTAAGTTTTTAATTAAATTGAGATTTGCGAAAAATTTATTGTGATTTTTATTAAATAAAAACGGTAAACCTTTTAAAATAAAGTGGGGCGTTACAGTTTGGTATCAGAGCCGGTCTGCGTTTCTGTAGACTGGTTTATACGTGAATATGTGATTAGACCTTGTGTTATGACCACTCGTCTTCGTCACGCCGCGCTGCTTAAGGTATGTGTTTAAATAAGTATCGTGGAAATACTTAATATGAAATGTGAAGTTTAAATTTTTGCATAAGTAGAAATGAAACTGCTTATGATATGAATTGTTGATATTTGGGGCTTAGGAAATCTATCCACCTTCGTTTAATGTGAATTCTAGTGTTTGATGTTGAACTCTAGTGATATAGAGTTAAGTTCGGACTCTAGAAGTTCCTCGCTATGAGGTTCAGTATGTTGTTATCGAGATGAGTTATGCCCATAGCAGTTTCCTTTGCTATATAATTATATTCAATGTCTTCAAGTGAGGACCCGGTCAATGAGAACCGAGAATGTATTCTCCCTCTTCGGACCTTTGCCAGGTTTCGTAAATTATGAGATGAGTCAATATCTTGTAAGCTGCCATTTTTTTGGATGTTCATGACCTCTGTTCAACCTCTGGTATGTTATGTGTTTAATGTCTCTTATGCCTTAGTAAGGGTGAGTTCGTGCTAGCTCGAAGAATGGTTAGTTGGGTAAGAGATAAGGATTATGTGATTTATTGATTTCCCTTTATGTGATATGATGAGATAAGTGTATTAGGTTGATAGTCTCGGTTATATCATGATAGGTTTAGTCGGGTTCATTTGATATATATGTGATCTTCGTTGATTGAGGTTGAATTTATGTATTAATGTGAATTGTTATATATTATCAAACCAAAAGATGTAATAATTTAAGTGAAAGGCATAAGACTTTATTTTCTATCTTGTTTAATAAGACCGAGTTGGACCTCGGACAACGTGTTTGATGATATTGATGTGTAAATCTTAAAGTATTGATATCGAGGCTTGCTTAACGTGTAATTTACGTGATTCCGAAACCATCTTGTGGTACAAATATTATAAGTTGTCAAAGGCATGAAAACTCAATTTTTCGAGCTTCAGTTAGGCTCTATTGTTCTCAAACAAGATGATGTTTCTTGGATAAGTGTTCTTCATGAGATTTGTAGTTCTCTGATTGAAGTTTCTGTGAGTTTTCGAATTTTGTGATTTGGGGTTAAAATGAATTTGTTTTGATTTTTCAAAGTTAGACAAGCATGCAATTCTTATAAACTCGGACAGAAACTTTGACCATAATTCATGGCTGTTTTGATGATCTTAACGTGCCTGCATGAAAATGTATTCTTCATAAAACATGTAGTACATCTTATAAGCTTTCTTTGGGAGTTGAATTCATGCAAGTTAGAGTTTTGGTTGATTTTATATGATTTTTCTAAGTTGGATTTATGTCCAGGATTTTGAAACAGTGGCTGTGTGCATGCATGAAATGTATGCTCTGAATTGATGCCTTTAACGTAATGATATGTAAACATTCTCTTCATGAAATTTATAGCTTTCCTTGTGTATTTTCTGCAGGTTTTTAGTTTATATGATTTGGAGTTCCAGTTGAGTTTATATAATTTTTCTAAGTGGAATGTACATCCAGTTTTTTTATGAAACCAGGATTTTGGTTAAGTATCGAATGTGTGCTCTGTTTAGGTGACTTAAACGTGTTCTTATGAAACAGTCTTCTTCAAAAAAATTTTATATTGTCATGCGTAGATCATATAGGTTTTGAGTTTGTATGGATTGGAGTTGTGTAGCTTGAATTGTTGCTATTTTACTAAGGTGCTATATTTTCGAAAAATTGTTCTCAGGCTGTTTTTGCAAACTAAACGTTTTATATTCAAACTTATTGATAATGTTATAATTTTCCAATGGGGTCTTCATAGACCTTATAGAAAATTGAGTTAGCTACCTTGGGGTTTTTGAATTTTAGTAATATCATGTCTGTAGCTTCGGTTATTGTGCATACAATGAGAACCTGTCAAGCTGTATATTTTTATTTATCCACTGCACCCATGTTTTGTATGTTTGCTGTATTATGTGCCTTTAAATTATTTATCTGCCTGAGTGTTCTTCATGAAAGTGATAGAGGCATGAGTTAGGGATATTTTCCAAGTCGTTTAATCATGATATGACCTGTAGACTGAAAGTTATATGCATTTCAAATTCAACACGCCTGATGAAAATTTGTGCTCGTTCATGTTTATGTTTCCCAAAATGAATTGTGAATTTTCAAAAATTAGCTTTTCGTCAACTTTCATGTTTATGTGCCCTATGTTACTTAATCTGATTGGTATTATGATGTTAGCTGGAAACACTTGCGAGGGAAGCTCTACGCTAGACCTCGAAGTGTGGAGGCTATAGTTGTATATGTGGTCGATCTCATTTAGGACCACCGGCACGATTAGCTACTTGAGTAAAAGCTGTCGTGACGGCCGACATTGTTAGTCGGAAGGGTCAAGCGAGCTAACCATTCTAATGTTCGGCGATGACCGCCGAGGTTAGGATTTTTTTTTTTTTCCTGGCAGTCATGCCAATGTTCGATTCCTATGAGAAATTATAGCTCAACAGTAATGCTTAAACTGTTGTATTTTGAGAAGTATTGTAAGGAAGCCTTTTTCCTATCTGAGTATTTAGGAATCTATGGACCCGGAAATTGAAATTTCTGGTGTGTACCTTAAACTGAACGCCGAACCTGGATGGGTGTAGCCACGCGAAGTGGTGGCCAAGCCCGCACGCCCGTGCTGAGAGACGTGAGGCCAACTGCAGTGGCCGACCGTTGACTCACACGAGAGCTGCCGTCGCCATCACCGAACGTAGGAACTCCCCAGGCAGTGTGTACGGCCGAACCTTGATCTTGCAGCTGGTCCCTGAACAGGTGCATGCACACGTCCTGGCGCCCCGCTTATGCAGCGCCTGTGTGTGTGTCATCTCTCGGGTGACAGTGCCTTAAACTCCAAACCGAATCGTTGTAAGAAATCCCTAATCAACGACTCTCGATTAGTTTTTATTTGTCTTGTGCGAAATTCTCTCGTGATAGCGAGAATTAGGCCCCTCATCGTTTTCGGGCAGTGTCCCGAGCCTTGATTGGAGACTATGTATACTTCGTAGGGATCGAGACCTACGAAGAGTGAGAGAGTATTGGTGTTAGATCGTTAGTATGGGAATATCGAGCATCCCTAATCGTGAGACCGATTCTGCGATAGGAGATTGTTTTCGAACATTTAGTCGATATTTCCTAAACCGCATTCGAGGTGTTTTTTTTTTTTCGAGTTGGCAAGGGTAGAGTTATTGACAACGGTATCAAGCAGAGCCGTGTGATATTCTGTAGGTATCGGTGTTGAGGATATAGTGTTTTTGTGTATTGTTGGCCCATCCGTATGGATTCCGTGGCGGCCCGTTTTATAACGACGCACAGATCATGTCGTTGTAGTAATCGAGTTTTCTACCGTGGCCCGGGCACGAGATAAAAGCTCGATACAACAAGTCAATCCTATATGTTGATTTTGTTGGAGTATGCTATTGAGACACGAAAGGACCAGTTAGGTATTGTGTATTGGTAGATGAGTAGAGTGTGAGAATTCCTTACCATGTGAGGTGGCTGGTACGGATATGGGTGGAGTATGCCGTTGTTCTGGTTACTGCCACGCGTACTCAGTCCTATTATGATTCTCGACCAAGTCGATGACTTAGCCTGACGGTTGACTCCACCACCGGAACTCGCAAGGATGCATGACACATTCTGTGCCTCTTGATGGAGGAAACGTGTGCGTGATCTCGGAGTACATGTGAGATGTGACAAGCTGCGTGATAGGCAGAACCCTACCTGTTTGAAGGTACCAGTGACTTTTAGAAAAAGGCCGGGAGGGGTACTCGTCAAAGTCCAGTGGTGGTTGTCGAGTCAAGGCGACTTGGGAGGAGGGGGGGACCGAAATTTGGAGGAGATACCTGAATTTTATGTGTTGTTGTTTTCCCCTCTTGTTTTCGTTCGTATCGTGTCGTAGTTTGTATTTCGAATTCCGAGGACGGAATTCTTTGTAAGGTGGGTAGACTGTAGCGCCCCGTTTGTTTATGGAATATTTGGGATTTTTAATTAAAATTATTATTATTATTTTTTATTATTGTCATTATTATTATTATTTTATTATTATTATTACTATTTTATTTAAATGCCTAATTGTAAATTAAATGCTTAATTGTGTATTATTATTATTATTATTCATAATGTGTGAAATATATATAGTAAATAATAGCCGAATTTTATTTTATTTTATCGAGCGAACTGAGCCATTCTATATTGGCTAAATCAACCGAGCAATCGAGCCCGAGAGAACCATATTAATTGAACCGGCGCCCCGGCCCATTTTAAACTCGCGACCCGAGCCTGGCCCGGCCCGGCAGTGTTGGGATCTGTGAGGATCTTGTTATGTACGAATCACGAATTCAATAGCAAACGTAAACCTATGCGCAGCGGATCTAAAGGTTTGACGTAGAGAACTTACGACTTAAATTTATGTAGATCTGGTTGACCACGAACGGTTGACCGCAATTGATTGACCGCAAATCACGTCTTGGATTGCGCGAACAAGATCAGATCAAAACTGGATCAAACGGATGCAAACAGATCAAAACGAAATTTTGCTGCCAGACACCTTCTGGCGGCGCGTGAGGGCGCGTGCGGCGTCGGATTCCGGCGACTATTGCGGCAGTGGAAAGCTCTCATCGAGACGGTCGTCTGGGTATACTGTACGTCTCAATCGGACTTCCGGTAAGTTCTGTAGGTCAAAATCTATTTCGTCTCGGTTTACCTACAGATCTTCTACTGTATTACTCAATACACCCTTCTTCAACTTGTATCAGTGGAGCAACAAGAAGAAGACAAAGCAGATCTAGAGAGAGAGGCGTTTTTGATGTGAGATGTGAACTTCTGTTCTCTTCTCATGAGCTTAATGATGTATATATAGAGCTACAGTAGGGACCCTAAGGAGATTAGGAAAAGAGCTCCTTAATTAATTAGACTAACTGTGGGCCAAACCCACTCCTCTAATTAATTAAATAATATTAATGGGCCACCAACATTATATTATTGCACTCCCTTTCCCTAGCCCAAATTACATTTGAGACTCCAATAATAATTACTCGATTTACCTCCCCACGTTTAAGATATAATGTCCATTAATTAATTCGATTACTGACAATCAAGAATTAATTAATTTATTATTATTTCACCGAAGCTAGCGCTCGTTCATCACATTCTTATTATGCCGGAATTTAATCCACCTGCAGGGTTTAGCATAACAATCCTTCATGAACTCACTCCGGGGACATCATCAAACTAACGCACATGGTGACCGTAAATATCCTAACAGCACATCCTATATATAATAATATTACCCAAAACAGTAGGAATATTAATCCAGCGAACTGAACCTCACCCATGTGAATCAAAGTAATATATATTATATATATCTGCCTGTTTAATATCTTACGGGTTAAGAGAACGCAGTAATTAACCGAGGCCTAGTTCATTTACGACGATCAGTATAAAATGAACTTCTCCTCTCTGGGATCCTGTTCAATACATAAATGTACTAGTGCAACTAATCAGTCAAGACAAACTGTACAGTTGACACTACAACCGTTCGGATGGGGTGTTCATGTCCATCTAGGTTGTGAACAACTATTCTTGTTCGCAAGTGACTGATAGAGTGATCTTCGGTTCGCCCGATGACGACCCACCCTATCTAAGTGCAGAACAACAGAACGTAGAACTTGTTTAATCTAACATGATTCTCATTCATAAAGGGTAAATGTGTAATAACATGCAAAGCCAAGCTTTCAGTATATAACACTAACAATCTCCCACTTATACTTAAAGCTTTCGCTTTTACAGTATAGTCCTATCAATCCGTTATTCTAAAAGACCTATGTCGATCCTATTGCCATGCTCATGACTCCCATTCCTTCCACGTGTTTGACGAAGACCTTCCCCGGCAAACTCTTCGTGAAAGGATCAGCTAGGTTGTCCTCTGACGCAATCTTGGCAACATCAACGTCTCCTCTACCAACGATATCCCGAATCAGATGGTATTTGCGCTCTATGTGTTTGCTTGCCCTGTGGGCTCGAGGTTCTTTTGAGTTCGCTACTGCTCCACTGTTATCACAGTACACGGTGATACCACGTGGCAAACTCGGTATAACCTCTAAGTCCACTAAGAAGTTCCTGAGCCAAACTGCCTCTTTCGCTGCCTCTGAGGCTGCTATGTACTCGGCTTCCATGGTGGAGTCTGCCACGCATTTCTGCTTAGCACTCCTCCATGAAATGGCTCCACTTCCCAAGGTAAACACATAACCTGAGGTTGACTTACTTTCATCCTTATCTGACTGGAAATCGGAATCACTGTAACCCAGAGGTAACAAGCTGTCTGCACGGTAAACTAACATGTACTCCTTAGTCCTTCTCAGGTACTTGAGTATATGCTTCACCGCAGACCAATGTTCCCGTCCTGGATTACTTTGATATCTAGCTACCATGCCAACGGCGTAGCTAATATCCGGCCTTGTGCATAGCATTGCATACATGAGACTTCCTACTGCCGAAGCATAAGGAACTGTCTTCATCTCCTCTATCTCCTTAGACGTCTTAGGAGACATCTCCTTAGATAGAGGTATTCCATGTCTGAAAGGTAACATACCTTTCTTGGAATCCTGCATGCTGAATCTGGCCAAGACAGTATCTATGTATGAAGACTGGGATAAGCACAACATTCTCTTCTTACGATCTCTAATGAGCCTAATACCAAGAATGTGTCCTGCTTCACCTAAGTCCTTCATATCAAACTGCTTAGACAACCACACCTTTACGTCTGATAACTCCTTCTTACTGTTTCCAATAAGCAGTATGTCATCTACGTAAAGCACAAGAAACACCACCACGCTCCCACTGATTTTCTTGTAAACACAGTGCTCATCTGGACATTGAGTGAACCCGTACGACTGGATCACCTCATCAAAACGGATGTTCCAAGATCTCGAAGCTTGCTTCAGTCCATAAATAGACCGATTAAGCTTACACACTAAATGCTCACGACCTTCAGCAATGAATCCCTCTGTTTGCTGCATATAGATTTCTTCTTGCAGGTTCCCATTAAGGAAAGCTGTCTTGACATCCATCTGCCAGACCTCATAGTCCATATGAGCGGCTACAGCCAAGAGAATCCGAATGGACTTAAGCATAGCTACTGGCGAAAAGGTCTCATCATAATCAATACCCTCGATCTGGGTATAACCTTTCGCAACAAGCCTAGCTTTAGGAGTTTGTACCTTCCCATCCAATCCTCTCTTTCTCTTATAGATCCACTTACATCCAATGGGTCGTACCCCATCGGGTAGTTCTACAAGATCCCAGACCTGATTGGAGTCCATTGACCCCATTTCAGCTTTCATTGCAACATTCCATGAATCTGCATCTTTATCTTGGAGTGCCTCATCGTAAGTTCTTGGGTCCGATTCTAGGCCTCCTGGAACTGAGTCTGACGACTCTCCAAGACCTATCCATCGGTCGGGTAAATGAGAAACCCTCCCACTGCGACGAGACACTGTCTGCACTGGTACACTCTCAGTGTGTCGTGTTGCAGTATTATGTGATGTATCTACTTGCGCACTCGGTGGGGAACCATCGATCTCACCCCTTAACTCCTCTAAGACTAGTCTACTCGCGGGCGTATGATTCATAATATAGTCTTCTTCCAAGAATCTAGCGTTCGTGGAAACGATCACCTTCTGATCCTAGGGACTATAAAATAATCCACCTTTCGTTCCCTTGGGATAGCCTACGAAAACTCGTGCTTCCGAACGTTTCTCCAACTTGCCAGGTTCCTGCACTAACACGTGTGCAGGACTACCCCAAACTCAAAACTGTGAGAAACTGGGCTTGCGCCCTTTCCACATCTCATAAGGGGTAGTGTCAACTGACTTCGATGGAACCATGTTCAGAATATACGATACCGTTTCCAACGCAAAACCCCGGAACGAATCTGGTAACCTCGAATAACTCATCATAGACCTAACCATCTCCATAAGAGTCCTATTTCTTCGCTCTGCAACCCCATTCTGCTGGGGCGTGCCGGGTGCAGTCAGTTGGGATTCAATCCCACCTTCCGATAAGTATGTCCTGAACTCTCCAAAAAGGTATTCGCCACCTCGATCAGAACGAAGTGACTTGATACATTTACCATGAAGCTTCTCCACAACTGCCCGATACTCCTTGAATTTCTCAAAGCATTCAGACTTGCGGTGCAACAGATAAACGTACCCAAATCTCGAGTAATCATCTATGAAAGATGTTGGGTTCGCTAGTACTGTACGAGCTGTACGCAGCGGAATTTATAATTTTAAAGTAAGTATTTATCGTATAAATACTACACCCGTACATACTAATTGCGAATTAACTGATCGTCATCTTTAAAACATGCATCATATACAAATTTTGATTTGTTACTATAAAGTAAATACTAGAAAAATATTTACCGAATATCTTGAACTCCTTCACAATTGATGATGGATGAGGGAATCGGTTCCCGGTTGTAACTTCAACGACTTGAGATTACTCGCTAGAGGAATCCAAGTGTCTTCCCTCTTAACGTATCCACCCTATGAAGCCCGGTTCCGACGACTTTCCTTCGCTAGTAGAAAAGACTCGGTTTTCTTGTATAGGAATATTTATAAATTTTATTTGGGAATTTTCAAGAACTCTTTATTGAAGTTTTATGAAGAACACTTTCTTCTCTTTCTAACACTTAGAAATTTAGGATCAAAACCTCACTTAAATGCAAAACCATTTTGCA
>BKCP01008259.1:75121-99616 GCA_008636005.1 Striga asiatica | reverse complement strand
GAGTATCGGGCAGTTGTGGAGAAGCTTCATGGTAAATGTATCAAGTCACTTCGTTCTGATCGAGGTGGTGAATACCTTTTTGGAGAGTCCAGGACATACTTATCGGAAGCTGGGATTGAATCTCAACTGACTGCACCCGGCACGCCCCAGCATAATGGGGTTGCAGAGCGAAGAAATAGGACTCTTATGGAGATGGTTAGGTCTATGATGAGTTATTCGAGGTTACCAGATTCGTTCTGGGGTTTGGCATTGGAAACGGCATCGTATATTCTGAACATGGTTCCGTCGAAGTCAGTTGACACTACCCCTTATGAGATGTGGAAAGGGCGCAAGCCCAGTTTCTCGCAGTTTCGAGTTTGGGGTAGTCCTGCACACGTGTTAGTGCAGGAACCTGGCAAGTTGGAGAAACGTTCGGAAGCACGAGTTTTCGTAGGCTATCCCAAGGGAACGAAAGGTGGATTATTTTATAGTCTCGAGGATCAGAAGGTGATCGTTTCGACGAATGCTAGATTCTTGGAAGAAGACTATATTATGAATCATAAGCCCGCGAGTAGACTAGTCTTAGAGGAGTTAAGAGGTGAGATCGATGGTTCCCCACCGAGTGCGCAAGTAGATACATCACATAATACTGCAACACGACACACTGAGAGTGTACCAGTGCAGACAGTGCCTCGTCGTAGTGGGAGGGTTTCTCATTTACCCGACCGATGGATAGGTCTTGGAGAGTCGTCAGACTCAGTTCCAGGAGGCCTAGAATCGGACCCAAGAACTCACGATGAGGCACTCCAAGATAAAGATGCAGATTCATAGAATGTTGCAATGAAAGCTGAAATGGGGTCAATGGACTCTAATCAGGTCTGGGATCTTGTAGAACCACTCGATGGGGTACGACCCATTGGATGTAAGTGGATCTATAAGAGAAAGAGAGGATTAGATGGGAAGGTGCAATCTTTTAAGGCTAGGCTTGTTGCGAAAGGTTATACCCAGATCGAGGGTATTGATTATGATGAGACCTTTTCGCCAGTAGCTATGCTTAAGTCCATTCGGATTCTCTTGGCTGTAGCCGCTTATATGGACTATGAAGTCTGGCAGATGGATGTCAAGACAGCTTTCCTTAATGGGAACCTGCAGGAAGACATCTATATGCACAACCAGAGGGATTCATTGCTGAAGGTCGTGAGCATTTAGTGTGTAAGCTTAATCGGTCTATTTATGGACTGAAGCAAGCTTCGAGATCTTGGAACATCCGTTTTGATGAGGTGATCCAGTCGTACGGGTTCACTCAATGTCCGGATGAGCACTGTGTTTACAAGAAAATCAGTGGGAGCGTGGTGGTGTTTCTTGTGCTTTACGTAGATGACATACTGCTTATTGGAAACAGTAAGAAGGAGTTGTCAGACGTAAAGGTGTGGTTGTCTAAGCAGTTTGATATGAAGGACTTAGGTGAAGCAGGACACATTCTTGGTATTAGGCTCATTAGAGATCGTAAGAAGAGAATGTTGTGCTTATCCCAGTCTTCATACATAGATACTGTCTTGTCCAGATTCAGCATGCAGGATTCCAAGAAAGGTATATTACCTTTCAGACATGGAATACCTCTATCTAAGGAGATGTCTCCTAAGACGTCTAAAGAGATAGAGGAGATGAAGACAGTTCCTTATGCTTCGGCAGTAGGAAGTCTCATGTATGCTATGTTATGCACTAGGCCAGATATTAGCTACGCCGTTGGCATGGTAGCTAGATATCAAAGTAATCCAGGACGGGAACATTGGTCTGCGGTGAAGCATATACTCAAGTACCTGAGAAGGACTAAGGAGTACATGTTGGTTTACCGTGTAGGCAGCTTGTTACTTTTGGGTTACAGTGATTCTGATTTCCAGTCAGATAAGAATGAAAGTAAGTCAACCTTAGGTTATGTGTTTACCTTGGGAAGTGGAGCCATTTCATGGAGGAGTGCTAAGCAGAAATGCGTGGCAGACTCCACCATGGAAGCCGAGTACATAGCAGCCTCAGAGGCAGCGAAAGAGGCAGTATGGCTCAGGAACTTCTTAGTGGACTTAGAGGTTATACCGAGTTTGGCACGTGGAATCACCGTGTACTGTGATAACAGTGGAGCAGTAGTGAACTCAAAAGAACCTCGAGCCCACAGGGCAAGCAAACACATAGAGCGCAAATACCATGTGATTCGGGATATCGTTGGTAGAGGAGACATTGATGTTGCCAAGATTGCGTCAGAGGACAACCTAGCTGATCCTTTCACGAAGAGTTTGCTGGGGAAGGTCTTCGTCAAACACGTGGAAGGAATGGGAGTCATGAGCATGGCAATAGGATCGACATAGGTCTTTTAGAATAACGGATTGATAGGACTATACTGTAAAAGCGAAAGCTTTAAGTATAAGTGGGAGATTGTTAGTGTTATATACTGAAAGCTTGGCTTTGCATGTTATTACACATTTACCCTTTATGAATGAGAATCATGTTAGATTAAACAAGTTCTACGTTCTGTTGTTCTGCACTTAGATAGGGTGGGTCGTCATCGGGCGAACCGAAGATCACTCTATCAGTCACTTGCGAACAAGAATAGTTGTTCACAACCTAGATGGACATGAACACCCCATCCGAACGGTTGTAGTGTCAACTGTACAGTTTGTCTTGACTGATTAGTTGCACTAGTACATTTATGTATTGAACAGGATCCCAGAGAGGAGAAGTTCATTTTATACTGATCGTCGTAAATGAACTAGGCCTCGGTTAATTACTGCGTTCTCTTAACCCGTAAGATATTAAACAGGCAGATATATATAATATATATTACTTTGATTCACATGGGTGAGGTTCAGTTCGCTGGATTAATATTCCTACTGTTTTGGGTAATATTATTATATATAGGATGTGCTGTTAGGATATTTACGGTCACCATGTGCGTTAGTTTGATGATGTCCCCGGAGTGAGTTCATGAAGGATTGTTATGCTAAACCCTGCAGGTGGATTAAATTCCGGCATAATAAGAATGTGATGAACGAGCGCTAGCTTCGGTGAAATAATAATAAATTAATTAATTCTTGATTGTCAGTAATCGAATTAATTAATGGACATTATATCTTAAACGTGGGGAGGTAAATCGAGTAATTATTATTGGAGTCTCAAATGTAATTTGGGCTAGGGAAAGGGAGTGCAATAATATAATGTTGGTGGCCCATTAATATTATTTAATTAATTAGAGGAGTGGGTTTAGCCCACAGTTAGTCTAATTAATTAAGGAGCCATTTTCCTAATCTCCTTAGGGTCCCTACTGTAGCTCTATATATACATCATTAAGCTCTTGAGAAGTGAACAGAAGTCTCATTCTCACGTGAAACACGCCTCTCTCTCTAGGTCTCATTCGAGCTTTATCTTCTTCTTGTTGCTCCACTGGTACAAGTTGAAGAAGGGTGTATTGAGTAATACAGTAGAAGATCTGTAGGTAAACCGAGACGAAATATATTTTGACCTACAGAACTAACCGGAAGTCCGATTGAGACGTACAGTATACCCAGACGACCGTCTCGACGAGAGCTTTCCATCGCCGCCGAGATCGCCGGAATCCGATGCCGGATGCGCCATCACGCGCTGCTGGAAGCTCCCAGGCTGCAAGTTTCGTTTTGATATGTTTGCATCCGTTTGATCCGATTTTGATCTGATCTTGTTCCTGCAACCCAAGACGCGTGTTGCGGTCAATCAATTGCGGTCAACCGTTCGTGGTCAACCAGATCTACATAAATTTTAAGCCGTAAGTTTTCTACGTCAAACCTTTAGATCCGCTGCGCATAGGTTTACGTTTGCTATTGAATTCGTGACTTGTACATAACGAGATCCTCACAGATCCCAACACCTGGCTCGCCGGAATCGCGACGAGAGGGCTCGCGGTTGAAGGTCTGCGCACGGTAGTTGCCTGCGGACTCGCCGGAACTCACGAACAGGGATCGCCGACGGATAAGGTCACCGGTGTCACTGGTCGCGGCGTCGTGAGGAAAAGGGGCAGCGGCGACTGGTGCTCGGTGAGAGGAGGGTCGTCGGGGTTACTTGCGGCGGAGATGCAGCAGGCGCAGCGATGGAGATCGGGGATGGGGAGATGAATATGGCCGATCAAATGGGAGAGAATGGAAGATGACGATGAGGGTGATGGATGATTGAGGGGGAAGTAACGATCGGGAAAGAATTTCTCTCTTCTGCTCGGCTTCGATCAGATTTTTGCGTGGCGACGGGAATAAGAACAGGAAGCTGAGCAAAATATCTGTAAGGGGAGGCGATAGTTACAAGTTTTTATATGTATACAAGCTAGGTTTTGACTTTTCTTGATTCTCAAGAAAATTTTACCCAGAGACACACACTACACACGGATTTGAGGAGGGCCTGGTCTTGGGGCGTGAATTCGGTTCGACCGGGCCGGTTCGCACGCGGGTTTCGCCAAAATAATCCGACTCTCGGGCTTAGTTTAATCGCACGATTAATAAATTTGGCTCTCGGGCTCGATAATTAAATCACACAATTAAACAAACCGAATATTATATATAAATATAATACACACAATTAAATTTTTAAAAATAATAATTACATTATAAAATACAAATATACATTTTAATTAAATAATAACACTTAGACAATTAGGCATTTAATTACAACTTGACAATTAAATAATAATTAGACAGCTAAGCAATTTGACAAATAAATTATATAGACATTTAATAATATTTATCAGCAAATAATAATGACAACAAATAAAGATAAATAATAATAATAATAATAATAATAATAATAATAATAAATAAAAAATTCTCAAAATTCCATAATTCAACGGGGCATTACAACGAGGTCCGGCATCATTCTCCGGAACTCGATTCCGTTCCCATGAGTCCTATCGCCTTATACTCGGAAGGCATGAACTCACATACAGGAACCAATCTGACTCGCCCATGCTCATATGTTTACCTTCTTGATCGGGAGGGTGATCAGTCCTGCCCGAGCTCTGGCGTACATCCTCTTGCATGGGACCCAGTTCGGTTTAGCCTATACTAATGAGTATCAACGACTTGCCACAGTACACAAGACCTCAACAGGTCGTTCAGTGTATTGTCAGCGTACTCCGACTACCTCACCATCAAGGTGGACACGTGACGCCAAGTTTCAGTTTCGTATTCGAGTCACACTGCTAACTTGCTCACGATTTCATCACAGACTGTGCGTCTCCATCCGAGACCACAACACGGTACCACCTACATAAAGCACGACACTATCATGCTCGTTCAAGGCTCGCAAGGAAATGTTTATATAGGCTATCCAAAAGGTCCAACATGGAACGGTTAGAACAGTTCGGGAAAACATCGCTCTTTGGCCGTATACGCTGGCCTGGGGAGTTCGTGCGTACGGTGATGGCGGCTGCTCAGCATGGTCGTGCGTGCTCGGCCACCTTTTTGCGTGGCTACACCCAGCCAAAGCCGGCTTTCGATTCAGGGTTCCAAGTCCACTATTTTCAAAACGACACACTATAACACGCGACAAGATCACATGCTTGTGATAGACGAGAATTCTCAAAAGAATTCACGTATGGTTTACCTGCCGGGAGTAATCCCAACCAATAGCTCCTGACGAGAAATACAAATATTCGCAAGGGATCGCAAAAGTCCCAAGATAACAAAAGATTTCTCCCTAAACTCCGAAATGAGTAAAAGGAACGAGATTTCTAAAGATAGCGATTGACAGGAATTACACACAAAAATGATTCAGCACCGCATGATGTGCTTTCCGGACTCGACTATCCTCCTTAAAAGATTTCTGCATAATCTTTAAGGTGGAAACATACTTCTTGATATTGCCGTCGACTTCACTTCATGGAAATGATTCTTCTTGACTCCCTTCATAGCTGTGCATATCTTCGCGACATGGATTTGAATGTCCGCAGGATTTCTGTCACACCGAGTTGTTCCGAGAGATGCGTCTGAGTCCTTTGTATCGATCTGCTAGGTGTTGGCTTCCAAGCTCGTCCGTCTGTAGTTACATTTGCCTCGATCACAGTTGAATGTGTACCGTCCTTCTTCCTCGTAGTTGAGCTTTCTTTCGAGAGTTGCTTTGGGATCCGCGTTCTAAGATATTCGCATTGACTAAGGGGTATCAAGAAATAAGATTTCCGAATTTATTAGAAGAAATCAGAAGATAAAACTTCGATCTTATTGCAAGGAAGGGAAAATCTCGCGAAATTTCCAAATTACAAAATTCAACAACCAAGAGGAGTCTCGGAAACAAATTCACCTTGACTACCATGCAAAAGGAAATAGTCAAGGGTAAGCAAAAAACACTTGGGCGGCAAAAGCGCGAATGGTAAGTCAAAGGCTACAACAGGTCGAATTTACAGATTTAACCTGCTGTCAATTTCAGAAAAACATCTGCATGACGTTCGAACATTGGGCGTATCACTTCGTATATGAAAGATATTTACCTGGAACTTGCACCATAGGTACCGAGGAGATAAAATTATAACTCGCATGAAGACGTCGAGATCCTCCAGTTACCAGAAACGGCCAAAACAGCAACAATGACAGACGCACACATCAGCGATTAAAACGAAAAACTGATTTTGCAACGATCGAATCTTCGACACAGTTCTCAATATGGTAAACACTCAATTCTTATACCTCATGAAAGGCACAGGTTCGTATAAGATTTACATGAAGAAATCAAAAAGGGGCAACAGTATTTCGGGGCACAACAATGAAACCAGGTCACATACAAGATCAAGCAACAGAAACTGGATGGACAATTGCTAAACTTGGCCAAAATTTTTAAAATGAAAAAGATATCATCACGCTTCTCGCTCGGGTTGGAACAAAGGAGTTAAACTTTAATTCATCAAAAGAGTTCAAAAACATTTGGCCGAGTTTCGAAAGTCAAAACAACGATGAACAACCACCGCTACAAGGGTCACGAAAAATGGTCTCACTCTTCACACTCAACGAATCTCAATCAACACGAGGTAAGAGTGTCGGATAACAGAACAAGCTCCGATTTACATGATCACAGCGATTCGAGGCTCGGTTTGAAATCGAGAGTCCAGATATACACGAAAAATTCAAGAAAATAACCAACATATTTTCAATTCCCACCAATGAAAAATGAACGAATTAAAACCGGGGAAAATCAATTATCATGTCGTTCTCCACGGATCCATAAACAAAAGGGATCGGATCATCCACACGAACCTGACACCTAGACCCCACTCCCGATCCTCACTAGAAGACACTGGATTTAACATCGAGAGGACAGCCACAACAGAACCCAGCTCGATAACATCATATTGAATTTCTAATAAACAAAAAAAAATAAAAAATCTCAAGTCAGATCTTAACTCTATACCGTTAGAGTCCAAGTCTATACATACGGAGGTCTACAACTCTTCTATAGTTCACTATTAAATTCTAGAGTTCAATAATGCAGGAGTAGGAGGATAAATTCCTAAGCCCCATTTAACAACATATTCATATCATAAGCAGTATTATTACTACTTAGGCAAGAATACCAATTTCACATTTCACGTCATAAGTATTTTCATTGATACTTATTTAAACACATACCTTAAGCAATTTAAACTTAATCAGGATCTCAAACCTGGGTTGGCGAGGCACGACGGAAGCGAGTGGTCATATACATATTATGCAAATAATTCACATAATTCACACATACCAGTCTACAGAAACGCAGACTGGCTCTGATACCAAACTGTAACGCCGCACTTTGATTTAAGAAATAATCCATGGCTTATTCAAAAATCACATTAAAATTTTCGAAACTCATTTTCGAAATCGATAACATTAGGGCATTATCTTGTTTCAAGTCATATTTGAAACCTCACGGGAATTCATTACCCGGTTTTTCACATGGACTTCATTGTCCTAAACACAACAATTCACATGATATCCAAATAACACGTCCATCATGAATATCCCAACATAGTTCAATAATACGAACCAAATACATGAGTTCAAATCCAGCGTAATTCAAACGACATGGTCTGAAATGAAACAACATGTTCATAACCCAACATAATTCAAGTTCATCAATTCGGGTTAACTTATTCAAAATAAAGCGGAAGCAACTAATGTAAATATGACCATCCACTCGCCATCCTACCGTCGTGCCCGCCTTGCTTAACCTGAAACGTGAATTTCAGGTGGGGATGAGCACAGTTGGAAACCGTAGTGCTCACCGCTATGCAATAAATAATATATTAAAGACAGATAAGCATAGTCGCAGCATGAACACAAATCATTCAAATATCACATCTCCTAATCATAACTTTTACTCATGTGCACATCTATCATTAGCCATTGAAGGTCGAAACCGCACACAACAATGGGAGTAAATATAGAAGGGCGTACAACTCCCCTCGGCCTTGCCTATCATTAGGCTAGGGAGACTGCCTATCATTAGGCACCGTCGAAGGTCGAAACCGCACACGACGACAGGGATAACCGTTCGAAGGTCGAAACTGCACACATCGAAGGTTACAGGTTCACATGCATACATTGATCATACCATTCGACTTTCATAAAGAATTTAAGGCATAGAAGATTTTGAATAACCCACCTGGTTGCGGAAAGGAGATAATCACAGAAGCACGAATAGGCTGCGAGCTCGGCTCGTCAACACCTACATTAAGTCCAGATGCCATAATCAACATCTATTTTGACTTAAACAGAAATCACAATCATACTTAGTCGAACTTGATTCAACTAAGTTGTTCGTGAAGTCCTGTTGTAACGCCCCGATTATTATCATAATATTAAGACGATTTTTCACTGCTCGACTTTAAGTGAAAATTCATAAATTAAGAGATTCAAGATTTATTAAGTAATATGCTAAGTGCTCAAAAATATAGTAAGTTCATTTTAAGTATTCAAATATTTTTATTCGAATTAGGTTCGTATTAAGTATTCGAGAAATTTATCCAAAATATTTCGTATGGCTGAACCCTAGTTATGTAATACTTAGAATAATTTTCTAAGTGTTAAGAAGTATAATTCGAGATTTATTTAAGTATAGACTAAGTGTTAAAAAAAAAAATACATATTAAGTCCATTTTAATTGTTCGGATATTTTATCTGAATGATTCGTTCGTTCCGAACCCTAGTCATCAAGCCTTGAAATAATTTTAACATTAGTAGTATAATACTTAGAATAATTTTCTAAGTGTTGGGAAGTGCAAATTCAAGCCAAAAACCAAGCGAAAAGTTGAGCCGCATCATGTACTCGTGACAAGCACACGAGCCGAGCCTTACCGTACCCGGGGTCCGTGTCGAGATCCCAAGGTTGTACTAAAGTCATGCCTAAGTGTACTGTAATTTTCTAAGTGTTGGAAGTGGGTTTGGAGCCAACCGAGAGAAGTCGAGCCCACTTTTCTCAAGCCCGATTTTGTGTGTTAATTCCTAACATAATAAGGTATTTTATCAACCATTTGACTAGTCAAAGTCAACACCCAAGAGTCTTGAGTTACTGCATGAGTTAGTGGGATTATTTTAATAACCTAGGTTGCCTAAATGTCCCCCATTACCTATACCCAATGCAAGACACTCTCCTAAACTCTTGTGCTCAGCAAACACCAAGAAAAACACCCCAAAAACCGAGCTAAAGCTTGTCCCCTCACTACACCAAACCAAATGATCATAAAATAAAGAGATGTCCCCCATTAAGTCTTGTGTTGACCCCCTTTGACCAAGACTTGGTCTCTCCTCTTTAAAAACACTCTCCTCAGCATTTGAGGTTCCATTTGGCTTACAAATTTCGGACAACACGTAGAAAAAAAGAAGGAAAAGCAAGAACACCCCCTAGCCACTCTATAGCACCCGCTCGCAGCCAAGGGAGAGCTCCACCGAACCTCAGCCACCATTTTCGAGTTCCCTCAGGACTTAGCACTATCCAAGTCAGTCTTGGATTTATCTAAGTCATTTGGGTCACAAGGTTCAACCAAATACCAACCCAAAGCAAGCCACAGCACCCCGAGGCTGAAAACAAGCCCTAGCCAAGCACCTCTCGCCACTTTCGACTTTTAGCAAGTAAGTCTGACCCAAACAACTTCCTATAGTCATTATATGATAAATGATGAATTATCATGTAGAGAAATAAACCAAAGCATGCCATTTAACAAGAGTTTCGAATTTTACAAATTAAATACCTTAAAAATGGATTTTTAGTTCAAAGCATGTTTAGGGAGAATTTGTTTGAAAAATGTCACTTAAAAATCATGAGAAATGTTGTATATAAGTTTGAGAATTTTTGGAGTTCTTTTGCTAGGTCAACTAGCCTCCGAAAATACTCGATTTTTAGCTCCCGAGCCATCCATTATGTACATGCATGAAAAGCCTATCTTGTTAATCTTAAAAATCATTATTTTATATGAATATAACTCGGCCATGTTCATTTGAGAAAGTGGGACGGTCGCAAGGATAAGAGGAACCGTAGACAGAGGGGCCCAGCTCAGGCAGGCCAGCCAGCCCGACAGGACCTGCCGGCATGTGCTACCTGCGGACGTCCGCACCGCGGGGAGTGTCTTGCTGGACAGGGTATATGCTTCCATTGCCGCCGCCCAGGACACCGTATCAGAGATTGCCCAGACCGCCCTCAGCCACAGGAGGACCAGAGACCGCCAGCCCCAAGACAGCCGGCTCACAGACAGCCAACACCCAGACAGCAAGCCCAGAGACCCCCAGGACAACAGCAGCAGCGTGGAGCACCCGCCCCCATTTACGCACTCGACCAGGAGCAGGCCGCAGAGCAGCCAGGTACCATGTCTGGCATGTTATCATTGTTCTATACTTCAGTCTTCGTTTTGTTCGATACCGGGGCGACACATTCGTTCGTCTCGACCAAGTGTTTATCTGCCTTAGGGGCCCAGGGAGTAAGTACTGTCGACCCTCTCGAGATCAGTCTCGCATCGGGAAGGAAGATAGTTACGAGTTCCCTGGTCAAGAACCTTAGCATCGATATCGGAGGCCGAACTCTAGTTGTAGACGCGTTTGTGCTCGATATGAATGACTTCGACTTGATTCTTGGCATGGATTGGTTGACGAGATACCGAGCAGACATCCGTTGTCGCGACCGGGAGGTGACGCTACACTTATCTGAAGGAGACCGTATCACGTTTTTCAGGACGAAGTCTCGAACCTTGCCGCGCATTATTTCCATGGCGAAAGCGACGAAGTACATGCAGCGAGAGGATTGTTAGAGATTTCTTGACAATATCGTTGGGGAGTCTTCGAAGAAGCTGTCTCCCGGAGATATACCCATTGTTCGAGAGTTTGTGGATGTTTTTCCCGATCAGCTCTCGGGAGGACCACCTAACCGCCAGGTGGAGTTCACTATCGACTTGGTCCCAGGAGCGGGACCAGTGTCGAAAGCGCCGTATCGCATGGCACTGAAAGAGCTTCAGGAGTTGAAGGCTCAGATTCAGGAGCTTTTGAGTCTCAGTTTCATCCGACCGAGCGTATCACCTTGGGGAGCCCCTGTCCTCTTTGTCAAGAATAAGGATGGGTCTATGAGGATGTGCATCGACTACCGGGATCTGAAGCGGTTAACTGTGAAGAACAAGTATCCGCTTCCCAGAATTGAGGTTTTATTCGATCAGCTGAGGGGAGCCAGTGTACTTTCTAAGATTGATCTCCGCTCTGGCTACCATCAGCTGAAGATCAGAGAGGCCGATGTGGCCAAGACCGCTTTCAGAACTAGATACGGTCATTATGAGTTCGTTGTGATGCCGTTTGGCTTGAGCAATGCGCCAGCGGTATTCATGGATCTCATGAACCGTGTTTTTCATCCATTCTTGGACCAGTTTGTCATCGTCTTCATTGATGACATTTTGGTCTATTCCAGTAGCCCGGAGCAGCATGAGGAGCATTTGAGGACCGTTTTGGAGACTCTTAGGCGTGAGAAGTTGTACGCCAAGTTCTCCAAGTGCGAATTTTGGCTCGACCGAGTGGCTTTTCTAGGCCACATTGTCACTTCCAGAGGGATAGAGGTAGATTCGAGCAAGATTAGGGCCGTTAGGAACTGGTCGACACCTAGAACTGCCACCGAGGTTCGAAGTTTTCTCGGTTTGGCAGGATATTATAGGCGTTTCATCGAGGGGTTTTCGAAGATTGCCCTGCCCTTGTCTCGTTTGACGAGAAAGTCGGTGAAGTTTGAGTTGGGATAGTCGTTGTGAGTCGAGCTTCCAGGAGCTCAAAGCGAGGCTTACGACGGCACCCGTGTTGACCATTCCGGACCCCACACAGGGTTTCACTATCTATAGTGATGCCTCGAAGCAGGGTCTAGGCTGCGTTTTGATGCAAGACGGTAGGGTTGTGGCTTATGCTTCCCGTCAGCTAAAGCCGCACGAGGTGAACTACCCGACTCACGATCTTGAGTTGGCAGCAGTGGTTCATGCCCTGAAGATTTGGAGGCACTATTTGTACGGGGGCCACTGCGTGATTTATACAGACCACAAGAGCTTACAGTATATCTTCACCCAGAAGGAGCTCAACATGCGCCAGCGGCGATGGTTGGAGCTGGTGAAAGATTATGACTGTACCATCAACTATCATCCGGGTAAGGCGAAAGTAGTTGCCGACGCCCTCAACCGGAAGGGAAAGGGCGAGCTGACCTGTATGATCACTCAGCAGCGTCAGTTGATTCATGAGTTCGCCCGGATGCAGCTAGAGGTGGTCGTCTCACCTCCCAAGTTGCCAGTTGTAGGAGGTATTCGAGCGATGAGGATGTGGTCTATGCTTAGAGACAAGATCCGGCTGTTGGGATCTATGAGGATCTCGTTATGTACAAATCACGAATTCAATAGCAAACGTAAACCTATGCGCAGCAGATCTAAAGGTTTGACGTAGAGAACTTACGGCTTAAAATTTATGTAGATCTGGCTGACCACGAATGGTTGACCGCAATTGATTGACCGAAAATCACGTCTTGGGTTGCACGAACAAGATCAGATCAAAATCGGATCAAACGGATGCAAACAGATCAAAACGAATTTTTGCAGTCAGGCTCCTTCCGGCGGCGCATGAGGGCGCGTACGGCGTCAGTGTAATAGCCCAGTTCTGTATTAATAAAAATGACAGTTTTTAGTTCCCAGTTGAAGTATTTCTTTTTATTAATACTGCTCGTCTTGAGTTTCGAGCCCAGTTATCAGTTATTCAATCCCAGTTATTAATTCTGGTCCATTTATTTTATCAATGGATTTTATTCAGTCGGAATTAATTATTTCAGTTGACGAATAATCGAAACCGAGTATGTTCGATAAATCGTCCAAGTTAAGCCGTGTCAAGAACCGAGTCGTTCGGTCACGAGTATCGCGCCTAGTTCGCGCCTAGCCAATTCTCGAGCCCTACTTGTCTCGAGTCTTGTTCGAGCACGATAGAAAAAGGAGTTTATCATAGGCAAAAGAGGCCAAAAGTAGCTTCAAACGACCCCTAGCCATGCTCATAGCCTTACTTAGAATATTTTATAAGTATGAGATCATGTTTGTCAAGCCTTGGATGTTATTCCCTCGGTCTAGTATACCGCACCTAGTTCGTGCGTGGCCCCAAGATCACTCGCGCCTAGGGTTCGCGAGTTCGGGCCAAAGTCGTGCCGAGTCCGCACCAAGTCATGACCAAGTATTAAGGGGATTTTCTTAAGTCTGGTGGCACCTAAGTGTGGCCATTTTTCAGCCATAGGCAAGGGTTAGCCTCGGTCCAAGTGTATACCGAGCCCGAGCCAATGTCGCGCCCGAGTACCCGCGCCTTAATCCCTCGCGCGTGTCCTTGCATGAGCCCAAGCCTTGGCCATGTTTTTCCTAAGATTTTTCTAAGTGTTTTGAACACTTAAGTTCAGCCTAGCATGGGGATATTACTTGGGCCAAGTAATTCTCGCGCGCAGCCCAGGACAGCAGTTCCCCGCGCCCAGCTCGCGCCCTGCTCGCGCCCAGCTCGCGCCCAGGGCCCAGCAGCGCCCAGGCCCAGCGCTGGCAGCGCACCAGCCCACTTCTCGAGCCCAATGTGGAGTTTTTCGGCCCACTTCTCCAGGGCCCAACCTCATGCGAATATTAAGGGGTTAATTAGGGATTAATCCAGCTTAATTCTCCCTAAGAAAGGATTAAGGATGTCACATGGGCATTAGGGATTATTTAATTGTGAGTGGAGGGGCCATGTGCAATTATTTATGATGGGAACCTTGTCCCCTTGTGCTCCAGCCGACCAAGGCCTGTCCAAGGCACTTATTTAATCCAAGATGCCCTGCATATGCTCCAGGAATCCGTGCCATTTCAGTCCAAGGCCACCCTAACTCCTATGTGCATGGGAAAGGCTTATGTCCCCCATTTTGTTCCCTATCTTTGGACTTTGAGAGCTCCGCCCCTCTCCACTATTTAAGACCTATTCCTCAGACATTTTGAACTCATTTGCCACTTAAAAGCTCGAGCAATCCTTGAGGAAACCGAGAGCTAAGGCCCAGCCCTTGTGCGCGCGCGTGTGCCCCGGGGAAGAGGAGAACTCGTGTCCATTTTGTTTCCAGCCATACCTCTCGAGGCTTAGCATTTTCCAAAGGTTATTTGGATTTTTCTAAGTGTCCAGAGTGTACTCCTCCAGCCATTTAAGCCTCCTAGCCGAGACCAAGTTCCTAGGGCCGCGAGATCCCCGAGCAAAGTCCTTTGGCACCATTCGCGAGTTCGAGCAAGGTTAGCTCGTGACTTCTATTTTTCCTAGCTTAATCATGATAAAATAAGAATTATCATGTGTAGAAATGATGCCATGCATGTGAGATATAAGGAGATATGAATTTTTGATCATATAAGCCCTAAATTCATAAGTTTACGTACATGCATGATATGGCCGAGATTAGTATCTTAAAAATCCTCAAAAATCATGAGTATGACATGGTTAAAACAGTTTCATGCTTTGAGTTCATTTGTTCGGTCAATTTGTTAAGTGAAATCGAGCCATTTTCACCCCCGAACCTAAGTATATGTGCATGCATGTATTGACCAATGTTCTAGCCTCATTAGCCATGATTTTTGATGTATATCATTCGGCCCTAGGTCAATTTTCATGTTGAGCATGTTCATTTTTGTGCCCTAGGGTGGCCTCGTGCCTAATCGGCCCTATAAGCCCACCACCAAATCCAACCGAGGTCCCTCAGTGACTTTTGGCATTTTTGAGCATTTTATGTCATATTAGGTTGATTTGGTTCAGTAGTCCCCGGCAAAGTTGTCGGAAGTTTGGCAAAGGACCGGCTAGGGTCACCAGCCGCGCCAGTCGCGCGTGCCGTGCCCGTGCCGCGTCGCAGGGGCCAGGCAGTGCCCCTGTCCGTGCCCGCGCCTAGCGCTCGCGAGGCACCGCAGTCCCCAGTGCACGTGACAGCGCCCAGCCGCGCCTGTCCGTGCCAGCCCGCGAGGTCTCAGCGCCAGTCGCGCCAGAGCACCTCCGACAGCGCCCGGCAGCGCTGTCCCAGTGTCATGCACGCGTGATCCCGAGCCAGTCGCTCGTACCACGCGGAGTCGACCTCGGGTCGTGCCAGCAGCGCACCCGAGTGTCCAGTGCCGTGCTGTAGTGACCCCGAGTCAGGTCCAGAGGCCTCGGGACGTGCCCAGCAGCACGCCCGAGTAGTCAGTTAGCCCGGGACGTGCCCAGCAGCATGCCCGCGTGCCCAGGGTCGCCCGGTAGCACCCTGACAGCCCTAGCCGCGCCCGAGCCGCGCGAGTAGTGTCTGGCCACGTCAGTTTTCGCGCCAGTCGCACTCGGGTCGTGCCAGCCGCACGCCCAGTGCCCAGTCAACCCGGGTACGCGCCAGTTCCCGCGTCCCTCGTGCTCGACCGTGCCCAGCAGCACGCCAGCACACCCAGTGACTCTCGGTCGTGCCCAGCCGCACCTAGTGGCACCAGTCGTGCCAGGGCCCGTGCCAGCCGCACAGCCCGCGCCCAGCAGCGCCTAGTACCGTGCCCGGTCGCACCCAGCTAGTGCCCAGCGCCGTGCCATGGCCCCAGCAGGCCCGGCACGGGACCGAGCCCGGCCAGTCGGAGCAGCCCGTGACCAACCGGTCCAGTGTGACCTGGTGGTCCAACCGGGTCCGGTCCAGCCCGACCTGGTTCAGCCAATTAGCGAATCGGCCGGTTTAGCCGGCGGTTCGAGTCCGTTTTGGTTCGTGATTTTCGGCCGAGTCTTATTCCGAAATCTAAGTATTTTTCTGAGCCAAACCAGATCAGTTAAGCATATCAGTATAATTTTCGGACTTAGAATTATTTCTGTGAACCCTTAGAGTGTTCCTCTATATCCGGATGAGTAATCTGATAGAGTAGAGCATCCTAGCATATTTTTGAGCATATGACGAGCATAGTACTTAGTATATTTGTTTGCTTATATTTTTATTGTAGCTTGAGGAGTTAGCTACCAGCACAGCCGCACTTACTCATTTTCAAAACCGATCAGGTGGGGACCCAGTCTGGGTTATACATTGAGTTTAATAGTCGATATCACGTTCAGGTATGTATATGAGTTTTATCCACTTTGTGTTAAGGCCAAGTTTGCCTTCCCTCAGTTCTGGTGGTGGCCCAGTTTGCCCTAGTTATACCATCAGAGTGTGCACACGGTTACCGGCCAGAGTGTTTCGGGAGTTACCGGCCAGAGAGTTCCGGGAGTTTCAGTTTACTTATATATACCAGTCTGTGATATCATTATTAATATTGTTGTTTACTTTAGAATGGGTATTTATGGAGTACAAGTGGACCGTACTCACCCCCACTTTATATTTTCAGATGACAGGGTTGGCGGGCAGGCGTGAGACGAGCTGTGGTGGTGGTGGTCGTGAGTTCCGCACGAAAGCTGTTCCCGGGACATTTGTTTAAACTGTTGTGTAAACTATTATAACCACATATGTTAGACTTCCGCTATGCTTGTGTATATTTTCGAACATGCATAACTTTATTTCCAGACTTAAATAATTTTACCCGGTTTGCCAGTACGAACGGGTTCAGACTAATATGCATGATTCGTAAAAATATAAACCTGAATTCTTTAAGTCTAAACCAGTCGTTAGACCTAGGTTAAAGAAACGGTTTTTTAAGCAGAAAAGTCCTTAGCAGCATCCCGAGATAGTTTGCAAATGATTTCGAAAAATTTATAAGCGTTTCGAAAGAGTTAAAATTTGCAAAAATTTGGCCCTAGTTAGCGGGGTGTTGCAGTTGGTATCAGAGCACCGTTTGTGCTTCTGAATGTTTTCAAAGACAGGGAATTTTTGCAAAACTCGACCACACCACACTCACGCCGCGCCGACTACCAGGTAAGTGCATGCTGTAAAAGTTTTTCAAAGTTTATATAAGCAAACTGTACTATGTCTATGCTCAATAGGATTCAAATAATCCGAACTCTAGATGCTCAGATCAGTATAAGACTTCTAGCAGTATCAGATATGTCCTCTATCAGAATTCAGAACTCTAGATTCGAACTCTAGTCGAACTCTAGATTATCGAGTTATTTTCCGCAACTCGTCAAGAAATTTGTGCCTATTCCAATATTCAGCGTTTCCTTTCAGCCTTATTCAATTTCATCTCCTGTTCTGACCAGTTACGCGGCTTATTCTCAGATGGCCCGTCGTCCGAACCAAGCTCATAGAGAGATGACCCAGGCTGAGGTAGTCGCCCAGTTTCGCGGCTACAATCCAGACAAGTTCTCAGGGCAGGGAGACCCTCACTTAGTCGATGAGTGGATCCAGGGTCTCGAGGCCATTTTCGAGATCATCGAGTGTTCCGAGAGGCACTTCTATGTACCCAGGTCTAGATGACAGGAGACGCCAGGCTGTGGTGGAACTCCTACTGGGGCTTGCGCCCTGGTGAGAAGGAGAATCTCACATGGCACAGTTCAAGGAGATGCTTCGGGAGAAGTACTACCCGGATACTTACAAGGCTGAGATGGAGCGCCAGTTCTTGGCGCTTAAGCAGAGCCACCGCTCGGTAGATGAGTACGAGCGGGAGTTTGTTCGTCTCGGGTCCTTTGTCCCTTATCTGGTGGACACCGAGAAGAAGAAGGCGAGACGTTTCTGTGACGGGCTTCTGCCAGCTACCCGTCACCATGTTGCGGGACACGGCGTCCAGTCTTACGCCGATGTCGTCGCTAGGGCCCAGGAGACAGATGCCAGTCTCAGGATGGACTCAGCTCAGCACCCAGTGTTGCCCCCAGCTCAGTATCCGGCACTACCCCCAGCTCAGCCAGCGCCTGTCCAGCAGGCGAAGCCTAAGAACAAGAGAAAGTGGAAGGGTCAGCAGAATGACCGGAGGAACAGGCAGAGACAGCCACAGGTCCCACCATGTGGCACATGCGGACGCCCACACCGCGGAGAGTGTCTTGCTGGGCAGAACGTCTGCTTTCACTGTCGGAGGCCCGGACATTCCGTCCGGAACTGTTCGGATAGGCAGCAGCAGCAGCAGCCTCCGCAGCAGCCCCGACAGCCACAGCAGCAGCAGCAGAGGCCGCCTCAGCAGCGGAGGCGAGGACAGCAGGCTCAGGTGTATGCAGTTGAGCAGGCTGAGGCAGAGCAGAACCCAGGTACTATGTCCGGAATGATTATTTTGAATGATGTACCTATCTTTGCTCTGTTCGACACTGGTGCGACGCACTCTTTTGTGTCGACTCGATGTATGGAGGCCATTGGAGTTCAGCCCATCAACACTGTTGACCCTCTCGAGGTGAGTCTAGCCTCGGGAAGGAAGATAGTGACAAGCTCCAAGGCAGAGGACCTTAACCTTAGTATTGGCGGCCGAATCCTGAATGCCGAAGCTTATGTTATCGAGATGAGGGATTTCGACCTCATTCTCGGTATGGATTGGTTGACGCGTTATCGAGCGGACATTCGTCGCCACGATCGGGAGGTTATTCTTCATCTTCCGAAGGACAGTCAGATCACCTTTTTCGGCTCGAAGACGCGAACCCTACCCCGTGTCGTTTCGATGGCAAAGGCGAGGAAGATTCTGCACAGAGGAGATTGTCAGGGTTACCTGGTGAGCCTTGTTGATGAAGGATCGAGAGCACAGACACCTCACGACGTTCCAGTTGTTCGTGAGTTCGTGGATGTGTTCCCGGATCAGCTACCAGGAGGACCACCCAGCCGGCAGGTGGAGTTCACCATCGACCTTGTTCCAGGAGCAGGACCGGTGTCTAAGGCACCATACCGTATGGCTCCGAAGGAGTTGCAGGAGCTGAAGACGCAAATCGAGGAGTTGTTGAAACTCGGTTTTATCCGACCCAGCGTCTCACCTTAGGGAGCACCCGTCCTATTCGTCAAGAAGAAAGACGGATCCATGAGAATGTGCATCGATTACCGGGATCTCAACCGGTTAACGGTGAAGAATAAGTATCCGCTCCCCAGGATAGATGACTTGTTTGACCAGCTGAGAGGAGCCCGCGTATTTTCCAAGATCGATTTACGCTCCGGCTATCATCAGCTGAAGATTAAGGAGTCAGACTGCTTTCCGGACAAGATATGGACACTACGAGTTCGTGGTTATGCCGTTTGGTCTGAGTAATGCGCCGGCGGTGTTCATGGACTTGATGAATCGGGTGTTCCATCCGTACTTAGACCAATTTGTTATCGTCTTTATTGATGACATTTTGGTATACTCCAAGAGTTTGGAGGAGCATGAGCGGCATCTGAGGGTTGTTCTCGGGACCCTTAGGCGAGAAAAGCTGTACGCCAAGTTCTCCAAATGTCAATTTTGGCTGAAGCGAGTGGCATTTCTAGGCCACATCATCACCGAGAGAGGCATTGAGGTTGATCCGGCGAAGATTTCTGTCGTTCGGAACTGGTCAGCGCCCAGAAGTCCCACCGAGGTCCGCAGTTTTCTCGGTCTAGCAGGGTACTATCGCAGGTTTATCGAGGGATTTTCTAAGATTGCCCTCCCCTTGTCCAAGTTGACGAGGAAATCTGTGAAGTTTGAGTGGACGAGTCGTTGTGAGGAGAGCTTCCAGGAGCTCAAGAAGAGGCTTACAGCGGCTCCAGTGCTGACTATTCCGGATCCTACTCGAGGTTTCACCATCTATAGTGATGCCTCGAAGCAGGGTCTTGAGTGTGTGCTGATGCAAGATGGCCAAGTCGTTGCGTACGCTTCACGTCAGTTGAAGCCCCATGAGTAGAATTACCCTACGCACGACCTAGAGTTGGCAGCGATTGTGCATGCACTCAAGATATGGCGCCATTATCTGTATGGTGGTCGGTGTGAGATCTTTACCGATCACAAAAGTTTGCAGTATATCTTCACACAGAAGGAGCTCAACATGCGCCAGAGGTGATGGTTGGAGCTTGTGAAAGATTATGACTGCACCATACAGTACCATCCGGGAAAGGCGAACGTGGTAGCAGACGCCCTAAGCCGTAAGGTGAGGGGTGAGTCAGTCTGCTCGATCACCGATCGGCGCCAGCTTATCCGAGAGTTTGCCCGGATGCAGATTGAGGTCGTCGACTCACTTTCTAAGGAGATTTCGGGGAGTGTTAGCTCGATGCGAGTTCAGCCCATGCTGAGAGACAGAATCCGGCGGGAGCAATCCTGCGATCAGTTCATTCGCACTTTAGAGGCGAAGGTTCACGCCGGAGGCATAGAGGGCTTTTATCGAGGCACAGATGGAGCCTTGGAGTTCAGAGGCCGCATTGTCGTGCCAAAAGTCGGGACTTTACGCAAGGAAATCCTGACTGAGGCCCACAGTGCGCCATATTTAGCCCACCCTGGGAGTACCAAGATGTACCACGACCTGAAAAGGTCGTTCTGGTGGCGAGGAATGAAGAGAGATGTAGCAGACTTCGTGAAGAAGTGCTTGGTCTGTCAGCAAGTTAAGGCCGAGCACAAGAGTCCCATAGGTCTGCTACAGCCACTTGAGATTCCCAGCTGGAAGTGGGAAGAAGTTACCATGGACTTCGTCACAGGACTACCTAAGTTGTTTGAGCACCACGACGCGATTTGGGTAGTAGTAGACAGGCTGACGAAAGTCGCGCATTTCATGCCTGTGGCGATGACCATGACGATGGATCAGTTTGCCGAGATATATACCCGTGGTGTTATTCGACTCCACGGAGTGCCCATTACGATCATCTCCGATCGAGATCCCAGATTCACCAGTCGATTCTGGGAGAGTTTACATGAGGCAATGGGCACCCAGTTAAAGTTTAGTTCGGCTTACCATCCAGAGACGGACGGCCAGTCCGAGAAGACGATCCAAACGCTCGAGGATATGCTCCGAGCCTTGATTCTGGACAGAGTTGCTAAGTGGGAGAAGTGGCTGCCCCTAGCTGAGTTCGCCTATAACAACAGTTATCACGCGTCTATTCAGATGGCTCCCTACGAAGCACTTTATGGCCGCAAGTGTCGGTCGCCCCTTTACTGGGATGACGTCGGAGAGCGACGAGTACTCGGTCCGAAGTTGATCGAGGAGACAGTTGAGCAAGTAGCCTGGATCAGAGAGAGGCTCAAGACAGCTCAGAGTCGGCAAAAGTCCTCAGCCGACAAGCATAGACGAGAGATGCACTTCGAGCCCGGAGATCATGTATTCCTAAAGGTTCGACCTATGAAAGGTGTCGCTTCGGGAAGAGAGGGAAGTTGCATCCTCGCTATATAGGCCCGTTCGAGATTCTCGAGCGAATGGGCGAAGTCGCCTATCGATTAGCTCTGCCTCCCGAGTTGGCTGGCGTGCACAACGTGTTTCACGTTTCGATGCTACGCCCATACATGTGTGATCCCGAGCATGTGCTTCAGCACAACGAGATTCAGCTTCAGCCAGATTTGACTTACGAGGAGCAGCCGGTAGCAGTTCTAGATCGAAAGGTCCTTCGGCTCAGGAACCGAGACGTTCCCCTCGTTCGTATCAGATGGAATTGCCACGGAGATTCAGATGCCACTTGGGAGCGCGAGACAGACATCAGAGCTCGTTTCCCAGATTTTCAGTTTTGATATGTTCCTAGTTTCATATATTTTCAGTTCCTGTATGTATTTCTCCAGTTTTAGTATTTCCGAGGACGAAAATATTTTTTTAAGGGAGATAGATTGTAATAGCCCAGTTCTGTATTAATAAAAATGACAGTTTTTAGTTCCCAGTTGAACTATTTCTTTTTATTAATACTGCTCGTCTTGAGTTTCGAGCCCATTTATCAGTTATTCAATCCCAGTTATTAATTCTGGTCCATTTATTTTATCAATGGATTTTATTCAGTCGGAATTAATTATTTCAGTTGACGAATAATCGAAACCGAGTATGTTCGATAAATCGTCCAAGTTAAGCCGTGTCAAGAACCGAGTCGTTCGGTCACGAGTATCGCGCCTAGCCAATTCTCGAGCCCTAGTTGTCTCGAGTCTTGTTCGAGTCCTAGCCATGCTCATAGCCTTACTTAGAATATTTTCTAAGTATGAGATCATGTTTGTCAAGCCTTGGATGTTATTCCCTCGGTCTAGTATACCGCACCTAGTTCGTGCGTGGCCCCGAGATCACTCGCGCCTAGGGTTCGCGAGTTCGGGCCAAAGTCGTGCCGAGTCCGCACCAAGTCATGACCAAGTATTAAGGGGATTTTCTTAAGTCTGGTGGCACCTAAGTGTGGCCATTTTTCAGCCATAGGCAAGGGTTAGCCTCGGTCCAAGTGTATACCGAGCCCGAGCCAATGTCGCGCCCGAGTACCCGCGCCTTAATCCCTCGCGCGTGTCCTTGCATGAGCCCAAGCCTTGGCCATGTTTTTCCTAAGATTTTTCTAAGTGTTTTGAACACTTAAGTTCAGCCTAGCATGGGGATATTACTTGGGCCAAGTAATTCTCGCGCGCAGCCCAGGACAGCAGTTCCCCGCGCCCAGCTCGCGCCCTGCTCGCGCCCAGCTCGCGCCCAGGGCCCAGCAGCGCCCAGGCCCAGCGCTAGCAGCGCACCAGCCCACTTCTCGAGCCCAATGTGGAGTTTTTCGGCCCACTTCTCCAGGGCCCAACCTCATGCGAATATTAAGGGGTTAATTAGGGATTAATCTAGCTTAATTATCCCTAAGAAAGGATTAAGGATGTCACATGGGCATTAGGGATTATTTAATTGTGAGTGGAGGGGCCATGTGCAATTATTTATGATGGGAACCTTGTCCCCTTGTGCTCCAGCCGACCAAGGCCTGTCCAAGGCACTTATTTAATCCAAGATGCCCTGCATATGCTCCAGGAATCCGTGCCATTTCAGTCCAAGGCCACCCTAACTCCTATGTGCACGGGAAAGGCTTATGTCCCCCATTTTGTTCCCTATCTTTGGACTTTGAGAGCTCCGCCCCTCTCCACTATTTAAGACCTATTCCTCAGACATTTTGAACTCATTTTACACTTAAAAGCTCGAGCAATCCTTGAGGAAACCGAGAGCTAAGGCCCAGCCCTTGTGCGCGCGCGTGTGCCCCGGGGAAGAGGAGAACTCGTGTCCATTTTGTTTCCAGCCATACCTCTCGAGGCTTAGCATTTTCCAAAGGTTATTTGGATTTTTTTAAGTGTCCAGAGTGTACTCCTCCAGCCATTTAAGCCTCCTAGCCGAGACCAAGTTCCTAGGGCCGCGAGATCCCCGAGCAAAGTCCTTTGGCACCATTTCGACTTTTGAGCAAGGTTAGCTCATGCCAACCATTTTTCCTAACTTAGTCATGATAAAATAGGAATTATCATGTAATAAAATGATGCCATGCATGTACTTAAGAAGGAGATATGATTTTTCGAAAATGCAAGCCTTAATTTCAGAAATTCTAGTACATGCATGATATGGCCGAGATTAGCATCTTAAAAATCCTCAAAAATCATGAGTATGACATGGTTAAAACAGTTTCATGCTTTGAGTTCATTTGTTTGGTCAATTTGTTAAGTGAAATCGAGCCATTTTCACCCCCGAACCTAAGTATATGTGCATGCATGTTATAGCCATTGTCCTAGCCTCATTAGCCATGATTTTTGATGTAGTTTATTCGGCCCTAAGTCAATTTTCATGTTGAGCATGTTTATTTTTGTGCCCTAGGGTGGCCTCGTGCACAATCGGCCATATAAGCCCACCACCAAATCCAACCGAGGTCTCCCATAGACTTTTGGCATTTTTGAGTATATTATGTCATATTAGGTTGATTTGGTTCAGTAGTCCCTGGCAAAGTTGCCGGAAGTTCGGTAAAAGACCGGCTAGGGTCACCAGCCGCGCCAGTCGCGCGTGCCGTGCCCGTGCCGCGTCGCAGAGGCAGGCCGTGCCTCTGTCCGTGCTCGCGCCTAGCGCATGCGAGGCACCGCAGTCCCCAGTGCACGCGACAGTGCCCAGCCGCGCCGATGAAGATCGTGTGTTCCGATTGTCGACAAGCCGCTCCCGCGCCTTAAATCGCACGATAGGTGTCTCGCGAGCCACGTGAGCGCCTCTTGAAACGAATAAAATTGCAAAAGAAATCTAGAAGAAATCTAAGGCAAAGTGTTTGAACAAAAGTTCGGGTTTTGTATTAATA
>BKCP01008259.1:29941-69695 GCA_008636005.1 Striga asiatica | reverse complement strand
ANNNTGAAATTTAAATTATTTTCCGAGCCGAACCAGATCAGTTAAGCATATCAGTGTAATTTCCGAACTTAAAAATATTTTTGTGAACCTTTAGTGCGTTCCTTTATATCCGGATATCATATTAAATCGAGTCGAGCATCTTAACAGTTAAATTTATCGATCTGAGCATAGTATTTAGTAATTGTTTATATTATGTTACAGTTTGATCAGTTCACGGCTATCAGCACTTCCAGTTCATATTTTCAGTACAGGTGGGGACTCAGACTGGGTATTACATTGATTATAATTACGATATCATGTTCAAGGTATGTCAATCATGTTTTCCGCTTGGAATGGATGTTGGCCGGTTCAGGTTGCCATAATTCCGTTCTAAGTTCTAGTGGCGTCATCTACCACTAGTATGTGCACATGGATTCCGGTTTATTATTGTTATCATCATTATCATTATCATTATTATCATGGCAGCCGGTAGATTCACGGATCCCGGTCCGGTTTATACTGTTGACCAGGAAATTCACGGTTATGTTATATGCTTCTGATCATGATGTTATTATTATTATTGCTGTTTACTTTAGTATGAGTTCCTACGGAGTACAGTGGTACTCACACCCCATTTTATCAAAATTTTTCAGGTCATGGAGTCGGTCCGGAGCTGTGACTTTGACGGATGGATCGAAGTTAAATATTTTGTAAATTTGTTTTGCCACGCTATGTTCCGCTGATTTCACTGATTATCAAACTTTGACTTTTGATCCGATTTCATAGTCGGATTGTATATTATGTTAATCCATTTTTGTTGTAAATTTTAAACGATCGTAACGGATTTTCAAAGTTAAAATAAATGTTTTAGTAACGCTCCGAATCATTTTCTTAAATTATTTTTAAAAGATGTTATGAAAACGCACTCTGATAATTAAGTTAAGGCGGGGCGTTATAGGTTGGTATCAGAGCACGTTTCTGCGTCTCTGAATGGTTTTAAAAGTAAAAAATTTTCAAATATTCGATCACGTCAAGTTTACACTCCGCCGACTACCGGGTAAGTGCTGATGCATGTTTTAAATTATAAACAATTTACTATGCTTATGCTCAGTTATGTTATGAAAATCACTGTTATGGACTAGTTAAGGTGCTCAAATCATGCTCAAGGCTTATAACCTAAAGTATTCATGATAGAATTGACAACTCATCAAGAAATTTGTATGTTCCGTAAATCAGTCAATGTATCTTATTCTTACACTTAATCATGTCAAACTCTTTCAACATTCAGATGTCGACTCATAGAAGTTCAGCTCATCGTGAACCTTCACAGTCCGAGGTAGTCGCACAGTTTCACGACTATCATCCGGAGAAGTTTTCCGGTCAGGGAGATCCCCGTATTGTCGACGAATGGGTTCAGGGCCTTGAAACGATTTTCGAGGTCATGGACTGTCCCGAACGTTATCGCGTGTTATGGGCACAAATCCAATTAACCGGTGATGCACGACTTTGGTGGCACGCCTACTGGGGTATGCGTCCTGGAGAAAAAGAAAACTGCACGTGGGACATGTTCAAGGAGTTAATTCGCGATAAATATTATCCTCCTTACTATAAAGCTGAAATGGAGCGTCAATTTTTGGCGCTTAAACAAGATACTCGGACAGTGGACGAGTACGAGAGAGAGTTCACTTGACTTGGAGCTTTTGTACTTGACTTGATGACCACAGAAGCAACAAGGACGAGACGTTTCATCGACGGGCTTATTCCAGTAGTCCGTCACAACATCGTGGGCCATGGAGTCCAGTCCTATGCCCGTACTGTTACCATTGCAGGAGAAGTTGATGCCAGCATACGAAGGGAAGCCAACCGTGATCGTCTTCAGCCGATTTCCTCCACTCAATCCTCAATACCAAATGTTCAACCCGCAGCTGCCCCACAACAAAGATACAAGAACAAGAGGAAGAACAGAGGAGGCCCAGATGACCGCAGGAACCGTCAGCGACAGCAGCAACCTATACCACCCTGCCCCACATGTGGAAAGATTCACCGCAGAGATTGCTTGATGGGCCAGAACACTTGCTACTATTGCCGACAGCCTGGTCACATCCGACCGAACTGTCCACGACTGCAACAACAACTTCAACAACCTCAACAACCTCAGCAGCCCAGACAGCAGCCACCGAGACAGCCTCAACAACAGCAACGCAGGAGACAGCCAGCACATGTCTATGCAGTTAATCAAGCGGAAGCAGCTCAACACCCAGGTACCATGTCTGGGATGATTATACTTAATGATGTTCCTGTTTTCTCTTTATTCGATACCGGTGCAACACACTCTTTCATTTCACGACGCTGTCTTGACGCCATTGGAGTTCGTACTATTTATGCTGTCGATCCTCTTGAGGTGAGTCTAGCCTCGGGAAGAAAGATGGTAACTGATGCTAAAGCAACCGATCTCAGCCTTTCTGTCGGTGGGCGTGTCTTGTCTACCGAAGCTTATGTTCTCGAGATGAGGGACTCCGACCTCATTCTCGGCATGGATTGGTTAACATATTTTCATGCAGATATTCGATGTCACGACCGGGAGATTACTCTCTATCTTCCGGGAGATGATTCTATTACCTTTTATGGCTCCAAGACTCGTACTTTACCACATGTTATTTCTATGGAGAAAGCCAGAAAAATGTTGCGGCGTAATGATTGCCAGGGTTATCTTGTAAGTCTTTTCAGCGATGAACTGAAAACACGAACACCTCACGATGTTCCTATTGTTCGTGAGTTCGTGGATGTGTTTCCAGACCAACTTCCAGGAGGACCACCTAACCGGCAGGTAGAGTTCTCTATTGATCTTATTCCAGGGGCCGGTCCTATGTCCAAAGCACCATACCGCATGGCGCCGAAGGAGTTACAGGAGTTAAAGACTCAAATTCAAGAATTACTCAAACTCGGTTTCATTCGGCCGAGTGTTTCACTTGGGGAGCACCCGTTCTCTTTGCAAGAAGAAGGACGGATCTATGCGCATGTGTATTGATTACCGGGATCTTAACCGATTAACTATCAAGAATAAATATCCGCTTCCCAGAATCGATGATTTATTTGATCAGCTGAGGGAGCTTGTGTATTTTCTAAGATTGATCTCCGTTTAGGCTACCACCAGCTGAGAATCAAAGAGTCAGATAATCCTAAAACTGCATTTCGTACGCGTTACGGTCATTATGTGTTCGTAGTATTGCCGTTTGGGCTCAGTAATGCCCCGACAGTATTCATGGACTTGATGAACCATATATTTCACCCTTATCTTGATCAGTTTGTTATTGTTTTTATTGATGATATTTTGATCTACTCGAAGAGCCAGAAGGAACACGAGGAGCATTTGAGTGTTGTTCTTAAAACCCTTAGGCGAGAAAAGTTATATGCAAAATTCTCCAAATGCGAATTCTGGCTCAAGCGAGTTACTTTCCTTGGTCATGTTATCACACAGGCAGGTATTGAGGTTGATCCATCCAAGATATCTGCTATTCAAAATTGGTCCAGACCCAAGAATCCATCCGAGGTTCGTAGTTTTCTCGGTTTGGCGGGTTACTATCGCAGGTTTATTGAAGGATTTTCCAAAATTGCCCTCCCATTATCCCAATTGACAAGGAAGTCTGTCACGTTCAAGTGGACTGATCGTTGTGAGTCCAGTTTTCAAGAGCTCAAGAGGAGATTGACCACTGCGCCCGTATTAATTATACCAGATCCTACTCGGAGTTTCACCATTTACAGTGATGCCTCGAGACAGGGTTTGGGATGTGTTTTAATGCAGGATGGCCAGGTTGTTGCTTGTGCCTCTCGTCAATTAAAGCCGCATGAACAGAATTATCCTACACACGACTTGGAACTTGCAGCAGTGGTACATGCCCTCAAGATTTGGCGACATTATCTGTATGGCGGCAAATGCGAAATTTTCACTGATCATAAGAGCTTGCAATATATTTTTACTCAGAAAGAGCTCAATATGCGACAACGGCGTTGGTTAGAACTCGTGAAAGACTATGATTGTACCATTCAGTATCATCCGGGGAAAGCGAATGTTGTTGCTGATGCCCTAAGCCGTAAAGTGAAGGGTGATTTGACTTACGTTGTTACTCAGCAGCACCATCTTATCCAAGAATTCGCTCGGATGCAAATTCAGATTCTTGATGCACTTCCTACGGCGATTATAGGGAGTGTTAGTGCTATGCAGGTTCAACCAATGTTAAGGGAAAGAATCCGGCGGGAGCAGATGTCTGATGAATTTATTCGTGTTATTACTGCTAAAGTCCGTGCCGGAGGTGTCAAAGGTTTCCAGTTGGGTTCGGATGGAGCCTTAGAATTTTGAGGCAGAATCGTGGTGCCGAAAGTCGAAGTGTTGCGGAAGGAAATTTTATCTGAAGCTCATACCGCACCTTATTTAGCTCATCCAGGGAGTACGAAGATGTATCATGACCTGAAGAGATCGTTCTGGTGGCGTGGAATGAAGAAGGACGTTGCCGATTTTGTAAGAAAATGTTTAACCTGTCAACAAGTCAAAGTAGAACACAAGAGTCCCTTGGGCCTTCTGCAACCACTCGAGATTCCGAAGTGGAAGTGGGAGGAAGTCACGATGGATTTTGTCACAGGGTTACCGAAGTCATCTAAACATCACGATGCTATCTGGGTCGTGGTGGATAGATTGACTAAGGTTGCTCATTTTATGCCAGTATCGATGAACATGTCTTTGGATAAGTTAGCCGAGATTTATACCGAGGGAGTTGTCCGACTCCACGGAGTGCCTGTTACTATTGTGTCAGACAGGGATCCCAGATTCACTAGTAGATTTTGGGAAGGTTTGCACAAGGCGATGGGCACCAGATTAGAATTTAGTTCGGCTTATCCGGAGACTGATGGACAATCTGAGCGGACTATTCAGACACTGGAAGATATGTTGCGATCTTTGGTTGTTGACAGGGGTGCTAAGTGGGAGTCGTTATTACCATTATGTGAATTTGCTTATAATAACAGTTATCATTCTTCCATTCAAATGGCTCCTTACGAAGCACTATACGGTCGTAAATGTCGTTCCCCTCTCTATTGGGACGACGTCGGTGAACGCCGAGTACTTGGTCCGAACAGGATCGCGGAAACGGCGGCAGACGTGGAGTTGATCAGACAAAGACTCCAGGCGGCTCAGAGTCGGCAGAAATCGTCAGCCGATCAACATAGACGCGATATTCAATTTGAAGTTGGGGAGCGAGCCTTCCTTAAAGTTCGTCCATTCCGAGGGATCATTCGATTCGGAAAGAGAGGAAAGTTGCATCCTCGTTATATTGGCCCGTTCGAAGTTCTCGAACGAGTGGGCGAAGTTGCTTACCGTTTAGCCTTACCTCCTGAATTATCCAATGTTCATAATGTTTTTCATGTGTCCATGTTACGTAAATACGTGTGCGATCCAGATCATATTCTTCAGCATACCGATATTCAGATTCAGCCAGACTTATCTTACGAGGAGAAACCGGTAGCCGTTTTGGACCGAGAGGTTCGTCGACTCCGGAATCGCGAGATTCCCCTCGTTCGTATTCAGTGGGATCGCCACGGTGCCACTTGGGAGCGAGAAGCTGATATTCGCGCCCGTTTTCCTGATTTTCAGTTTTGATGTATATATTTCTCATGTATCATGTATAGGTGTTCAGTTTGATATTTCCGAGGACGGAAATATTTTAAGGAGGGCAGATTGTAATAGCCCATTTTTACCTAATGTAAATTACGTACTTAGCTTCGTAATGTTCATATTATTCTCGGAATCCAAAGTATAAGTCAATTTATGTTCAATCGCCCGATAAAAATATTATCGAATTAAATCATATTTAATCGAGCGATAAATGTGCTAATCTTGCGCTAATCGTGCGTAATCATACGCATAATCGTACTTAATGGTTCCTTAAGTACCTCAATTATGTTCATTTTAAGCCTAAGTAATCATTCTACTATCATATGTCCTTAAACATTGCTCATGGCACGGCTAGGGTGCTTAATTTTCTTCTAATCGCCTTAATCTAGGGTAATCACGCATAATCGAGCCCTAAGCGTGCTTAACTAATTAATGAACTCAAGTGGATGGAAATTTGGGGCAAAATCACGTGAATATCCATCACCTTAGCCAAGTGGCCCTTTTGTGCCAAGTATGTGGTGACTAAGCAAGCAAAAATCCACCTCGTGCCCTTAGGACGTGCCATTTGCCACGAGCTCATTGGTCACGCATATTACTTCACGTTTTGATCCATTTTCACGCCTATAAATCCCAACTCTTGGACATATTTCCATCTTATAACTTAAGCTATGTCCTAAGCAAACTATAATCGAGATTAAGATATTTTAATCACAACTTACGTACGCGCGCAAAGGAAGGAAAAAGGAATAAACCATCATCAACATCTTGCTAATTTTCCTCGGGGAACAAAAGGGTAATATGCTCCTAACCTTATTATGATGTTATATATATCATACCAAGTTCAAATTATGGGTCTAAGTTCATGTAATCTTCGAAAATGCTCTCGGGTGTGCATTTTAGGCCATATTATAACATCTCTTTATGTAGTCGACTTCTCTCGAGCAAACCATGCATTATTAGTCATTATTTAATGTTAAATGTTCAGTCTTAAAAGATAGCCCGAGGTAAGTTGTCGATTTGTTGATGAAATGGCCAAAGGAAGTGGACCGTGCACGTAGCACGCGCCCACGGGCCGTGTATTACCCTACTAGGGTATCTTTCATTGTGATCAACTTTGTTAGGGACATTTGTGTTCCAACAGCCTTTAAATGATAAAATATGGTCAATCAACTCATGTTGCCCGAGAAAAGTTCATGTTTGGTCGAGGGTACACGTTAGGGCCGTCGGACGCGCCTATCGCGCACGCCGTGGCCCATCATGTCAAATAAGATCAAATTTCATGTTTTTACCATGACCCTCAGACCCATGTATATATAAATGTGTTAATCATGTCATGTTATGTCATTTTGGTCAAGGGAAGTGGCCGAACGGCCGGCAAGGGCCAGTCACGGCATGCTGCCGCACATAGCGGCCATGCCGGCAGTGCTGTCCCAGTGTCCTGTATGCGCGACCCCGGCTAGTCGCCCGTGCCATGCGCAGGTGACCTCGGGTCGTGCCAACAGCGAGCCCGAGCAAGTTCATAGGCCTCGGGACGTGCCCTGCCGCACGCCCGAGCAATCAGTTGGCCCGGGACGTGCCCAACAGCACGCCCGCGTGCCCAGGGTCGCCCGGCAGCGCCCTGACAAGCCATAGTCGCACCCGAGACGCACGAGTCATGTCTGGCCGTGTCATTTCTCGCGCCAGTCGCACCTGGGTCGTGCCAGCCGCACGCCCAGTGCCCAGTTAGCCCGGGTACGCGCTTATCCCGCGTCCCTCGCGCCCGGCCAGTGCCAGGGCCAGTGCCAGCCGCACTGCCCGCGCCCAGCAGCGCCTAGTGCCGAGGCCAGTCATGCCTAGCCCGTGTCCAGTGCCGTGCCATGGCCCAGCAGGCCCGGCACGGGACCGAGCCATGCCAGCCCGTGACCACCCGGTTTAGTGTGAACCGGTGGTCCAACCCGGTCCGGTTCAGCCCGACTCGGTTCATCCAGTTAGTGAACCGGCCGGTTTAGTCGACAATTCGAGTCTGTTTTGGGTCGTAATTTTCAGTCCAAATCTTATTCTGAAATTTAAATTATTTTCCGAGCCGAACCAGATCAGTTAAGCATATCAGTGTAATTTCCGAACTTAAAAATATTTTTGTGAACCTTTAGTGCGTTCCTTTATATCCGGATATCATATTAAATCGAGTCGAGCATCTTAACAGTTAAATTTATCGATCTGAGCATAGTATTTAGTAATTGTTTATATTATGTTACAGTTTGATCAGTTCACGGCTATCAGCACTTCCAGTTCATATTTTCAGTACAGGTGGGGACTCAGACTGGGTATTACATTGATTATAATTACGATATCATGTTCAAGGTATGTCAATCATGTTTTCCGCTTGGAATGGATGTTGGCCGGTTCAGGTTGCCATAATTCCGTTCTAAGTTCTAGTGGCGTCATCTACCACTAGTATGTGCACATGGATTCCGGTTTATTATTGTTATCATCATTATCATTATCATTATTATCATGGCAGCCGGTAGATTCACGGATCCCGGTCCGGTTTATACTGTTGACCAGGAAATTCACGGTTATGTTATATGCTTCTGATCATGATGTTATTATTATTATTGCTGTTTACTTTAGTATGAGTTCCTACGGAGTACAGTGGTACTCACACCCCATTTTATCAAAATTTTTCAGGTCATGGAGTCGGTCCGGAGCTGTGACTTTGACGGATGGATCGAAGTTAAATATTTTGTAAATTTGTTTTGCCACGCTATGTTCCGCTGATTTCACTGATTATCAAACTTTGACTTTTGATCCGATTTCATAGTCGGATTGTATATTATGTTAATCCATTTTTGTTATAAATTTTAAACGATCGTAACGGATTTTCAAAGTTAAAATAAATGTTTTAGTAACGCTCCGAATCATTTTCTTAAATTATTTTTAAAAGATGTTCTGAAAACGCACTCTGATAATTAAGTTAAGGCGGGGCGTTACAGAGGAGTTGTTGAAACTCGGTTTTATCCGACCCAGCGTCTCACCTTGGGGAGCACCCGTCCTATTCGTCAAGAAGAAAGACGGATCCATGAGAATGTGCATCGATTACCGGGATCTCAACCGGTTAACGGTGAAGAATAAGTATCCGCTCCCCAGGATAGATGACTTGTTTGACCAGCTGAAAGGAGCCCGCGTATTTTCCAAGATCGATTTACGCTCCGGCTATCATCAGCTGAAGATTAAGGAGTCCGATGTAGCCAAGACTGCTTTCCGGACGAGATATGGACACTACGAGTTCGTGGTTATGCCGTTTGGTCTGAGTAATGCGCCGGCGGTGTTCATGGACTTGATGAATCGGGTGTTCCATCCGTACTTAGACCAATTTGTTATCGTCTTTATTGATGACATTTTGGTCTACTCCAGGAGTTTGGAGGAGCATGAGCGGCATCTGAGGGTTGTTTTCGGCACCCTTAGGCGAGAAAAGCTGTACGCCAAGTTCTCCAAATGTGAATTTTGGCTGAAGCGAGTGGCATTTCTAGGCCACATCATCACCGAGAGAGGCATTGAGGTTGATCCGGCGAAGATTTCTGTCGTTCAGAACTGGTCAGCGCCCAGAAGTCCCACCGAGGTCCGCAGTTTTCTCGGTCTAGCAGAGTACTATCGCAGGTTTATCGAGGGACTTTCTAAGATTGCCCTCCCCTTGTCCAAGTTGACGAGGAAATCTGTGAAGTTTGAGTGGACGAGTCGTTGTGAGGAGAGCTTCCAGGAGCTCAAGAAGAGGCTTACGACAGCTCCAGTGCTGACTATTCCGGATCCTACTCGAGGTTTCACCATCTATAGTGATGCCTCGAAGCAGGGTCTTGGGTGTGTGCTGATGCAAGATGGCCAAGTCGTTGCGTACGCTTCACGTCAGTTGAAGCCCCATGAGCAGAATTACCCTACGCACGACCTAGAGTTGGCAGCGATTGTGCATGCACTCAAGATATGGCGCCATTATCTGTATGGTGGTCGGTGTGAGATCTTTACCGATCACAAAAATTTGCAGTATATCTTCACACAGAAGGAGCTCAACATGCGCCAGAGGCGATGGTTGGAGCTTGTGAAAGATTATGACTGCACCATACAGTACCATCCGGGAAAGGCGAACGTGGTAGCAGACGCCCTAAGCCGTAAGGTGAGGGGTGAGTCAGTCTGCTCGATCACCGATCGGCGACAGCTTATCCGAGAATTTGCCCTGATGCAGATTGAGGTTGTCGACTCACTTCCTAAGGAGATTTCGGGGAGTGTTAGCTCGATGCGAGTTCAGCCCATGCTGAGAGACAGAATCCGGTGGGAGCAATCCTGCGATCAGTTCATTCGCACTTTAGAGGCGAAGGTTCACGCCGGAGGCATAGAGGGCTTTTACCGAGGCACAGATGGAGCCTTGGAGTTCAGAGGCCGCATTGTCGTGCCAAAAGTCGGGACTTTACGCAAGGAAATCCTAACTGAGGCCCACAGTGCGCCATATTTAACCCACCCTGGGAGTACCAAGATGTACCACGACCTGAAAAGGTCGTTCTGGTGGCGAGGAATGAAGAGAGATGTAGCAGACTTCGTGAAGAAGTGCTTGGTCTGTCAGCAAGTTAAGGCCGAGCACAAGAGTCCCATAGGTCTGCTACAGCCACTTGAGATTCCCAGTTGGAAGTGGGAAGAAGTTACCATGGACTTCGTCACAGGACTACCTAAGTTGTCTGAGCACCACGACGCGATTTGGGTAGTGGTAGACAGGCTGACGAAAGTCGCGCATTTCATGTCTGTGGCGATGACCATGACGATGGATCAGTTTGCCGAGATATATACCCGTGGTGTTATTCGACTCCACGGAGTGCCCATTACGATCATCTCCGATCGAGATCCCAGATTCACCAGTCGATTCTGGGAGAGTTTACATGAGGCAATGGGCACCCAGTTAAAGTTTAGTTCGGCTTACCATCCAGAGACGGACGGCCAGTCCGAGAAGACGATCCAGACGCTCGAGGATATGCTCCGCGCCTTGATTCTGGACAGAGGTGCTAAGTGGGAGAAGTGGCTGCCCCTAGCTGAGTTCGCCTATAACAACAGTTATCAGGCGTCTATTCAGATGGCTCCCTACGAAGCACTTTATGGCCGCAAGTGTCGGTCGCCCTTTTACTGGGATGACGTCGGAGAGCGACGAGTACTCGGTCCGAAGTTGATCGAGGAGACAATTGAGCAAGTAGCCTGGATCAGAGAGAGGCTCAAGACAGCTCAGAGTCGGCAAAAGTCCTCAGCCGACAAGCATAGACGAGAGATGCACTTCGAGCCCGGAGATCATGTATTCCTGAAGGTTCGACCTATGAGAGGTGTCGTTCGCTTCGGGAAGAGAGGGAAGTTGCATCCTCGCTATATAGGCCCGTTCGAGATTCTCGAGCGAGTGGGCGAAGTCGCCTATCGATTAGCTCTGCCTCCCGAGTTGGCTGGCGTGCACAACGTGTTTCACGTTTCGATGCTACGCCCATACGTGTGCGATCCCGAGCATGTGCTTCAGCACAGCGAGATTCAGCTTCAGCCAGATTTGACTTACGAGGAGCAGCCGGTAGCAGTTCTGGATTGAAAGGTCCTTCGGCTCAGGAACCGAGACGTTCCCCTCGTTCGTATCAGATGGAATCGCCACGGAGATTCAAATGCCACTTGGGAGCGCGAGACAGACATCAGAGCTCGTTTCCCAGATTTTCAGTTCTGATATGTTCCTAGTTTCATATATTTTCAGTTCCTCTATGTATTTCTCCAGTTTTAGTATTTTCGAGGACGAAAATATTTTTTAAGGGAGATAGATTCTAATAGCCCAGTTCTGTATTAATAAAAATGACAGTTTTTAGTTCCCAGTTGAACTATTTCTTTTTATTCATACTGCTCGTCTTGAGTTTCGAGCCCAGTTATCAGTTATTCAATCCCAGTTATTAATTCTGGTCCATTTATTTTATCAATGGATTTTATTCAGTCGGAATTAATTATTTCAGTTGACGAATAATTGAAACCGAGTATGTTCGATAAATCATCCAAGTTAAGCCGTGTCCAGAACCGAGTCGTTCGGTCACGAGTATCGCGCCTAGTTCGCGCCTAGCCAATTCTCGAGCCCTAGTTGTCTCGAGTCTTATTCGAGCCCTAGCCATGCTCATAGCCTTACTTAGAATATTTTCTAAGTATGAGATCATGTTTGTTAAGCCTTGGATGTTATTCCCTCGGTCTAGTATACCGCACCTAGTTCGTGCGTGGCCCCGAGATCACTCGCGCCTAGGGTTCGCGAGTTCGGGCCAAAGTCGTGCCGAGTCCGCACCAAGTCATGACCAAGTATTAAGGGGATTTTCTTAAGTCTGGTGGCACCTAAATGTGGCCATTTTTCAGCCATAGGCAAGGGTTAGCCTCGGTCCAAGTGTATACCGAGCCCGAGCCAATGTCGCGCCCGAGTACCCGCGCCTTAATCCCTCGCGCGTGTCCTTGCATGAGCCCAAGCCTTGGCCATGTTTTTCCTAAGATTTTTCTAAGTGTTTTGAACACTTAAGTTCAGCCTAGCATGGGGATATTACTTGGGCCAAGTAATTCTCGCGCGCAGCCCAGGACAGCAGTTCCCCGCGCCCAGCTCGCGCCCAGCTCGCGCCCAGGGCCCAGCAGCGCCCAGGCCCAGCGCTGGCAGCGCACCAGCCCACTTCTCGAGCCCAATGTGGAGTTTTTCGGCCCACTTCTCCAGGGCCCAACCTCATACGAATATTAAAGGGTTAATTAGGAATTAATCCAGCTTAATTATCCCTAAGAAAGGATTAAGGATGTCACATGGGCATTAGGGATTATTTAATTGTGAGTGGAGGGGCCATGTGCAATTATTTATGATGGGAACCTTGTCCCCTTGTGCTCCAGCCGACCAAGGCCTGTCCAAGGCACTTATTCAATCCAAGATGCCCTGCATATGCTCCAGGAATCCGTGCCATTTTTGTCCAAGGCCACCCTAACTCCTATGTGCATGGGAAAGGCTTATGTCCCCCATTTTGTTCCCTATCTTTGGACTTTGAGAGCTCCGCCCCTCTCCACTATTTAAGACCTATTCCTCAGACATTTTGAACTCATTTGACACTTAAAAGCTCGAGCAATCCTTGAGGAAACCGAGAGCTAAGGCCCAGCCCTTGTGCGCGCGCGTGTGCCCCGGGGAAGAGGAGAACTCGTGTCCATTTTGTTTCCAGCCATACTTCTCGAGGCTTAGCATTTTCCAAAGGTTATTTGGATTTTTCTAAGTGTCCAGAGTGTACTCCTCCAGCCATTTAAGCCTCCTAGCCGAGACCAAGTTCCTAGGGCCGCGAGATCCCCGAGCAAAGTCCTTTGGCACCATTTCGACTTTTGAGCAAGGTTAGCTCGTGCCAACCATTTTTCCTAACTTATTCATGATAAAATAGGAATTATCATGTAATAAAATGATGCCATGCATGTACTTAAGAAGGAGATATGATTTTTCGAAAATGCAAGCCTTAATTTCGGAAATTCTAGTACATGCATGATATGGCCGAGATTAGCATCTTAAAAATCCTCAAAAAAATCATGAGTATGACATGGTTAAAACAGTTTCATGCTTTGAGTTCATTTGTTCGGTCAATTTGTTAAGTGAAATCGAGCCATTTTCACCCCCGAACCTAAGTATATGTGCATGCATATTATAGCCATTGTCCTAGCCTCATTAGCCATGATTTTTGATGTAGTTTATTCGGCTCTAAGTCAATTTTCATGTTGAGCATGTTCATTTTTGTGCCGTAGAGTGGCCTCGTGCACAATCGGCCATATAGGCCCACCACCAAATCCAACCGAGGTCTCTCAGGGACTTTTGGCATTTTTGAGTATATTATGTCATATTAGGTTGATTTGGTTCAGTAGTCCCTGGCAAAGTTACCGGAAGTTCGGCAAAAGACCGGCTAGGGTCACCAGCCGCGCCAGTCGAGCGTGCCGTGCCCGTGCCGCGTCGCAGAGGCAGGCCGTGCCTCTGTCCGTGCCCGTGCCTAGCGCACGCGAGGCACCGCAGTCCCCAGTGCACGCGACAGCGCCCAGCCGTGCCTGTCCGTGCCAGCCCACGAGGTCTCAGCGCCAGTCGCGCCAAAGCACCTCCGACAGCGCCCGGCAGCGCTGTCCCAGTGTCATGCACGCGTGATCCCGAGCCATGCGCTCGTTCCATGCGCAGTTGACCTCGGGTCGTGCCAACAGCGCGCCCGAGTGTTCAGTACCGTGCCTTAGCGAACCCGAGTAAGGTTCAGAGGCCTCGGGACGTGCCCAGCAGCACGCCCGCGTGCCCAGGGTCGCCCGGCAGCACCCTGACAGCCTTAGCCGCGCCCGAGCCGCGCGAGTAGTGTCTGGCCACGTCAGTTCTCGCGCCAGTCGCACTCGGGTCGTGCCAGCCGCACGCCCAGTGCCCAGTCAACCCGGGTACGCGCCAGTTCCCGCGTCCCTCGTGCTCGACCGTGCCCAGCAGCACGCCAGCACACCCAGTGACTCTCGGTCGTGCCCAGCCGCACCTAGTGGCACCAGTCGTGCCAGGGCCCGTGCCAGCCGCACAGCCCGCGCCCAGCAGCGCCTAGTACCGTGCCCGGTCGCACCCAGCTAGTGCCCAGCGCCGTGCCATGGCCCCAGCAGGCCCGGCACGGGACCGAGCCCGGCCAGTCCGAGCAGCCCGTGACCAACCGGTCCAGTGTGACCCGGTGGTCCAACCGGGTCCGGTCCAGCCCGACCCGGTTCAGCCAGTTAGCGAACCGGCCGGTTTAGCCGGCGGTTCGAGTCCGTTTTGGTTCGTGATTTTCGGTCCGAGTCTTATTCCGAAATTTAAGTATTTTTCCGAGCCAAACCAGATCAGTTAAGCATATCAGTATTATTTCCGGACTTAGAATTATTTCTGTGAACCCTTAGAGCGTTCCTTTATATCCGGATGAGTAATCTGATAGAGTAGAGCATCCTAGCATATTTTTGAGCATATGACGAGCATAGTACTTAGTATATTTGTTTGCTTATATTTTTATGTAGCTTGAGGAGTCAGCTACCAGCACAGCCGCACTTACTCATTTTCAAAACCGATCAAGTGGGGACCCAGTCTGGGTTATACATTGAGTTTAATAGTCGATATCACGTTCAGGTATGTATATGAGTTTTATCCACTTTGGGTTAAGGCCAAGTTTGCCTTCCCTCAGTTCTGGTGGTGGCCCAATTTGCCCTAGTTATACCATCAGAGTGTGCACACGGTTACCGGCCAGAGTGTTCCGGGAGTTACCGGCCAGAGAGTTCCAGGAGTTTCAGTTTACTTATATATACCAGTCTGTGATATCATTATTAATATTGCTGTTTACTTTAGAATGGGTATTTATGGAGTACAAGTGGACCGTACTCACCCCCACTTTATATTTTCAGATGACAGGGTCGGCGGGCAGGCGTGAGACGAGCTGTGGTGGTGGTGGTCGTGAGTTCCGCACGAAAGTTGTTCCCGGGACATTTGTTTAAACTGTTGTGTAAACTATTATAACCACGTATTTTAGACTTCCGCTATGCTTGTGTTTATTTTCGAACATGCATAACTTTATTTCCAGACTTAAATAATTTTACCCGGTTTGCCAGTACGAACGGGCTCAGACTAATATGCATGATTCGTAAAAATATAAACCTGAATTCTTTAAGTCTAAACCAATCGTTAGACCTAGGTTAAAGAAACGGGTTTTTAAGCAGAAAAGTCCTTAGCAGCATCCCGAGATAGTTTGCAAATGATTTCAAAAAATTTATAAGCGTTTTTGAAAGAGTTAAAATTTGCGAAAATTTGGCCCTAGTTAGCGGGGTGTTGCAGTCAGAATCCGGCGACGTCGACGGCGATGGAAAGCTCTCGTCGAGACGGTCGTCTGGGTATACTGTACGTCTCAATCGGACTTCTGGTTAGTTCTGTAGGTCAAAATCTATTTTGTCTCGGTTTACCTACAGATCTTCTACTGTATTACTCAATACACCCTTCTTCAACTTGTACCAGTGGAGCAACAAGAAGAAGATAAAGCTCGAATGAGATCTAGAGAGAGAGGCGTGTGAGGCGTGTTTCACGTGAGATGTGAACTCTCATTCCTTCTCATAAGCTTAATGATGTATATATAGAGCTACAGTAGGGACCCTAAGGAGATTAGGAAAAGGGCTTCTTAATTAATTAGACTAACTGTGGGCCAAATCAACTCCTCTAATTAATTAAATAATATTAATGGGCCACCAACATTATATTATTGCACTCCCTCTTCCTAGCCCAAATTACATTTGAGACTCCAATAATAATTACTCGATTTACCTCCCCACGTTTAAGATATAATGTCCATTAATTAATCCGATTACTGACAATCAAGAATTAATTAATTTATTATTATTTCACCGAAGCTAGCGCTCGTTCATCACATTCTTAATATGCTGGAACTTAATCCACCTGCAGGGTTTAGCATAACAATCCTTCATGAACTCACTCCGGGGACATCATCAAACTGCCGCACATGGTGACCGTAAATATCCTAACAGCACATCCTATATATAATAATATTATCCAAAACAGTAGGAATATTAATCCAGCGAACTGAACCTCACCCATGTGAATCAAAGTGATATATATTATATATATCTGCCTGTTTAATATCTTACGGGTTAAGAGAACGCAGTAATTAACAGAGGCCTAGTTCATTTACGACGATCAGTATAAAATGAACTTCTCCTCTCTTGGATCCTGTTCAATACATAAACGTACTAGCGCAACTAGTCAGTCAAGACAAACTGTACAGTTGACACTACAACCGTTCAGATGTGGTGTTCATGTCCATCTAGGTTGTGAACAACTATTCTTGTTCGCAAGTAACTGACAGAGTGATCTTCGGTTCGCCCAATGACGACCCACCCTATCTAAGTGCAGAACAACAGAACGTAGAATTTGTTTAATCTAACATGATTCTCATTCATAAAGGGTAAATGTGTAATATCATGCAAAGCCAAGCTTTCAGTATATAACACTAACAATCTCCCACTTATACTTAAAGCTTTCGCTTTTACAGTATAGTCCTATCAATCCGTTATTCTAAAAGACCTATGTCGATCCTATTGCCATGCTCATGACTCCCATTCCTTCCACGTGTTTGACGAAGACCTTCACCGGCAAACTCTTTGTGAAAGGATCAGCTAGGTTGTCCTCTAACGCAATCTTGGCAACATCAACGTCTCCTCTACCAACGATATCCCGAATCAGATGGTATTTGTGCTCTATGTGTTTGCTTGCCCTGTGGGCTCGAGGTTCTTTTGAGTTCGCTACTGCTCCACTGTTATCACAGTACACGGTGATACCACGTGGCAAACTCGGTATAACCTCTAAGTCCACTAAGAAGTTCCTAAGCCATACTGCCTCTTTCGCTGCCTCTGAGGCTGCTATGTACTCGGCTTCCATGGTGGAGTATGCCACGCATTTCTGCTTAGCACTCCTCCATGAAATGGCTCCACTTCCCAAGGTAAACTCATAACCTGATGTTGACTTACTTTCATCCTTATCTGACTGGAAATCGGAATCACTGTAACCCAGAGGTAACAAGCTGCCTGCACGGTAAACTAACATGTACTCCTTAGTCCTTCTCAGGTACTTGAGTATATGCTTCACCGCAGACCAATGTTCCCTTCCCGGATTACTTTGATATCTAGCTACCATGCCAACGGCGTAGCTAATATCCGGCCTTGTGCATAGCATTGCATAGATGAGACTTCCTACTGCCGAAGCATAAGGAACTATCTTCATCTCCTCTATCTCCTTAGACGTCTTAGGAGACATCTCCTTAGATAGAGGTATTCTATGTCTGAAAGGTAACATACCTTTCTTGGAATCCTGCATGCTAAATTTGGCCAAGACAGTATCTATGTATGAAGACTGGGATAAGCACAACATTCTCTTCTTAGGGTCTCTAATGAGCCTAATACCAAGAATGTGTCCTGCTTCACCTAAGTCCTTCATATCAAACTGCTTAGACAACCACACCTTTACGTCTGATAACTTATTCTTACTGTTTCCAATAAGCATTATGTCATCTACGTAAAGCACAAGAAACACCACCACGCTCCCACTGATTTTCTTGTAAACACAGTGCTCATCCGGACATTGAGTGAACCCGTACGACTGGATCACCTCATCAAAACGGATGTTCCAAGATCTCGAAGCTTGCTTCAGTCCATAAATAGACCGATTAAGCTTACACACTAGATGCTCACGACCTTCAGTAATGAATCCCTCTGGTTGCTGCATATAGATGTCTTCCTGCAGGTTCCCATTAAGGAAAGCTGTCTTGACATCCATCTGCAAGACCTCATAGTCCTTATGAGCGGCTACAACCAAGAGAATCCGAATGGACTTAAGCATAGCTACTGGCGAAAAGGTCTCATCATAATCAATACCCTCGATCTGGGTATAACCTTTCGCAACAAGCCTAGTTTTAAAGGTTTGCACCTTTCCATCCAATCCTCTCTTTCTCTTATAGATCCACTTACATCCAATGGGTCGTACCCCATCGGGTGGTTCTACAAGATCCCAGGCCTGATTGGAGTCCATTGACCCCATTTCAGCTTTCATTGCAACATTCCATGAATCTGCATCTTTATGTTGGAGTGCCTCATCGTAAGTTCTTGGGTCCGATTCTAGGCCTCCTGGAACTGAGTCTGACGACTCTCCAAGACCTATCCATCGGTCGGGTAAATGAGAAACCCTCCCACTGCGACGAGGCACTGTCTGCACTGGTACACTCTCAGTGTGTCGTGTTGCAGTATTATGTGATGTATCTACTTGCGCACTCGGTGGGGAACCATTGATTTCACCCCTTAACTCCTCTAAGACTAGTCTACTCGCGGGCTTATGATTCATAATATAGTCTTCTTCCAAGAATCTAGCGTTCGTCGAAACGATCACCTTCTGATCCTCAGGACTATAAAATAATCCACCTTTCGTTCCCTTGGGATAGCCTACGAAAACTCGTGCTTCCGAACATTTCTCCAACTTGCCAGGTTTCTGCACTAACATGTGTGCAGGACTACCCCAAACTCGAAACTGTGAGAAACTGGGCTTGCGCCCTTTCCACATCTCATAAGGGGTAGTGTCAACTGACTTCGACGGAACCATGTTCAGAATATATGATGCCGTTTCCAATGCCAAACCCCAGAACGAATCTGGTAACCTCGAATAACTCATCATAGACCTAACCATCTCCATAAGAGTCCTATTTCTTCGCTCTGCAACCCCATTCTGCTGGGGCGTGCCGGGTGCAGTCAGTTGGGATTCAATCCCAGCTTCCGATAAGTATGTCCTGAACTCTCCAAAAAGGTATTCGCCACCTCGATCAGAATAAAGTGACTTGATACATTTACCATGAAGCTTCTCCACAACTGCCCGATACTCCTTGAATTTCTCAAAGCATTCGGACTTGCGGTGCAACAGATAAATGTACCCATATCTCGAGTAATCATCTATGAAAGACACATAGTACTCGAAACCTCCTCTAGCCTGGATCGACATAGGACCACACAAATCAGAATGGATCAATCCTAGCACTTCTTGGCTCCTATACCCCTTTGCCGTAAACGGCCTCTTGGCCATCTTACCTTCCAGGCATGATTTATAAGTTGGATAGTGCTCTTCCAATGGACCGAGATGTCCAATGGCCACTAACTTTTGAATCCTCCTAAGGTTGATGTGCCCAAATCTAAGGTGCCACAAATATGCTTGATTCATCTACGAAGACTTCTTCCTCTTATTAGATGTAGTTATGACATTATTCAATTCATTATGTTGCACTGTGGGAGAGTTCGGTTTGAGAACATATAAATTGCCAACTAATGAACCACAACATATGAAACGATTTTCAAAACGAATAATAACCATGTCATCAAACGAAACTGAAAAACCATCCATAACGAGTTTAGAAACTGAAACAAGGTTCTTTCTGAAACTAGGAACATAAAGGCAATTTCTCAAAACCAAACTACTACTATCAAACGATAATGTAACGTCTCCCACTGCAACAACCGCCACTTTCGTAGCATTGCCCATGTAGACGGTGATCTCTCCCTTCCTAAGTCGCTTGGTTTCCTGGAACCCCTGCAAAGAATTGCAGACATGATCAGGGGCTCCAGTATCTACACACCAGGTTCTGGTAGATACAACCGCTAAACATGTTTCTACGACATTAACGAAAGAGTTACCTTTCTTGAGGAGAGGGCAATCGACCTTCCAGTGTCCTGACTTATTGCACTTGTGGCATCTTCCTTTCGGTTTCTTTGCCACAGCCTGAGGAGTCGGTCGTGGGTAAACCGGAGCATCTTGTGCCTTCGCCTTTCCTGCAGACTTCTTTCTCTTCCTGCCCTTGTGAGGCCTGGAAGGTCCAGCCTGCTCGACGACTAGCACCTGAGGTGCTTGAGTGAATAAGGCCTCCGCCGACTGTAGCTCTGCAAGCAGTTCTGGAAGAGCCATATGCATCTTGTGCATGTTGTAGTTCAACCGGAACTGATCAAAGATCTTCGGCAGAGATTGGAGCATAATATCAACCTGGGTTTCCTCGTCAATATAACCTCCCATAACCTCAAGCTCATTGAGCTGCGCCATAACCCTGAGAGCGTGCTCCCTTACGGGTGTGCCCTCGGCCATGCGCGTACTCATCAGAGCACTCAAAGCCTCTTGCCTAGCAGCCCTAGACTGATGTCTAAACAGATCCCTGAGATTGAGAAGTATATCTGCTGCAGTGTCCTTAGACTGATGCTGATGTTGAAGAACATTCGACATAGAAGCCAGAATGTAACACTTTGCCATCTCATCAGCCTTCTTCCACCGAGCATACTCCTCTTTCTCCTGCTCAGGAGCATCAGCCGCTGGCACCGCCGGGCAAGCATCAGTGATAACAAACTTATAACCCTCAGCAGTCAACACTATGTCTAAGTTCCTCTTCCAATCAGTGTAATTAGGGCCAGTAAGCTGATTTTCTTTTAGAATGACAGACAACAGATTGAACGACATGATGAATATCCTGAGAATCATGCAAATAAATTTTACAGATTAAACACTTTTGAATTTAACTGTTAATATTGATATCCTCAAAACAACATTAACTTAAATCCACCGACATCTATTACACCTTGTGAGAATGCATGCTACGAGGGTCGCCCTACAAACTCGCATTTTGTAAGAGAAGGGCTTTTCTAAGGCCCATTAATTTCCATAAGTCAAAACCGAATTCATGACGAACGAAATTAATAGTCGGTCTCCATTTGGCCATGCAATTGAATTCAGGGACCCCGAGGGGGGTTAATAAATTTAATCGCATTCTAAGTGAATCCCATTTCTCGGTCCTACGGTCGTCAAATTTGATTATATGTCATCCGAGGGGAAGCCCGTACGCTCTCATAAGATTTCCTCTAACCGTCTACTTTTAGAAATTTGTCCTGGTAATTTCCTACAATTAATTTTAGCAATGTCACCCGAGGGGGGGCCCATAACCGCAATTAATTGATTTACCGACAAATTAGAAATGGAGGCCTTAGGAATTTTACAATTAACTTTAATTTGAAATCCCTTCTCAAACTTAGTATAATTTAATGAGGATTTTTAACTATTTATATAATTCTAAATTAATCTATGTTAATGCAATAATTAATTAACATGCATATTAATTCATGCAATTCTAAATTAATCTATGCCAATGCAATAATTAATTAACATGTTCAATAAATTATGCAATCCTAAATTAATCCATGACAGTGCAATAATTAATTACATGCATAATTTATTGACACAATTCTAAATTAATCTTATGCATTACATAATTAATTAACATGCATAATTAATATTGCAATACTAAATTAATCCCAGGCAAGAACATAATTAATTAACATGGATAAATAATAATTTAATGGCATAATAAATTTAATTAAATAAAGAAATAAATCCACTATTATGCCATTAAATATTGAGTCTCCTTAAACAAGAAAACTGTGACAGTCCTTTCCCTGTTCAACTGGAACTCCTTTAAGCAGTAAAATCTTGGTTGATCTTGTACTGCTTAGACAAGAAGGCAAAACCTCTCCACCTCCTGCAGCCAACCGCCGATCGCCGACCGCCGTCTGGCCGCCNTTCGAGGCTCGTTGATCTCTTGTGATCTCCCGGTTATCAACACACGATCACAATACGAAAAATATAATTTACAAAATTACATAATTCGATCCTAGATCCAACGAATGGATGCACATGTTTTCTAAACAAATAATTAAATCTATCCGGTCAACCCCCGGGCGAATAATTATTACAAACATTCATCCATAAATTCCTCGACATGCCCGAGGCTTTAAAAACAAATTTAAAACCATACACCACATTCAACAACATTCATCAAACACATAATCGGCCAGAATAGTGGATTAACTATTTTCCTGCAAAACCGAGTTATGCAAATATAATCCAATATATGGCTGCGTTTGAACACATCTTGTCAAATAAAGCCGTAAAAATTCGAACTTTGCACAAAACGAATTAACCAAGTGCTCTGATACCACTTGTTGGGATCTGTGAGGATCTCGTTATGTACAAATCACGAATTCAATAGCAAACGTAAACCTATGCGCAGCGGATCTAAAGGTTTGACGTAGAGAACTTACGGCTTAAAATTTATGTAGATCTGGCTGACCACGAACGGTTGACCGCAATTGATTGACCGCAAATCACGTCTTGGGTTGCACGAACAAGATCAGATCAAAATCGGATCAAACGGATGCAAACAGATCAAAACGAATATTTGCAGTCAGGCTCCTTCCGGCGGCGTGTGAGAGCGCGTGCAGCGTCGGAATCCGGCGACGTCGGCGGCGATGGAAAGCTCTCATCGAGACAGTCGTCTGGGTATACTGTACGTCTCAATCGGACTTTCGGTTAGTTTTGTAGGTCAAAATCTATTTCGTCTCGGTTTACCTACAAATCTTCTACTGTATTACTCAATACACCCTTCTTCAACTTGTACCAGTGGAGCAACAAGAAGAAGATAAAACTCGAATGAGATCTAGAGAGAGAGGCGTGTGAGGCGTGTTTCACGTGAGATGTGAACTCTCATTCCTTCTCATGAGCTTAATGATGTATATATAGAGCTACAGTAGGGACCCTAAGGAGATTAGGAAAAGGGCTCCTTAATTAATTAGACTAACTGTGGGCCAAACCCACTCCTCTAATTAATTAAATAATATTAATGGGCCACCAACATTATATTATTGCACTCCCTCTTCCTAGCCCAAATTACATTTGAGACTCCAATAATAATTACTCGATTTACCTCTCCCTGTTTAAGATATAATGTCCATTAATTAATCCGATTACTGACAATCAAGAATTAATTAATTTATTATTATTTCACCGAAGCTAGCACTCGTTCATCACATTCTTATTATGCCGGAACTTAATCCACCTGCAGGGTTTAGCATAACAATCCTTCATGAACTCACTCCGAGGACATCATCAAACTAACGTACATGGTGACCGTAAATATCCTAACAGCACATCCGATATATAATAATATTACCCAAAACAGTAGGAATATTAATCCAGCAAACTGAACCTCACCCATGTGAATCAAAGTAATATATATTATATATATCTGCCTGTTTAATATCTTACGGGTTAAGAGAACACAGTAATTAACCGAGGCCTAGTTCATTTACGACGATCAGTATAAAATGAACTTCTCCTCTCTGGGATCCTGTTCAATACATAAATGTACTAGCGCAACTAATCAGTCAAGACAAACTGTACAATTGACACTACAACCGTTCGGATGGGGTGTTCATGTCCATCTAGGTTGTGAACAACTATTCTTCTTTGCATGTAACTGACAGAGTGATCTTCGGTTCGCCCGATGACGACCCACCCTATCTAAGTGCAGAATAATAGAACGTAGAACTTGTTTAATCTAACATGATTCTCATTCATAAAGGGTAAATGTGTAATATCATGCAAAGCCAAGCTTTCAGTATATAACACTAACACCAGCGGGATCAAGCCTTCGACGAGTTCATTCGCTCAATGGGGCGAAGATTCATGCTGGAGGAGTTGAGGGTTTCTACCAAGGCACTGATGGTGCCTTGGAGTACAAGGACAGAATCGTTGTGCCGAATGTCGAGGCCCTGAAGAAGGAGATCTTGACTGAGGCGCATAGTGCTCCTTACTTGGCGCACCCCGGTAGCACCAAGATGTATCACGACCTGAAAAGGTCCTTCTGGTGGAAGGGGATGAAGAGAGATGTCGCCGAGTTTGTTGAGAAGTGCCTGATCTGCCAGTAAGTGAAGGCTGAGCGCAGGGTTCCACCGGGTCTCTTACAGCCTTTAAAGATCCCGCAGTGGAAGTGGGAGAAGCTGACCATGGACTTTGTCACGGGATTGCCGATGTCGGCCAAGCATCATGACGCAGTATGGGTAGTTGTGGATCGACTGATGAAGTCGGCCCATTTCATGCCTGTCAGGATGGACATGTCCATGGAGCAGCTAGCCGATGTGTATCTCCATGGAATCGTTCGACTCCACGGCGTTCCAGCCGAGATTATATCAGATAGAGATCCCCGGTTTACCGGACATTTTTGGGAGAGTCTGAACGAGTCCATGGGGACGAAGTTGAAGTTTAGTTCCGCCTATCATCCACAGACCAACGGTCAGTCGGAACGGACCATCCAGACGCTTGAGGACATGCTCCGAGCTTGTGTCCTTGAGCATGGTGGTTCGTGGGAGCAGTTGATACCCACTGTGGAGTATGCCTATAACAACAGTTACCACTCGTCGATCAAGATGGCGCCGTTCGAAGCTTTATACGGTCGCAAGTGCCGCTCACCCCTTTATTGGGATGAGGTCGGCGAGAAGCAGGTTCTCGATCCCAAGCTGATCAAGGACACAATGCAGAAGGTCGCCGAGATCCGAGAGAGATTGAGAGAGGCTTAGAGCCGTCAGAAGGCCTACGCTAACAAGCGTAGAAGGGAGCTTGAGTTTGAGCAGGGAGATAAGGTTTTCCTGAAGATCACGCCGATGAAGGGCGTTGTCCGATTCGGGAAGAGGGGGAAGCTACAGCCCCGATTTATAGGGCCCTTTGGTATTCTCGAGCGAGTTGGCGTCACCGCCTATCGTCTGGCATTACACCCAGAGCTCTCGGGTGTACACAACGTCTTCCATGTGTCGATGTTGAGGAAGTATGTGTATGACCCGAGCCACATAGTGAACTTTGACGGGCTAGAGGTCGGGCAGGACCTGGCGTATGATGAGCGGCCGGTAGTAGTTCTGGACCGAAAGGTCCGTCGGCTGAGAAACAGAGATCAGAGCTCGTTATCCAGATTTCGAATTTTGAGATTTTCAGTTGTACATATATGTACTTTCTATTTTTATGCTTTGATGTATATAGTTATGTAGTAGGAGTTCTTGCCTAGCACCTTAGTTTTGTATTTCCGAGGACGGAAATATTTAAAGGAGGATGTTGATATCAAGATAGAATATCTTGATATAATGACAGAGTTAAAGAAATCGCGAAGTTTAATTTATAAACTGGATTCTGGACGACGTCAAGCAGTACACATTGCATCTCGGTAATCTCACCTCGGTACGCGTAAGTGATACCGCAGAATCTTTGGAAATCATCAACACAAGTCGTCTGAGCCTTGAAAAGGGCCAATTCGGTCAAAGAATTATTTATTAAGAAGTCGTAGAATATTGAAGATCAATCAAAATACCGACATCGCAAGACAAACCGACTTCGATCCGACAGATGTGACACTCGTCACACAGATAGAGGCGCGCCCATGCTAATCATTGCCTAAAAAGTTCTTTTACGTCATCGCCGCCCCTAAGATGTCAAATCTTCATTAAAACGGGAATGATTTGTCTAGGGATGTGTGCCAGACATACCTATAAATAGCAGTTCCGAAAACGAGAGGGGGGTTCGAAAAACGATCATACACACTCATATATTCAGCTCGGCTATCTCATTGTAAACCGACTTGAAATACATTGAAAAACCGACCTCCCTGTACTAAAACCGACTTCAAAATATTCAATAAAATTCTCATTTTCTGCAATCTTTTGTGTTAATTTTACATTGTTAACGTTGATTAAATCCGTTTATCAACATTTTGGCGCTAGAAGGAGGGCTCCATAAGATATTTGGAGTTAATTTTCGAAATATACACACCACATCTCATAAAATCGAGAATGTCACAGTCCGGACAAGATAATCCAACAACCATGGGAAGCGCCGTTCGTGTTGTTGAACCACCAACCGGTCAACATAATCCAGTACCTGTGATGCCGGACATTACCCTGCTCATGCAGAACCCTGAATTCGCTCGTGGACTCACTGCTTTGGTGGCCCAAACCATGCCGGGGCCATCACACAGAGCACCAGGACAACCTTTTGCTCCTATAACTCCGGCGAGACAACAAGGTCCTCCCCTACCAAGGGATAACAATAATCAAGCGGCGTCCCATGCTACTTCACAACCACGCAATCCACCCCCTCCGCCAGTGAACAACGTACTGCCGGCGGAAATGAACCAACCAGAAATGAATCAACCAGAAATGGTTGCTGAAAGCAACCCTCGGCATGCTGAAAGCTACCCTCAGCATGTGCCCAGAATTCCCCACGCGGCACGTTCTTTATTTCGACAAAACGAAAATCCGGCTGACCTGAGAACGCAGATTGAGCGTAATCGTTGCGCTCGACGTAATGCTTCCGAGGTCGAGGCGTTAAGGAGAAAGGTGGCAGAGTTGGAAGCCCGACAAGCCACTCAAATCAGGCCTTATCAGCATCCTCACGTGCCAGAATCGGGCCATGTCTATATGGAAGTCGGTTCTCCCCTAGCAACCGAGTTGACCAGAGGTCCGTTACCGGGAAAAGTCAAAGTCCCCCAAATTGGCCTCTACGACGGAAACGCTGATCCTGATGCCCATCTTGGACATTATACGTCATGGATGGATTTGCATGGTGCTGACGATGCTTTACGATGTCGTATGTTTTCCTTGACCTTAGGTCCTAAAGCTCAGAAGTGGTACTATTCACTACCGACTGAATCGATCAGATGTTGGGGTCAACTCAGGTCGGCTTTCAGGTCCCATTTCATCGGGGCTCAAATTAGCTTGATACCTAAGGAATCGATCACGAACATAGTCCAAAAGGAAGATGAAAGTTTAAAGGATTATATTGCACGTTTTAATGAACGTGTGCAAAACATGGAACCTTGTCATCCAGAGACACTCCTTGTCTCAGCAATCTCTGGATTAAAGCCAAGATCCATGTTTCGCTGGGCGCTATGCCAGAACAAACCCAACACCTTTCAAGAATTCCTTGTCCGTGCTCAGCAACACGTTATTGCCGAAGAATCCATGTCGGTTCCGAACTTCGATTTCTCCCTATCAAAAGAACAGAAGCCGACTTTCGAAAACAAGAAGAAGAAGCACCTCGGCAACTCGTCTAAGAATTTGCCTTTCAAGGAACCGTATAAAGGAGAACAGAACGATACCGACATAAAAGCTGCCAGGAAACAATACAAGGAAGATCTAACCACAGGTTACCGATCCATCTACTCGGTCGGTGCCGCAACGGTGTATCAAGAGATCAAGGGAAAAGGAATCCTTCCTGAAGCCAGACCAGTCAAGACTCCCGAAAGTCAATTGGACAAGTCGCGGTATTGTGATTATCACCGATCCCCAGGTCACAACACCGACGAATGTCTAAGTCTATTGTCGGCTCTCCTGAAGTTGATTGGAAATCCACAAGTGAGAAAATTTACCAAACATGAAGGTAAAGAAAGGAGGCAAATAGCTCATGTTCCTGACCGAGATGAAGAAGACGAAGACGCAATGAATTCCAAAAGAATTCGTCTACAACAAGGAGAGAAGGAGATATTCATGTTCGGGGCAGAAGGATCCAGGTCGGTTGACGACCGACTTGGAAAAAGAAACAGGGACTGTGATAGCCCCAACTCTAACCGAACTCCTCAAATCCCAATTCGGTTAGGCTCTATCCCCCGAATTAACACTAACCGAGAGGAGCCAACGTCCTCACGTCGGCAGGCCAAAGCATACGCCAGGAAGGCATACAACTCGGGGAAACAAATAATGAATACCGATCTTCGGGAAACAATTAACTCACGCACTTGTCCGATCACTTTCACATTAGAAGATGCGAGCTTGTTTGATCATCCTCATTCGGATGCATTAATCATAACCGCCCCAGTTTGCGGGATTCCCGTTCATCGTATAATGGTGGACACCGGTGCATATTCGAGTATCATTATGCTTCAAGCCTTTAGGAAACTCGGACTTGATACAGCCGACGTCCGCCCAAGTAACGATAAAATACATGGATTCAACGGAAGCGTGTCTCTTCCGTTAGGAGAAATAACTCTCCCCATCAGGTTCGGATATGGGCAGACTTCCAAGGTCATCATGGAAAATTTCAAAATTATGGACATCAACAACGAATACAATGCCATCATCGGAAGGACAGCCCTGTACAAATTGCGAGCAGCAGTGTCCATTTTCCATTATGCAATCAAGTTTCCGACCGCTGATGGTGAGGGGACCCATTATGGCGATCAGTTGGGAGCTCGTGAGCTAATCTTAGCCATCCCCTCTCGTGAAATCCATAATTTGGAGATGCACGTTGATGAAAATGAAAGAATGATCGACCGTACCCGAGTTCCACGAAGCTTGACTCCCGAAGACATTCAAGATGCCAATCTGAGAGTTGTCGCAACTCAATCGGAAGTCCAGCCGACATCGGCGTTTCCGACTTCAGACCCATCCGAGGTTGTTACAACTCTGTCAGAAATTCAGCCGACGTCATCAATTCCAACTTTAAATCCCAGTGAGGAAGACCTTACCCGAGATAGAGGAAGAAGACCTGGAAAAGAACCAGTCGTGGAAGAAGATGAGTTAGACCCACGAAGTCAATTTAAAGAGAAGAAGCAAGAAAAAAGAGCCGAACCCTCCGAAGAGATAGAAGTCATCTATGTTGATGAGCCCATCTGCGATAAGCCACTGCGTATTGGGGCCAATCTCCAAGAACCTATTCGAACCACACTCATCTCGTTTCTAAAGTCCAATGCCGACGTCTTTGCTTGGAAACACGAAGACATGAAAGGAATAGATCCAAAGGTAGCCTGTCATCGACTCAACATTGATCACACTATCAAACCCGTCATCCAGAAGAGAAGGAAACTCGGTCCAGACCGACAACAAGCCTTGGAGGAAGAAGTTAACAAGCTCATTGACAACAAATTCATCAAAGAGGCCAAATACCCGACTTGGGTGTCCAATCCTGTCTTGGTGAAGAAAAGTAATGGGGCATGGCGCCTTTGCATTGACTTCTCCGACCTCAACACTGCTTGTCCAAAAGACAGCTATCCATTACCTCATATCGACTATATGGTGGATGCTACCTCAGGTCATGAGTTGATGAGCTTCATGGATGCCTATTCAGGATACAATCAAATCCCAATGGATCCCGAGGAAGCTGAACACACTCCATTCTATTCAGCCAGGGGCCTATACTGCTATACCATGATGCCATTTGGATTGAAGAATGCCGGGGCCACTTACCAAAGGTTGGTCAACAAGATGTTCTCTAGATTGATAGGACGAACCATGGAAGTTTATGTAGATGATATGCTTGTAAAGTCGGTAAACGCTGGTGATCATGTAACTCATTTGAATGAAATGTTTGGGATCTTACGTGATTATTCCATGGTGCTAAATCCTAAGAAATGTACGTTCGGGGTGAAGTCGGGGAAATTTTTAGGTTATGTAGTCAGTCAAAGAGGAATAGACGCTAATCCCCAAAAGATTAAGGCTGTTCTGGACTTGAAGCCGCCGACTTCAGTTAAAGGGGTACAAGGACTCAGAGGTCGGCTCGCTGCTCTGAATCGTTTCATATCTAAATCCACGGATAGATGTAAGCCCTTCTTTGACGCAATAAAGAAAGGAAAACAATTCGAGTGGACCGATGATTGTCAAAAAGCCTTGGATAGCATCAAAACAGCCTTGTCTCAACCACCCACCTTGCAGAAGCCGAAGTTTGATGAGATGCTGTATTTATACCTCGGGGTTAGCAACTCAGCAATCAGCGCAGTACTTATTCGTGAAGAAGATTCCCAACAATACCCGGTGTATTATGTCAGTAAAGCTCTCCATGACGCCGAGTTAAGATATCCACCGATGGAGAAACTAGCTTTTGCTCTCATCACTGCAGCTCGGAAATTGCGACCATATTTTCAAGAGCATTCGGTTACCGTGCTGACTGCATTTTCGTTACGACAAATTCTTCATCGACCTGACACGTCGGGCCGAATGGTCAAATGGGCTGTGGAACTAGGCCAGTTTGACATTCATTACAAGCCAAGAACCGCTGTTAAAGGACAAGTTCTGTCCGACTTCATCGCTGAGTTCACGCCAGGAATCCAAGAAGTTATTAGCACCAATCCTTGGATGTTGTATGTCGATGGATCATCAAATGCGAACCGAGCAGGAGGAGGAATCGTTTTAATTGATCCTGATCATCGAGTTTTTTGTCACTCAATCCAATTTCTCTTTCCCACTACCAACAACGAAGCCGAATACGAAGCATTATTGTCAGGATTGAACCTAGCAGAGGCTATGAACATAACACACGTCAGCATCTTTTCAGATTCACAGCTACTAGTCAACTAGATACTTGGAGTTTTCGAAGTCAAAGAACCTCGCTTGATGCCGTATCTAGCTATAACCATGAAGAAGTTATCTAGGTTTCAATTCAAGATTGAACACATTCCACGAACTTCTAATGTTCAAGCTGATGCCCTGTCACACCTCGCTTCAAGTGCGCGAATTGAAGACGTAGAGTACGTTCAAGTCGGCACTCAAGAACTTCCTTCCACCTCGGTAAAACAAGTCGCTGCCACTGAACCAGGTCCCGTGGACCAAATTGTCACTTGGATGGATCCCATCATAGCATATCTCAAAACCGGAATTCAACCGCCGGATCCCAAGGAAGCACGAGCTTTACGAGTTCGTGCAGCTCGGTTTACTCTGGACAATGGAACACTTTACAAAAGAGGGTACTCAGTCCCTTTATTAAAATGTATACCAGAGCAAGAATCACTGTTTGTGCTGCAAGAAATCCACGACGGAGTCTGCGGAAGTCATTCAGGATCCCAAGCGTTAGCTTACAAAATTCTGAGACAGGGCTACTACTGGCCAACTCTGAAAAGAGATGCTGCAAATTGGGTCAGAAGATGCGTCAAGTGTCAAATATTCGCGCCTAACGTCAACTTGACTCCAGAACCACTCAGGTCGGTATTCAGCCCGTGGCCATTTGCAAAATGGGGGATCGACCTAATTGGACCCTTACCAACTGGGAAGGGAGGAGTTAAGTATGCGGTTGTTGCAGTCGACTACTTCACTAAATGGGCCGAAGCAGAACCCTTAGTCACGATCACCGAGCAAAAAATGATCGAATTCATTTGGAAAGTGTTAATATGTCGGTTCGGTGTTCCAAATTCTATCGTGACTGATAACGGAAGACAATTTGAAGGCAAGAGGCTTGCAGAATTTTGCGAAGAATACAAAATTAAACATTTCTTTTCATCCCCATACCACCCACAGGCTAATGGTCAAGTTGAAGCTGTGAACAAGATCATAAAAAATGGCCTTAAAGTCCGACTAGACAATGCAAAAGGAGCTTGGCCCGAAGAACTCCCCAACGTTCTTTGGTCATACCGAACTACTGCTCGATCCTCAACTGGTGAAACTCCTTTTTCATTGGCTTATGGGTCAGAAGCAATGATTCCAGTCGAACTCGGATCCCCGACATACCGCGTGCAAAATTTTGAGGAGGAACACAATCAAGTCAACATGAGAGCCAATCTTGACTTGGTAGATGAATTACGTGCTCAGGCCGACATAAAAAATGCTGCCTATAAACGAAGAAGCGAAAAGTACGTTAACTCTAAACTTCGTCTTCGAACATTTAAAGTCGGTGATCTCGTACTCAAACGAATTGTGGGTCCCGACCCTGGACCACTAAAGCCGAAGTGGGAGGGTCCATTTCGAATAAGCGAAGTTCTAACCAATGGGGCCTACCAGATAGAATACTTGGACGGAACACCACATCGGTATCCGTGGAATGCACAATATCTGAAAAAGTTCTACCAATAAAGTCAACTTTTCAGTTGGCGTTCTGTAAAAAAGACCAAGCGTCTTAAGTCGGCTTTTCAGTCGACGTTCTGTATAAGTCAACTTTTCAGTTGGCGTTCTGTGAAAAAGACCAAGTGTCTCAAGTCGGTTTTTCAACCGACGTTTTGTAAAAAAGACCAAGCGTCTCAAGTCGGCTTTTCAGTCGATGTTCTGCATAAGTCAACTTTTCAGTTGGCGTTCTGTGAAAAAGACCAAGTGTCTCAAGTCGGTTTTTCAACCGACGTTTTGTAAAAAAGACCAAGCGTCTCAAGTCGGCTTTTCAGTCGATGTTCTGTATAAGTCAACTTTTCAGTTGGCGTTCTGTGAAAAAGACCAAGTGTCTCAAGTCGGTTTTTCAACCGACGTTTTGTAAAAAAGACCAAGCGTCTCAAGTCGGCTTTTCAGTCGATGTTCTGCATAAGTCAACTTTTCAGTTGGCGTTCTGTGAAAAAGACCAAGTGTCTCAAGTCGGTTTTTCAACCGACGTTTTGTAAAAAAGACCAAGCGTCTTAAGTCGGCTTTTCAGTCGATGTTCTGTATAAGTTAACTTTTCAGTTTGCGTTCTGTAAAAAAGACCAAGTGTCTTAAGTTGGTTTCTTAAACTGACGTTTCATACAAAAGATTCAAAATCCCTTAAATCGATCTTTCAGTTGATATCTTATATATAATGACTTACCCTTTTAAAGTCGGTTTTTCAACCAACTGTAAAAGATCGAGTATTTAACGTTAGTTTTCTCAAGCTTACGTTCTTTCAAAAGTGGTTTCTAAAACCTTTAAGTATTTAGACTCATTTTATGAATCAGCCTTTTACTTAAAATACTCAAAGTCAGTTTTTTCGAACTGAAAGTATTCTAAGTCGGGAAATGATTTAAGTAATTTCGAAGCATATGTAAACTAACATAATTCGAAGTTACCGACAAATATGAAAATGTGAAAGAAACAAAGCCGATCGTTGGAAGAGAAAATATTTATTTCATTTCGGGAAAAGGACGTTCAATACAAACTATAAGAAAAATGCAAAAAGATGTGCCAACGTGATGGTCCACATCTAAAAAGGAAAAATGCTAAAAGCTAAAACAATCAACGACATCTAGTCCCGGGCACCACCATCTACTTCTCGACTTCGTCATCCTTCTCGGCTTCATCGCCCTTCCCAACCTCGACCTCGGTCCCACCTGGAACCTGTTCAACCTCGGCTTGAAGACCTTCCGCTTCTTTGCCAGCTTCACTTTCCCGGACGTCCACGTCCTTCAGGATCTCTTCATCATCTTCTGGAATTATGGAGCTATCCTTCACTACCTGGCTTAGCCCGGAATAGATGGCATCATCCAAGGCCTGAGGATTGGGGATGATCCTAACTTTAGCAGCCTGGTGGTCGCCGATCCCCTGCACCAACTCGGTTCCCTCGAGATCCTTTTCAGCGGCGGTGGCGATGAACTTCTCGGCATAATCTACAACCTCTTTCTTAATCTGAGCTGGGGTCAACACTTCGAGACACTTCTCGACAGTAAAATCAGCAAGGGTGGAGATGAATACGTCGGCAAATTCTGCCCTCTTCTCTTTCTCCCCTTCCAGAACCATGTTAACATAGGCTTTTCGCAAAGCAGCCCGTCTGTTCGGGTCCAAGGGAGGATACCCACGAGCCGTCACGTCGGCGTCGGTGTTGGCTAAAACCAGCTCGCAGTAAGCACGTTCGTCATCATCGGCCGGGACATGAAGTTCTTCAATCTCAGGGTCGAATCCAAACCTGTCCATCTTCATGAGCATGATGGCTTTCAAATCTCCGACACCATACAATCCCGCATCGAATCTGTCGATCACCCAACGAAGATTTAAGCAAGAGTTAAGCTCAATGTCTTTCTCCATCTCCTCTGAACCCCTGAACTCTTGTTTTCCAAGTTCTTTGCCTTCTTCCAACCCTTGTGCGAACTTCAGCTCACCGAAAGCTTCCTTCTGTTGCTCCAAATTTTTCAACTCGGCAGCATGTGCTTCCGCCAAGCGGATCAGTCTCGCCTCCTTTTCAGCTCGGTCCTGACGAGTCTTCTGATGCTCCTCCCGAGTTCGCTGATGGTCCTCCATCTCCTTCTGGTAACGGTTCAAATTATTCCGAGCTTCCATCTCAGATGCGCCGATTTGAGCAGTAAGCTTGCGCACCTCGTCCTCCAAACGCTTTTTCTCGGAAGTCAAACTTTCCATCTCGGTTTTTGCTGCCACGAGCTGGGCGTTCTTGTCTTCAACCTCAGTCATCAGGCTGGCCTTATCCGCCTCCAATGAAGCCAGTTGACCGTCACGAAGTTCCAGTTTATCTTTCCGCTCATTGAGTGCAGCGGCATTCATCCTGAACTCGTCTTCCATCGCGCAAAGGCCCACCAAAGCTCTCCCAATGTCGCTTTGGCATAACTGAACCTGTAAGAGCTCGGCAACCCAGATACGCGAGCCTCAGTCGCCGGATCCCATGACATCATTGGAACCCGAGCCGCTTCTAATACATGGGGGGGCTGGTGAAATTTGTTGTTGAATTTGGGGACGATCATGGAATGGTACTGAGTAAACCACTTCTCCATCACGTCCTCCGGCAGATTCTGTTCCAATATCCGCTCCTCGTCAATGGGCAGATAAGTGTCTCCTCCATCCTGGTGGATTGGAGCATTCATTTCCAAATTAAGTTGGCCGACGTCCTGTCTGGACTTTGAACGACGTTCCTGATCAACGTCAAACTCTTCACTTGCTTTCCTTTTGTTCTTCTTCTTCTTCTTCTTTTTCTGTTGAGAAGAGGCTTCTTCCACTGCTTTCTGAACGGCCTCGACGTCCTCTGAGCTCGAAACAATGACATGGAGATCAGGACGGGTAGCTTCAGTTTCTTTCTCAACCTCCCGAGGTGGAGAATGAGTAATAACCACCAACTCGGTACTCGTCTCGGGAAGGGGCTCAACCACAGGCTCATTGACAGGGGCCGGTACCGTGACTGCAATTGGTGTACCTGACGTGACTCCAATATCATCACCCGTCGCGGCACGGCCCGTAACAGCTTTCTTCTTCAAATTTGCCAAAAAATTCATGCGACCCATCTCGGTATCTTTCACTGAAAATCTACGGCGATAATCTTTTGCTTCTCGAACCGATTGGAATCCGAAAAATCCTAACAACGGATAATAAACTGAAGAAGGAAAGCAAATAATCAAAACCATATCAATGTTTGATAAATTCATCTAGTCCAAAGCCATGAATTGAATTGATGCTGTAAAAACTCACCAGGTTCAAAATCAGGGATTGCCTTTTTGGGTCCGAGTTTTACTTCGGCAAGCTTAGCGTTCTTTGTCAGCAGATTCCACTTGCGATCCGCTACACTAAGTTTCGCGATCTCCTCAAGTTTTTCTCTAAACTCCCCGCTTAATTTCGGTTCCCTTTTTCTTTTTGCTACAAATACGAAAAGGTCCGACCTGTTAGCGAAAGAAAAACAACCTGTCAGGAAATTCTGAATAAAAGAAAGGAACTTACGGAAAGAAGAGACAACTCGATTTGGGACAGTCATCCCGTCAATTGGGGCCTCAAGTCGGAAGTCGGAGGACTGCCAATCTCCACCAACCCACAACCATTCGTCCTGAAAGCCATGAAGGGTTTCGGGTATCCCAGTAACCAATTGTCCTATCTTCAGTTCGTACTGCGGCCTCGCCGCACAAAAAAAGCACCCTGTTGGGGGAACTCCATCTCGTTCCCTACTTCTCTTAAAGAACAAAATACTTCTCATCTCGTCGATGGTAGGGAAGGGGATTTTCTTTTGTGCTAAAAGGACCATAATCCCAATAATCTTTTTCCAGCTATTGGGAGTAATCTGGCTGAGACTGAGACCCCAATCGCGCAGATAGTCGGTTATGACGTTGTCTAGAGGGAATCTCAGGCCCGACCTCAGACTTTCAGCAAAAATCCCTATACAACCCGGAGGAGGACAGTGAATCCTTTCCCCCGGATAGGGAGCGAAAATCCTCACCGAGGTAGGGATTCGTACCCACTCGCGGAGGAGAACTACGTCGGCGTCGGTCATGGTACTGGGTTCCCCCAAAAACGGAACATCTTCGTCGGGCCATTGACGGGCAGGACGATTCCAATAACCCGACCTCACAGGAACATCCCGTTCCACCTCGGCATCCCCTTCAATATCACGTTTGCGAATATCCAGACGCTCCACAAAAACAGGATCCCACCGATAATAATCCCCCATCAACTCCATCAACTCCTCATCCAACCTCTGGTCCGATATAGTTCGACTGCTACTGCCCGGACCGACGTTCTCGCCACTCGCCGCCATAATTTAAACCCAAAAAAACGATACGAAGAAATTATAAAGCAAAAAGGAAAAATTAGGGCTTACCGAAAAGTGATGTAAACTCTCAAAGGTTTCGGGATTTACTGAAATACGATGAAGAAGGTGAAAGGGAAAAAGCGAAATATGCAAACGATGGTTTAAGGGAGCAGTTGCTTAAATGAAGATTTAGTGATAGAAACCGTGAATTTGTCTGTATATATATACTCGCAGTTTTCTAACCGTTGAAGATGGAGAGGCGCGTGGTTAAATGACGCGTCGATTCAGAGAAGTGTCCCTTTACTGTGACATAACGTTCAGATATAATCTCGTACGTACGCGTGTCCCAAAAACTGCCAACGTTAATGTCCGGAAATTTCGGTACATGCCTATCATGAAGAGTAGTGGAGACACCACGTTCGTGACCTCTCGAAAACCGCTCAATAAATTTCTTATATCATGGAACAACTTTGATAAAGGAGTGAAAAGGCGCGAGTCTCGCCTAAGGGAAATACCTCGGCTTAAGCTTATGCGGAAAATCCTTACCTTACCTCGGCAACCGACAATAAGTAGGAAGAAGATGTCATTCAAAAGCATGCATACTCTGCATACTTCTTAATGCCAGGGGCCTCTATGTTGATATCAAGATAGAATATCTTGATATAATGACAGAGTTAAAAAAATCGCGAAGTTTAATTTATAAACTGGATTCTAGACGACGTCAAGCAGTACACATTGCATCTCGGTAATCTCACCTCGGTACGCGTAAGCGATACCGCAGAATCTTTGGAAATCATCAACACAAGTCGTCTGAGCCTTGAAAAGGGCCAATTCGGTCAAAGAATTATTTATTAAGAAGTCGTAGAATATTGAAGATCAATCAAAATACCGACATCGCAAGACAAACCGACTTCGACCGACAGATGTGACACTCGTCACACAGATAGAGGCGCGCCCATGCTAATCATTGCCTAAAAAGTTCTTTTACGTCATCGCCGCCCCTAAGATGTCAAATCTTCATTAAAACGGGAATGATTTGTCTAGGGATGTGTGCCAGACATACCTATAAATAGCAGTTTCGAAAACGAGAGGGGGGTTCGAAAAACGATCATACACACTCATATATTCAGCTCGGCTATCTCATTGTAAACCGACTTGAAATACATTGAAAAACCGACCTCCCTGTACTAAAACCGACTTCAAAATATTCAATAAAATTCTCATTTTCTGCAATCTTTTGTGTTAATTTTACATTGTTAACGTTGATTAAATCCGTTTATCAACAGAGGACAGGTTGTAACGCCCCAAATCAGAAATAATATTAAGAACGGTTTCACTGCTCGACTATAAGTGAAATCCGAAATTTTTAGAAATTCCCGAGTTATATTTATTGTGTTGAATGCTCAATTATGATAAATTATTCTTTGAATAATTCTATCTCAAGTATAAGTTAAGATTAATCTATTAATTTGGGTTGGTAAATAATAGCAAGTCAATTCGAGAATTGATCGACTCCGAACCCTAGTTTGGTTCCTAGTTAATTTTCGGGTAAATCTCGAGCATAGCCAAGTATTGGTATTTTTATACTTAGAATATTTTTCTAAGTGTATAAAAATATCAAAGTATAAGTATTGATAATTTTAAAGCGAGCCCTAATGCCTAACCGAGTTGCTGCGCCCGAGCCCTCACACCCGCGCCCATCTCGTGTCGAGGCCACCCGAGCCATGTCCAACTCTATGCCTTATATATGGTATAAGTCTTGGAAAATATTTTCATGTGTTGGGATACCAAGAGAAGCCCTTAGGCTCAGCCCAAAGTCACTTTCCGCACGCAGCCCATCTTCCCGCGCCAGCCCAGCACGCCCTCGCGCCCAGCCCGCGTCCCCGCGCCAAGGGCCCAGTGGGCAGCTTGCCAGCCCACTTTCTTGAGCTCAAATGCATTAATTCCGGCCCACTTTCTCCATGACCCAAGAGCTGCGTTTAATTAGGACTTAATAAGGATTTGTTTGAGCTAATATGGCCCTAAGCAAGGTTAAGGAAAAGTCAACCATCATTAGCCTTAGTGGAGAGCATGGGCATGAATTGTTTATTCAAGATTTTTGTCCTTGTTCCTTAGTCTTGGACAAGACTGACCAGACCCCATTGTGACCAAATAAAATACTTTGAAAAGCACCCATAATGCCCACTAAACCGAGCATAATCAGGTCAAAGCTTGTCCAAGGTCTTGGACCAAAAATCCATGCGCATGTGATGCCATTTCCCACATGTTTGGTCCCCCACCAGCCCACCTAGTAAGCTCCGCCCCTCCCATCTATTTAAGACCCATTTTCCAGTCATTAGAGGCCCTTTGGTCTTCAGTTGCTCGAGCATATATTGAGGGAAGTGTTAGAAAAACCGAGCCAAAGTCCTTAGGCCCTGCTCGCGCGCGCCCAGCCCGGGGAAGGAGAGGAGGCAGCCACCTCGTATTCCAAGCCATTTCTCTTGAGGCTTAGCCTATTCTAAGTATTCTTTAGAATTTTCTAAGTCTTTTAGAGTTGATTGGCTCGAACAAATCACACCACAAAGTGAGCTTAACCTCCAAAGCCGTGAACAAGCTTATTTTGAGCCCTAGTTCATTATCTCCATTTGTAGCCGAGGTAAGCTCGGGATTTTTGATTTCATAAATTATTTTATGATGTTTTAAGATTTTTAATGAGTTAAAACCGAGCCATGAATGTCATTATATGTGACTTCCGAATTTTTCAAGTTAATGGCCTTAAAAATGAAATTTTAGTTCCCAACATGCCCAAGTAAAGAATAGTGGTTTAAACACCCTTAAATATTGTACCATTGATTCTGAAAAAGTTTAAGAATAAAACGAGTTCATTAACTTAGTCAAATCATGCTCGAAAAATATGTTAAAATGGGCACCCGAACCCTAGTTCGTTGCATGCAAGATGTGCCACATCTTTTAGCCTCTATAGAAATGTTTTGACATGTTAAACATTCGGCCATCATCAAAAGTTTAAGAAATTTTAGTCGGTTCGGACGTCAAGTGCTCGTACGGGCCGTATAAGCCCTACCGAGTGAACATGCAAGTGGACCCAGGGTCCACTAGTGTTTTATGTGTTATTTGTGCTTATTTTATCATATTATGTTGTATGGTCATGCATGTTGCCGGAAAAAGTCGTCGGAGGTCCGGCAAGGGCCGGCCTTGGTCACCGGCCGCGCACATAGCGCGGCAGTGCCCGACCCAGTGCCAGTCCGTGCCCGCGCCAGCTTGCGCATGGTACCCTTAGCCCCAGTGCCCGCGACAGCTCCTGTCCGTGCATGCATGCGAAGTCTTGGCCCCCGTCACGCCCAAGCAACCCCGACAGTGCCCGGCCGCGCTGTCCCAACCTCAGTGCACGCATGGCCTCGTGTGCCATGCGGAGTCGACCTCGGGTCGTGCCAGCTGCGCACTCGAGTGGTCAGTGCCGTGTCCAGTGACCTCGGGTCGTGCCAGTCGCGCACCCGCGTGTCCAGAGCCGTGTTCAGTGACCTCGGGTCGTGCCAGTGCCACGCCCGAGCACGCAGTTGGCCCGGGTTGTGCCA
>BKCP01008259.1:1726-29733 GCA_008636005.1 Striga asiatica | reverse complement strand
CCGGCCGGCCAGTGAACCGGCCGATTCGATCGGCGGTTCGAGTTAGTTTTGATTCGTGACTTTCGGTCTGAGTCTATTTATGGAATTTCAGTATTTTTTCGAGCCAGTCCAGTCCAGTTTAATCGTGTAATAAGTCCGAGTATTTTAGCATATAATTAATTATTCCGAGCATGTTACTTAGCATTATTTTGCTTAAATATTTATGTAGCCTAAGGAGAGTCGAGCCTCCGACCGCTACTCCAGCATCCGCACTTGCATTCAGATTTCAAGTTTTCAGGTGGGGGTCATGTACTGGATGTCACATCATAGATAATATCTGTACCATGGCAGAGGTATGTTTGAGACAGTTTAGTTCCGGGTTGGGTGGCCAAGGCATTTATACCCACCTGATGACCGTTGGGGGGCCGAGGCCTTTATACCCCATCGGAGAGTGCACACGAGCGGCCAAGGCCGAGGGTCTTTTGACCACAGATCAGAACAGAAATCAGAGGTCAGTTTACAGTTTCAGCTCTTATATATTTATGTTCATGATACGTTATTATAGATGATGTTTTGTTCAGTGCTGGTCTTTGCGGAGCATAGTGGTTTGCTCATGCCCCCATTGTGTTTTTCAGGAGACGGAGTCGTGTGTGCCGGATGAGCACAGATGTGGCGCTGCGTGGTCATGAGAGTCGGACATAGTTTACTAGCATTTTTATGTCCTAGATTTATGATCATGTGTATTATTCAGTTTATGTATGCATGTTTATGTATTCGTATTTCGGATGCTTCCGCCAGCGAGTTTTTCTAGACAGTGCGAGATAGTACAGACTATGCATGTATAATTCCATAATCCGCTAGCGGACAGTTTGGTTGCATGTTTTATTATGTCTGTGAGCAAGCTCAGTTCAGTTTAAGTATTTATCTGCCACATCCCGCAATAAGTCAGTATTTTCGAAAACCCAGCTCGCACGTTCTTTTGAAAATAAAAACAAAAATTTTACTATGATTTTTCAAAGCTAGTAAGGCGGGGTGCGACAATTATTCTAACTGAGTTAGGAGAAAATTGGTTTTTGGGGATATCCTATGTGTTGCACAAGCCTAAAAGACCTTCGCAAATAGCAAATCAAAGCATGTTATCGACTTGATTATGGAAAAATGTATAGAAGTCAAAAGGCCCAGGGGTATGGATTTCTTAGGATGTCAGTAATGCACATAATATCTTGAATTATTCTAAGTAATCAGGTTCAGCGTGCATAAAGGGGTTGGTTTTTCTAAGCTACAAGGTTGGTTGTACCATGAGCTCAGAAAATAGGGTTTATAATCGAGTTAGGTAAAAGAGGTAAATTGACTATGGCAGAAGGTTGAATAAGAGGTTGAGAAGGCAGTGAAAGCCCTGGATAGGCTCTAGGTTAAGCTCAGGGAATGATATGAGATCTGGAAATACAACATCTAGTTTGTATAAGTCAATTTCACCCTCAGGTTTGTCGATATGACATAGAGGTTGAGAAGAAATAGAAGTAGGTTGAGGAAGGGTGTCTTTTGAAGAGGAAGAAGGAGGTGGGGAGATGTGCACATCAATAATCGCTTCTAAGGGGTCGCTTCTAAGAGGAAGACGGGTGTAACGCCCCAAAACAGTAATGATATTCAGAACGTTTTCACTGCTCGACTATAAGTGAAATCCGTAATTTTCAGAAATTATCGAGTTATATTATTTATGCTAAATGCTCAAACATGATAAATTATTCTTTGAATAATTCTATCTCAAGTATAAGTTAAGGTTAATCCATTAATTTGGGTTATTAAATAATAGCAAGTCAATTCGAGAAATTACCGGACACAAACCCTAGTTGTCGTTCCGAGTATATTTTTCTAAGTCAAAAAAATTGAGAGTTGATATTTTAATACTTAGAATATTTTTCTAAGTGTGTTAGAATACCAAAGTCGAGCTTTGGACATTTTATATTGAGCCCTAGTGCTCACCCGAGCCGCCCTTGTTTTTTTTGGGGCTTAGGAATTTACCCTCCGTTTATACGGACTTGAACTCTAGTGGTATGGAGTTAAGTGTCATCTTGAGAAGTTCTTTGTTCTGAGTTTCGATATGGTGATATCGAGTTAAGTTTTGTTTAGTGTCTGAAAGTGAGGATCATTCGCGAGCCATCTCGAAAGAGAAGGCTTAAGTAAAGGGAGCAGATAACCGAAGAAATCCCAGGTGAGTGGATTATTCAGAAGTCTGTGAATATGGTGGATATAACTATTAGACGCGTGTTAGAACCCAGTTAATGAACCAGGAGTGGATTCTAAGTGTCGGTTTCATGTTGATGATCTGACCACTTGTGCTTGTAGATTCGTGGAGATCGGTTTATTGGCAGATTTCCCTCGTTATAATTTGTTCGTTATTATTCATTCATTTCTCGTTGGTTTGTCTCGTGAATTCTTCGTGGATATTAGAACTCTGTTGTGTTATCGATGCCCTCTTCTTTTGTTATGTATGGCTGGTATATGATCGAATGAATTCGAGCCTTGACTTGTCATCCGAACCCTTGTCTCGTGATCATTGTACGTTTTTAAGAGTTGGCTTTGAAAAACCACTTTTTGAAAACCTTCCATTGATGACTATTTGGTCGCTGTTTTGACCCCTTAAACTCGGTCGATAGGCTTTGAACTCTTCTGATGAGTTAAAGTTCAATCTCTTATGTTTCATCTCGATTCAGAACCAAGTGATTATCATATGTATGCTGGAAGATGTGGCCAAAGATCTTCGAGAGCGCGTCCAGTTTTGCTGGTTTCGATCTTATATGTGATCTATTTTCATTGTTGTCTTTTAAGCCCTGAAACCCCATCGTCTCTTGTTGTAGTCTTCTTGCAAATTGTAGATCACCCGGCTGCCTTTCATGAGGAAAAAGAATCGCTTGTTTATTATTTTTTTTGTATCGAGAATTGCGCCGAAAATCCGATCATTGCGTAGTCAGTTTTTCGTATAGATCGCAGTAGTTTGAGTCTTTCATTTTTTTTATTTTTTTTCGCTATTTTTGGCATGCTTCTGGTAATCTAGGAACCTTGATGTCTTCATACGAATTGTAGTTTTGTCTCTTAGGATTCAAACGGCGCGAGATTCATTCTAATAGCATTTTGTGCAAAGAGATACGAGCTTCGTGCAATAAGTTTTCTGGAAAATTTGCAGCAAATTTGATGTGTGAGATTGATCCGTTTCCAACCCTTTAACCTACCCGTTCACGCCTTTGCTGCCCGAGTGCTTTACCCTTGTCCTGGATTACTACCTTTCGCTTAGTAGTCAAGTTTGATTGTATTTCGAGACCCATCTCTACTATTTGATTATCGTATCGTGACAAATTTCACTTGATTTTTCTTTTCCTTGTGTGGAACCTTGGATGGAGTTGAGCATCGAAATTTCATTTTCTATTGATCCTTATCTGATGTCGAACCTTGTGTCGTTACGTCACCAAGTCGATGCCTAGGTTAACTTGAGAATACCTTAGCCTCGAGATAGACGGCGGTCAATTTTCTTTTGTGATCTATATTTTTTTTTTACGTGAACCAAGTGGTGTACAGAGAATCACCACATACCTAATCGGGAGCAGCCTCAGCACCTTTCTGGAGATTTTTTGTTGTAAGAGAATCGTTTAAGGAGGGTAGTCGAGCCTGATGTAAGCACATCGTGAGGTGTAGAGCCGTCATCATTTCTGAAATTGTGCTCATCGTAAATCTTTGAAAACTCTCGTTCTTTTTCCTTCGGAGTTTCGAGAGTGACCCTTTGTATTTCTTTGACCTTTTGGCAATCCTTTGAAAACTCTTGTTTTTGGTTCGTTTGGAGTTTCCATTTCAAGATTTGCAACCTAATATACTGATTAAGACGAGCACTTTCGTTTTTCCGCTTGTCTTATGTCGTGTCTTTCGATTTTTGGTGATGCCATTCGGTCTGGTACTCCATTCATACCCGGATCGGTCTGTTGTGTTTTTATCATTGATGGCCTATGTTCGAGATGCGATCGAGACGAATCAACCGAGGAGGCTTTGTGATGAGATCCAAAAACGTGACAATCTTAGCAGCGTAGAAATTGAGCTCGTTTAGGACTGCCGGCACAATTAGCTACCGGCGAAAGAGCTGACGTGAAGACCGACACGGTTAGTCGGAAGAGTCATGCGAGCTGATCATCTTCATTATTCGACAATGACAACTAAGTTAGGATTATTCCTAGCTGAGGATACTGATATTCGATTTCTTTAGGAGATTCCTCCATATCTCTAATGTCGATATCCGCTTGAAATTGTCTTTGTTGAACCCTAATGTTTGTAATTTTATAGGTTTTGTAAAAACCTTTCCTTTCGGGTTACCTCAGATAGTGCGAACCTTGAATTAGAGAAATTCTTTTTTGTACCTCGAACCAAGTGCCGACACTGAATGGGTGTAGCCACGCGAAGTGGTGGTCAGGCACGCAAGCCCGTGATGAGAGACGTGAGGCACTGTAGGGCCGATCGTTGACTCGCATGAGAGCTGCAACGACCATCATCGAAGGCAGGAACTCCACAAGCCAGTGTGTGCGGCCGAACCTTGACCTTGCAGCTAGTCTCCGAACAGATGTACGCACACGTCCCAGCGCCCCGCTTATGCAGCGCCAGTGTGTGTGACATCTCTCGGGGGACAGTGCATTTAACCCCGGACTGGCTATGTCCTTTTAGATCGTGAGTATGGGATTATCGTGCATCCCTATGTGAGAGACCGTCTCAGCGATAAGAGATCGTTTTTGAATATCTAGTCGATACTTCCTAAACCGCATGCGAGCTGTTACTCGTGTCGGCAAGGAATTAGGCTTTGTCAACAATATCAAACAGAACTGTATGTTCTGAAGGTATCAGTGTTGAGGATATAGTGTTGTTGATGATTGTTAGCCGTTCGTATGGGGTCCGTGGCAGCACGTCTGATACAGACGCACGGATCACATTGAAATCATGGGCGAGTTGTCAGCGTGACCCAGGCACAAGACTGAACTTAGCACCCTGTAGCAAATCCAGATAGTCGAGCGTTTGGGACATATTGTTGAGACCCTGAGTGACTAGTTGGAGTCTAGTGTACTCGTTTCGTGTGAAATTTCCTACCATGGGAAAGTTTGCTTATACCGATGGCTAATGAGCGACGATCTCGATGGTACCGCACGAGGCTCTGAGTACGGAAAAATGTGTGGTACGCCTCGAATTCTGGGAAGAGAGGAAGTATCAGCCACACTTTGTCGGTTCTTTTGGGATTCTCGACCGAGTCGGCTACTTAGCCTGACGATGGACCCAATCACCGGAGCTTGCGAGAGTGCAAGACCTGTTCAGTGCCTCGTGGAGAGGGGACATGTGCGTGACTCTGGGCACGTGGCGAACTTTGACGAGTTTCATGTGGGCAGAACCTTACCTTTGATGAGGTACCGGTGACCTACTGGATTGACGAATCGATTAGGGAGAGTCCGGGAGAGGTACTCGTCAAAGTCCGGCAGGGTAGCCATGGCTAGTGCGGTGTGACTTGGTACAGTGGAAAGATTCGGACGGTGTATCCGAGTTTAGTGGTTTGAGCTTCTCTCTTGTATCAGTTATCCTGTTGGGATTACTTTCTTTTATTTCCGGGGACGGAAATCGTTTAAGGAGGCTAGACTGTAATGCCCCGTTTATTTGTGGATTATTTGAGAATTATTTATTGATGATTAATATGATTGTTATTATTATTGTATGTCTAAATATTATTATTTGTCTAATTGTAATTAATTGCCTAAATATATATTTTATTAATATTATTATTATTATTATTATTATTATTATTATTATTATTATTATTATTATTTTTAATTAATGTGTGTAACAAATAAATATTATTCCGGCTATATTTATCTCATTATTATGTGTTAGAATTTTTAGAACTTATTTTGATTAGAATTTTAATTTGTTTCGGCGATTTTCGGTTTAATTGCGCAAACCGATTTTTAATCCTTTTCGATTGGTATTCGAGCCTTTTAAACCCGAACCTCGGATATCTATTTTTGACCTAATTGATGTTCATTTTCGATCCATTCGGGCCCAAATTAGTTTATTTTTCAAGCCCTAATATTTTCCCTTTTAATTCTCCAAACTCGTCTCCACCATGAGATTACAGATCGGAAATCTCAAGTCTCGTCTCTCTCTCAAATCCTCGCTTCGTCCTCTATCGCAAGCAAGCCATCAATGGCGTTTTCCCCTGTAGCCGTCGAGCCCTTTTGCGGCAGCACACCCCTCCTCTATCGGCCAAGTCGCCGTCTTCCTCTTTCCTGACCGACCTCCGCGACCAAGGAGCCGCAGACTTCACGGCGAACTGAGGGGCACCATTTTCACCGGCAACAGCCCACGAGCGAACACCCGACGGCCGATGCGAGCAGCGAGATTATGGCGATGCGAGTTCGGTTCTCGGCTGAAGTCACTAACGCCGGTGCGACTGTCTAACCCGATCTTGTACGCGACTGAAATGACCTTCGGTTTAGCGAATCTTGCCAGTGAATGAGGAGAATTTGAGCAGCGGATTGAGCAGGTTTTGAACACATTCGGTTGGCGCGACCATGTTCGACCCTTCGTGAGCGGCTTCTGTCTGATTCCTTCGCCGGCGACCCCGTCGTTTTTCCGAGCAGCCTATCTCAGCCACGGGCCGTCGACCTTGTGTCATCGAAGGTACCAGAGAGGCAGCCCGATAGTCGTCGAGACCCCGCAGCAGTCGTTCGTCGAGTCGTCCAACGATCTATCAGGTTCGGTTTGTCCCGTTCATTTGTCCGATTTCTGACCGAGACCTACGGCAGCGGACTAAGGCGTTTTTCCGAGAACAGCGGCCGCTGCTCCTCCTTTTCCGGCGAGACGCGTGAAACCATTGAGCCCGACGTCCCGTCAACCCGTTCGAACCATTCTTGCACAGTTCCCGAGAACGGTATCGAGCCTTGGCCCTTCGTTGATTAAATTTCGTGTTCATTTAATGCGATAATCGTGCTCTACAGATTAATTTGCTCAATGATGTTAATTGTTTATGAATTTGTTGTAATGTTATATATACACTATTGTCGTGATTTAATGTGAATTTCGTCGATTCGTGCGAATCGAATAATAACTTGTTAAAAGTGTTAAGTCGCTATGGATTTAGGGACTTAGGATCGTCATGAACACAATGGCTTTGACCTTGTGTCATTTGGATTTGTAGATTGAGAGATAGTAATTATTGAAATTGGTAATCGCTGTTTTGAATGTAAAATTCACAAAATATTCTGTGTTGCTCTGACTGCTTTGAAATTTTGAAGGTTATGTCATCTGATAAAAACAAGGCTCGTCTAAAAATTTAATAATTTTTCTCGGCCTGTAGCTATTTTAATTAATTAAATTGATTTCTGAGCGGATACTTGTTAAATGCATAATATATTGAGTTGTGACCCACACCTGTTAAAATTCGAGTATGTTGTGTCTTATGCACGTTTACATGTTTTGTAAAAGATTCAGAATTATTGGACTTCGTTTGGTAGGGTTAAAAATTATTTAATGATTTCTTTAGAATCGTATTTTAATTATTATAAACTGACCTGACGTGGTAAATTGCTGAAATTTGGTTCCTGGGCTGTTTCTGTGATGTTTTTCAGTATGTAAAAGGACGGGATTTATTTGGTTTCATTCAGGTTCAGTTTTGATTAAAATTAGAAATTTGCAGAAACTTATTTGAATTTTTAAAATTCGTTTATTTAATGTTAATGGCTGGAATTTTTACATGATGTTACTCACATGCTGAAGTATATGGTGTTAAAATATCAAGTTGTGATTCGTTCAATAGGTCTGCTTGTGAATCTATGTTCGTTTTTGCTGATAACTTGAGTGAATTTTTAAAAATCGTGTATTTTGACTTTGTGGCTGAAACTTGGTGGTTTTTTTAAGTATTGGGAGGTGAATTTTGTGTTAAATTTTCAGAACTTAACTCGTTGGTTTGATGGACTTTCTTAAACATGTGTAATTCTTGACCATTATTTTCAAATAGTAATTATTGTTAAGTGTTGGTGACCAATTTGTTATGTGTTTCCTTGTGGCTGGTTTTGATTGTCTTTTATTTGAAATTGTGTGAACTCCAATAAGTGGTTTGATCGAGTCTAAGTCCTAGAGTTCCAATTTCCACGGGACTTCACGAACAACTTAGTCGAATCAAGTTCGACTACGTCAAATGTGTGATTTTCTATTTTAGGTCTAGATAAAGCGTTGACTTTAGTATCTGGACTTAATGTAGGTGTCTAGAGCTATTGAACTCACCCTGCTTTCGAGATTCGTGATTGTGAACTGTCGCTGGAAACAGGTGGGTACATTTGTGATGTATTCCATAATTATCTCACTTATTATTTCGTAAAATGTTTCGTTTGAAAATTGTGTTATGCGTGAGAACCCTAGTCTAAGTGTCCCGTATGTTAGTGCCCTTGAGGAATGCATAAACAGTGAGAGATCATCGACCCGTAGATTCGGAGAGGTGACGCCCCGGTCCGTATGATATTAGTGAAGGAAAAAAACAGCTCTACTGTCTCCTGGAAAGGATCCTAGTTCCGTAGCCATTCGGTGATGGGAATGTTTCCAGTTACTTCCTTGTCGTTGTATCCGGAAGGTTGTTATATGTACATAGGAGATGTGCGATAGGGCCGGTTAGAGAGTTAGACTTTGGATTCTATGCATACTGTTTACTGTGTTAATATTTTTAAAAAATGCTTATAAATTTTTCGAAATCGTTTGCAAACTATCTCGGGATGCTGCTAAAAACTTATCTACTTTTAAAATTCGTTTTCTTTAAAATGGTCTATCTACTGGTTTAGACTTAAAGAAAATCAGGTTAAATATTTTATCATATCAAGCATATGAAACTAGCCCTGTCTGTAATATCCCATTCAGTAATTAATAAAAGTAATTATTCTAAGTAAGAACTAATTACTTTTATTAATGCTCGTTCCTAGTTCCGAGCCAGTTATTAAGTTATTCAGTTAAAAATTTGACTTTAAGTCGAAAGTATTCTCGGTTCAATATTATTCAGTAATCGAGCCAGTTCAGTAATTAATTAATTCCGGTCTGTTTATTTTTATAAATGGATTTATAAGACGGGATTAATTAATATAAGATGACGAATAATCGAAATTGAGTATATTTTGATTAATCGTTTAAGATAAGTAGTGAACTGAACCCAAGTATGTTCGGTCATGTGTTGAGCTTAATTAAGAAATAGCCGAGCTTTAGTACTAAATACTTAGAATTTTTCTAAGTGTTTAAGTCATCAAGATAAGATCATAATATCGAGCCTTAGCATAAGTTGATACAAGTTAAGTCTCGAAGTGCGGTTAAGTATCCATGAACATTTAAGTGATAAATGTTCAAAGAAGTGAGAAAATTTATTTAGACAATATAGTCTATTTAAATTATTTTAAGAGAAACCGAAATTTTTAGAATTTTCGGTTTTACGGTAATCGTTCGGTTTGAGTCCGAATGTGGTTCTGTAAATGTAGAATATTTCAAGATAATTATATTAGATCCTAAGAAGCAATATGAAGAAAAACTGTGAGTAAAGAATTTAAATTGTAGAATTTTCAGTTTTACGGTAAACGTTCATTTTAAGTCCGAATTGAGTTCCGTAAATTGTATTATTCTCGGTTTATTAGCATGATCCAAGACCATATATGAGCATTACTTTTCAGTAAAAGAGTTTTAAAAATAAGCCATTTTGAAAGAAAATGTAAAAGTAATAAAAAAAAGGATGATTTTTATAATTTTTATTATTTTGTTCCAAAGATTTTTATATGATGAATGCTGACAATTTTCAATAATATATGGAATCAATTCCACCACATTAAGCACGAAATTTTGGTCATCAATTGGTGAGAATGAGATGAGAAAATCACAACAAAGTTTTGCTAAGTCTTTAAGTTAGCATTTTTTTTCAACAATGGGTGAGAATTTTATTAAATTTTGGCGGACTAAGTTTTATCTACCAAAAAGCTCATTTATGACTATAGATAGAGGCCATTTTTTTATGATTAATTATATTTGTATAAGAATACAAGTTAATCATAAAATATTTTATGATTAATTAGGTTTATAAGTTTAAATTGTTTATTTTGTTCATTTCTTCACTCCATTATGATGTCTTGCCAATTTGTGCCTATAAATAGAGGCCTAAAAATCAGAGTTATCACACCAAAGAAAAGTACCAAAAGATATATAAGAGTGTAAGAGAGATAAGTAGTAGAAATTGTGAAGAAGTGAAGAATTTAGAAGTGAAGAATCAAGTTACGATTCTAGCAAGAAGGAGGTAATTTACTTATATTAAAGTTTTATGCTTAAGTTCATACTTTGATAATAATTTTAGATGTTTATAAGTATGTATATGATGATTGAGAAGTTAAATTTATAATTGATTATATAAATACAAAGAGTTAAAGTTGTTCAAGATCAATTATATAATATATGTACTTGATTTGATGAGATGTTGGTGAAGATATGAATAATCTGGAATAGTATGATTTAAATGAGTAATTCTTGTGTAAAATAGGAGTACATGAGAACAAGAGTTAAGTTATTTGGCATAGTACAACTTAAGTTATAGAGATTTGAAGATGAACATGTATGCTGAATTTTATGTTCAATGTTTTAGTTGTAACTTCAAATTCTAATAACTTGATGTATATGCATGCTAAAATTATGAAATTTTTATGACATGTCTAATTATGAGTTGAGATTATAACTGTTAAATTTCATGATTTGAAGAGGAGAAATGAATAAGTTGAGATAATTAGATGGCATATATGTAAAGATGAGTTTATATGCAAGAATATTCATGATATGTTCAAGTTGTTTAAATGAGATTATTATGAACAATTATTATGATTTGAGTTTATTTTCACTTTCAAGTTAATTAAGTGAAAAATGAGTATAAGCCAATATATAAGATTTGGGAATATGATATATGACGAGTTAAGTAATTGATTGAGTAAAAGATCAAGAAAAGTTAATTTGAGAAAAAGTATGATTATTGAAATTTCTATAAGATTTGGATGAGTTATCCGAAAGAATTAAGAATCCGAGCATCTTATTGAGTATACGAGCATAGTACTTAGTATATTTATTTATATATTTTTATGTAGCTTGAAGAGTTTGCTACTCGAGAAAAAAACTTACGATTTTTCAAAAGACGAAAGGTGGGGACCCAGACTGGGTATTACATTGAGTATAATATTGGTATCATGTTCGAGGTATGTATAAAGTTTAAGTTTTTACGCTTGGGAAGAAGGCCACAAGTTGCCCTACAAGTACTTCCTAAGTTCTGATGGAGGCCGCCTAAGTTGCCTTAAGAAATATCCATCAGATTGTGCACAAGTATCCGATCAGATATCGGAAAGAGAAAGAGTAAAGTTTCATTTACTGGAACAGTCCAGTTATGTATATACCGAAGATCATGATATTGTACTATTATTGCTGTTTACTTTAGTATGGGTTTTTATGGAGTACAAGAGGATCAGTACTCACCCCCATTATGTTTTTCAGGTAACAAGGTCGGGCCGGAGGTGTGAGCTCGAGAAGTGGTGGTGGTGGTCGTGCATTTCATTCAAAGGACATTCATTATGTATTTGATAAGTTTGTATAATAAAATACGCTTTCAATTATTCCGCTACGCACATTGAATATTGAACTTGCATTTTAATCAATTTATGATTTCAAGTTTTTACCTTTTTGAGAAGTATGAACATGGTATAATTAAATGCAAGTTTAAAGGAAATCTGTTTAATTATGTCTAAAAAGAAGTATTAGACAAAGTTTAAAGATAAACAGATTTTCAAGAAGATAAGGTTGAGTAGCATCCCGAAGGATTCGCAAAAGATTTCGAAAGAGATATAAGTATTTTCGAAGTAAAAATTGCGAAAAATTTACTCTGATGAGCGGGGTGTTACAGGTGGTATCAGAGCTAGAGTAAGTGCTCTGTATACTAAAAGTTTAAGTTTCAGAAAACAGTTTCAGGAAAACCGATCACACCACACTCACACCTCGCCGACTACCAGGTAAGTGTTGTTAAAAGTTTTTATGAAAGTTTTTATATAAGCAAATTACTAAGTCTATGCTCAATAGGATTCAGATATCCAAATTTTAGAAATCAGAAAAGATACTCAATCAAAGATTTTAAGAAATATCATATTACTCCCTATTAGATTTAAGAAATTCAGAGTTATCGAGTAAATAAGTAACTCGTATAAAAAAAAATGGCCTATATGGAAATTATTTTCAAAGTGTGCTAAAGTTTATTATGGGATTAATAATCCAGATGGCACGAAGAGTGAATCAATGTCAAAGAGAGATGACATCAGCAGAGGTAGTTGCCCAGTTTCGTGGCTACAATGCTGAGAAGTTTTCTGGACAAGGAGATCCTCTTCTAGTGGAAGAATGGATCCAAAGTCTGGAGACAATCTTTGAGATTACTGAGTGCTCGGAGAAACATCGCATTCTCTGTGCTCAGTTGCAAATGACTGGAGATGCTCGTCTCTGGTGAAATTTTTACTGGGGCATGCGTCCTGGTGAGAAAGAGAATCTCACTTGGGCCCAGTTCAAAGAGATGATGAATGATAAGTACTACCCTGACTACTATAAGGCTGAGATAGAACGCCAATTCCTGGCGTTAGTCCAGGGAAATCGTTCAATAGATGAGTATGAATGAGAATTTACTAGGTTGGGATCCTTTGCTCCCAATCTAATGGAGACGGAGGCAAAGAAGGCGAGACGTTTCCGAGATGGCCTGCTACCCTCGATCCGTCATCATGTCGCCGGACACAATATTCAGACTTATGCTGATGTTGTGGCCAAGGCTCATGAGATCGAGGCTAGTTTCAAGAGGGGAGATAATCAAGTTGTGATACAACCATTATCACAATTTCCAGCAGTACCACCAGCTCAGTTAGTACCTGTTCAGCAAGAAAAGAATGGGAAGAACAAGAGAAAGTGGAAAGGTCACAAGAATGATCGCAAAAATAAGCAACAACAGCAAGGTGAGCGGTATGCAGCCTGTGCTAAATGTGGAAAGACTCACAAAGGAGAATGTCTAGCTGGACAAAATGTATGCTACCATTGCCGAAAGCCTGGTCATGGCATAAAGTTTTGTCCAGATAGGCAGCAGCAGCAGATTCAAGGGCAACCTCAACATATGGGAGGAGGACAACAAGCCCAGGTCTATGCCATTAATCAAGCTGAAGCTGAGCAGAACCCAGGTACCATGTCTGGGATGATTATTTTAAATGATATGCCTATTTTTGCGTTATTCGATACCGGAGCACGCATTCATTTGTGTCTAAGAGATGTATAGACGCGATTGGAGTTCAAATTATTAAAACTATTGACCCTCTTGAGGTAAGTTTAGCCTCAGGAAGGAAAATAGAGACAAGCTCTAAGGTAGAGAACCTTAGTGTTAATATTGGAGGAAAAATTTTTGCATTAGAGGCCTATGTTATCGAAATGAAGGATTTCGATCTCATACTTGGAATGGATTGGTTAACGAATTATCGTGCTGATATTCGTTGCCATGAAAGAGGGGTAATTCTTTATCTTGCAAAAGATAATCAAATTACTTTCTACGGAGAAAAAATGAGAACTCTACCATGTGTGATCTTTATGGCGAAGGCGAGGAAGATTCTGCAAAGGGAGGATTGCCAAGGATATCTGGTGAGCATTGTTGAAGATGATTCGAAAGAACAAACACCACACGATATTCCAATTGTTCATGAGTTTGTGGATGTGTTTCCGAATCAATTACCCGGAGGACCACCCAACAGACAAGTGGAGTTCACAATTGACCTTGTTCCAGGAGCAGCACCAGTGTCGAAGGCACCATATCGAATGGCACTGAAGGAATTACAAGAGTTGAAGACTCAAATCCAGGAGTTGTTGAAGCTTGGTTTCATCAGACCAAGTGTTTCCCCTTGGGGAGCACCTGTTCTATTTGTCAAAAAGAAGGACGGATCCATGAGGATGTGTATCGATTATCGGGATTTGAACCGATTAACGATAAAGAACAAGTATCCACTACCAAGAATAGATGATTTGTTCGATCAGTTGAGAGGAGCTTGCGTATTTTCTAAAATAGATTTACGTTCAGGCTATCATCAACTGAAGATTAAGAATCTGACGTAGCAAAGACTGTGTTTCGAACAAGATATGGTCATTACGAGTTTGTGGCTATGCCATTTGGAGTAAGTAATGCACCAGCAGTGTTCATGGATTTAATGAACTGGGTATTCCATCAGTACTTAGATCAATTTTTTATCGTCCTTATTGATGATATTTTGGTCTATTCCAAGAGTATGGAAGAACATGAGCAACATATAAGGGTTGTTCTTGGTACCCTTAGACGAGAGAAGTTATATGCCAAGTTCTCTAAGTGTGAGTTTTGGCTAAAGAAAGTGGCATTTTTAGGCCATATTATCACGGAAAGAGGCATAGAAGTTGATCCTGCAAAGATTGCAGCAGTTCAGAACTGGTCAAAACCTAAGAATTCGTCTGAGGTTCGTAGTTTCCTTGGATTGGCAGGTTATTATCGTAGATTTATCGAGGGGTTTTCGAAGATAGCTCTCCCTTTGAAAAATCTAACGAGAAAATCTGTGAAGTTTCAATGGACAAATCGGTGTGAAGAGAGTTTCCAAAAGCTTAAGAAGAAGCTTACAACGGCTCCAGTACTGATTATTCCAGATCCTACTAGAAGTTTCACTATCTATAGTGATGCTTCAAAGCAGGGTCTTGGATGTGTACTTATGCAAGATGGTCAAGTTGTTGCATATGCTTCGCGACAATTGAAGCCTCATGAACAGAATTATCCAACTCATGATCTAGAATTGGCAGCAGTAGTTCATGCACTCAAGATTTGGAGGCATTATCTCTATGGTGGCCGGTGTGAAATATTCACTGATCACAAGAGTTTGCAATATATCTTCACACAGAAAGAGCTCAACATGCGCCAAAGAAGATGGCTAGAACTTGTGAAAGATTATGATTGCACTATTCAATATCATCCGGGAAAAGCGAACGTTGTAGCTGATGCCCTAAGCCGTAAGGTGAAGGGTGAGTTGTCTTGTTGTATATCTCAACAGAAACAACTCATTAAAGAGTTCACCCAGATGCAAATTGAAGTAGTTGAGTCACTTCCTAAAGAGATTATAGGAAGTGTTAACTCAATGAAAATTCAACCAATGTTGAGAGATAGAATCCGGAGAGAGCAAACTTTCGATCAATTTATTCGAAAGATAGAAGATCATACCGGAGGAGTAGAAGGCTTTTACCGAGGAAAGGATGGAGCCTTAGAGTTCAGAGGCAGGATTGTTGTGCCGAAAGTCGAGTCCTTGCGAAAGGAGATCTTGACAGAAGCACACATTGCGCCTTATATAGCTCACCCTGGAAGCACCAAAATGTATCACGACTTGAAAAAGTCGTTTTGGTGGAAAGGGATGAAGAGAGATGTAGTAGATTTTGTAAAGAAGTGTTTAGTCTGTCAGCAAGTTAAGGCCGAGCACAAGAGTCCATTAGGTCTGTTACAATCACTTGAAATTCCAAAGTGGAAATGGGAAGAAGTTACCATGGATTTTGTTACAGGGCTAACTAAGTCATCTGAGCAGCATGATGCGATTTGGGTAGTAGTGGACAGATTGACGAAAGTCGCCCACTTTATGCCTGTGACAATGACCATGTCAATGGACAAGTTAGCCGAGATTTATACTCGTGGAATCATTCGACTCCATGGAGTGCCTGTTACGATCATATCAGATCGAGATCCCAGATTCACTAGCAGATTCTGGGAGAGTTTGCATGAAGCAATGGGCACACAATTGAAGTTTAGTTCGGCTTATCACCTAGAGACAGATGGTCAGTCCGAAAGGACTATCCAAACGCTCGAGGATATGCTCAGAGCTTGTATTCTGGATAGAGGTGCCAAGTGGGAGAAGTGGTTACCATTAGTAGAGTTTGCCTACAATAATAGTTACCACGCATCGATACAGATGGCTCCTTACGAAGCACTTTATGGCCGTAAGTGTCGTTCACCCCTTTATTGGGATGATGTTGGAAAGAGACGAGTCCTTGGTCCAAAGATGATCGAGGAGACAGTTGAGCAAGTAGCCTGGATTCGAGAAAGGCTAAAGACTGCTCAGAGTCGTCAAAATTCTTCAGCCGATAAGCATAGAAGAGAGATGCAGTTCGAGGTAGGAGATAAAGTATTCTTGAAAGTTCGACCAATGAGAAGTGTCGTTCGTTTTGGGAAGAGAGGCAAGTTGCATCCTCATTATATAGGTCCATTTGAAGTTCTGGAAAGAGTTGGAGAAGTATCTTATCGTTTAGCTTTACCTCCTGAGTTGTCAAGTGTGCATAATGTTTTTCATGTATCGATGTTACGTGCATACGTGAGTGATCCAGAGCATGTGCTTCAGCACAATGAGATTCAGATTTCAGCCTGATTTAACTTACGAGGAACAGCCGGTAGCAGTTTTGGACCGAAAGGTTCATCGACTCAGGAAGCGAGATATTCCGCTTGTTCGTATTAGATGGAATCGCCACGGAGAGTCAAATGCCACTTGGGAACGGGAAGCTGATATTAGAGCTCGTTTTCCAGACTTTGAGTTTTGATATGTACTCTGAAGGTATGTATCTCAGTTTCAGTATTTCCAAGGGCGGAAATAGTTTTAAGGGGGGTAGATTGTAATATCCCATTCAGTAATTAATAAAAGTAATTATTCTAAGTATGAACTAATTACTTTTATTAATGCTCGTTCCTAGTTCCGAGTCGGTTATTAAGTTATTCAGTTAAAAATTTGACTTTAAGTCGAAAGTATTCTCGGTTCAATATTATTCAGTAATCGAGCCAGTTCAGTAATTAATTAATTCCGGTCTGTAATTAATATAAGATGACGAATAATCGAAATTGAGTATATTTTGATTAATCGTTTAAGATAAGTAGTGAAATGAACCCAAGTATGTTCGGTCATGAATTGAACTTAATTAAGAAATAGCCGAGCTTTAGTACTAAATACTTAGAATTTTTCTAAGTGTTTAAGTCATCAAGATAAGATCATAATATCAAGCCTTAGCATAAGTTGATACAAGTTAAGTCTCAAAGTGCGGTTAAGTATCCATGAACATTTAAGTGATAATTGTTCAAAGAAGTGAGAAAATTTATTTAGACATTATAGTCTATTTAAATTATTTTAAGAGACACCGAAATTTTTAGAATTTTCGGTTTTACGGTAATCGTTCGGTTTGAGTCCGAATGTGGTTCTGTAAATGTAGAATATTTCAAGATAATTATATTAGATCCTAAGAAGCAATATGAAGAAAAACTGTGAGTAAAGAATTTAAATTGTAGAATTTTCAGTTTTACGGTAAACGTTCATTTTAAGTCCGAATTGAGTTTCGTAAATTGTATTATTCTCGGTTTATTAGCATGATCCAAGACCATATATGAGCATTACTTTTCAGTAAAAGAGTTTTAAAAATCAGCCATTTTGAAAGAAAATGTAAAAGTAATAAAAAAAAAGATGGTTTTTATTATTTTTATTATTTTGTTCCAAAGATTTTTATATGATAAATGGTGATATTTTTTCAATAATATATGGAATCAATTCCATCACATTAAGCACGAAATTTTGGTCATCAATTGGTGAGAATGAGATGAGAAAATCACAACAAAGTTTTGCTAAGTCTTTAAGTTAGCATTTTTTTTCAACAATGGGTGAGAATTTTATTAAATTTTGGTGGACTAAGTTTTATCTACCAAAAAGCTCATTTATGACTATAGATAGAGGCCATTTTTTTATGATTAATTATGTTTGGATAAGAATACAAGTTAATCATAAAATATTTTATGATTAATTAAGTTTATAAGTTTAAATTGTTTATTTTGTTCATTTCTTCACTCCATTATGATGTCTTGCCAATTTGTGCCTATAAATAGAGGCCTAAAAATCAGAGTTATCACACCAAAGAAAAGTACCAAAAGATATATAAGAGTGTAAGAGAGATAAGTAGTAGAAATTGTGAAGAAGTGAAGAATCAAGTTACGGTTCTAGCAAGAAGGAGGTAATTTACTTATATTAAAGTTTTATGCTTAAGTTCATACTTTGATAATAAGTTTAGATGTTTATAAGTATGTATATGATGATTGAGAAGTTAAATTTATAATTGATTATATGAATACAAAGAGTTAAAGTTGTTCGAGATCAATTATATAATATATGTACTTGATTTGATGAGATGTTGGTGAAGATATGAATAATCTGGAATAGTATGATTTAAATGAGTAATTCTTGTGTAAAAGAGGAGTACATGAGAACTAGAATTAAGTTATTTAGCATAGTATAACTTAAGTTTTAGAGATTTGAAGATGAACATGTATGCTGAATTTTATGTTCAATGTTTTAGTTGTAACTTCAAATTCTAATAACTTGATGTATATGCATGCTAAAATTATGAAATTTTTATGACATGTCTAATTATGAGTTGAGATTATGACTGTTAAATTTCATTATTTGAAGATGAGAAATGAATAAGTTGAGATAATTAGATGGCATATATGTAAAGATGAGTTTATATGCAAGAATATTCATGATATGTTCAAGTTGTTTAAATGAGATTATTATGAACAATTCTCATATAAGTGATGAACAATTTGACAAAGTTTTAGTTTAATATGTTGAGTATACAATTTTATAAAGATTGTTTTAAATCTCACATATTAATATCATGATTAAAAGTTGAGTATGATTTGAGTTTATTTTCACTTTCAAGTTAATTAAGTGAAAAATGAGTATAAGCCAATATATAAGATTTGGGAATATGATATATGATGAGTTAAGTAATTGATTGAGTAAAAGATCAAGAAAAGTTAATTTGAGAAAAAGTATGATTATTGAAATTTCTATAAGATTTGGATGAGTTATCCGAAAGAATTAAGAATCCGAGCATCTTATTGAGTATACGAGCATAGTACTTAGTATACTTATTTATATATTTTTATGTAGCTTGAAGAGTTTGCTACTCGAGAACAACACTTACGATTTTTCAAAAGACAAAAGGTGGGGACCCAGATTGGGTATTACATTGAGTATAATATTGGTATCATGTTCGAGGTATGTATAAAAGTTTAAGTTTTTACACTTGGGAAGAAGGCCACAAGTTGCCTTACAAGTACTTCTTAAGTTCTGATGGAGGCCGCCTAAGTTGCCTTAAGAAATATCCATCAGATTGTGCACAAGTATCCGATCAGATATCGGAAAGAGAAAGAGTAAAGTTTCATTTACTGGAACAGTCCAGTTATGTATATACCGAAGATCATGATATTGTATTATTATTGTTGTTTACTTTAGTATGGGTTTTTATGGAGTACAAGAGGATCAGTACTCACTGCCATTATGTTTTTCAGGTAACAAGGTCGGGCCGAAGGTGTGAGCTCGAGAAGTGGTGGTGGTGGTCGTGCATTTCATTCAAAGGACATTCATTATGTATTTGATAAGTTTGTATAATAAAGTACGCTTTCAATTATTCCGCTACGCACATTGAATATTGAACTTGCATTTTAATCAATTTATGATTTCAAGTTTTTACCTTTTTGAGAAGTATGAACATGGTATAATTAAATGCAAGTTTAAAGGAAATCTGTTTAATTATGTCTAAAAAGAAATATTAGACAAAGTTTAAAGACAAACGGATTTTCAAGAAGATAAGGTTGAGTAGCATCCCGAAGGATTCGCAAAAGATATCGAAAGAGATATAAGTATTTTCGAAGTAAAAGTTGCGAAAAATTTACTCTGATGAGCGGGGTGTTACACCGTCCGTACTGGCGAACCGGGTAAAACTTTTAAGTCTGGAAATACTGTCATGCAAGCTCAAAATAAAACACACATAGCGGAAGTCTGAAAATGCGTGGTCATAATAGTTATACAAAACATTTTAAACAAATGTCCCTGGAACGGCTCGCTGTGCCATCTCCACGACCACAACCACCACAACTGCCCTCACGCCTGCCCGCCGACCCTGTCATCTGGAAAAACATAATGGGTGTGAGTACTGGTCCCTTTGTACTCCATAAAAACTCAGGCTAATGTAAACATCAATAATAATAATGATATCACAGAACTGGTATGCATAAGTAACTGAAATCTCCCGGACACTATGGCCGGTAACTGTAATCTCCCAAACACTCTGGCCGGTAACTCCCGGATACTCTGGCCGGTACCGTGTGCACACTCTGATTGTATATTTAAGGCGAACTGGGCCACCACCAGAACTTAGGGAAGGCAAACTCGGCCTTGACCCCAAGCGGATAAAACTCATATACATACCTGAACATGATATCGACTATTATACTCAATGTATAACCCAAACTGGGTCCCCACCTGGTTTGCTTTGAAAATTCGTAAGTGCGGCTGTGCTGGTAGCTGACTCCTCAAGCTACATAAAAATATAGGCAAACAAATATACTAAGTACTATGCTCGTCATATGCTCAATAATATGCTAAGATGCTCTACTCTATCAAATTTCTCTACCGGATATAAAGGAACGCTCTATGGGTTCACTAAAATAACTCTAAGTCTGGAAATTAGACTGATTTGCTTAACTGATCTGGTTTGGCTCGAAAAAATTACTTAAATTTTGGAATAAGACTCGGACCAAAAATCTCGAACCAAAACTGACTCAAACCGCCGGCTAAACCGGTCAGTTCGCTCGCTAACTAAATCGGGTCGGCCTGAACCGGACCGGGTTGGACCGCTGGTTCACTCTGAACCGGGTGGTCACGGGCTGCTCGGACTGACCGGCATTGGTCCCGCGCCGGGCCTGCTGGGCCCTTGGCACGGCGCTAGCACGGCTAAGGTGCGACCAGGTGCGGTCCTAGGCACTGATGGGCGCAGTCCGGCGCTGATGGGCGCAGTCCGGCGCTACTGGGTGCGGCCAGAGGCTGCTGGCGCGAGCACGGGCACTACTGGTGCCACTCAGGTGCGACTGGTCACTACCGAGGCTGTTTAAGGCTCTTGCGTGCTACTGGGCATAGACGGACTCGGGTCTGGCACGACTGGTGCGGACAAACACTACCCACGCGAACTCTGGCGCGGCTGGGGTGTTAGGGCGCTGTCGAGCTACCCTGGGCACGTCCAGGAGCCAAATGGACCAAGGGAACATAAGTTGGGTTCACTGGGCACGACACTGAACACTTGGGTGTGCGGCTGGCACGACCCGAGGTCGACTCCGCACGGCACAAGCGACTGGCTTGAGGCCACGCATGCACTGAGGCTGGGACAACGGTACCGAGCACTGTCAGAGGTGCTTGGGCGCGATTGGCGCCAAGACCTCGCATGCGGCCACGGACAGGCGCTGCGGGGGCGCTGGCGCATGTGCTGGGACCGTTGTGCCTTGCCCCTACCGGGCGCGGGCACTGACTGGGGCCTAACTTAGCCTCTGAAGGCACTGGACAGGGCAAACCTAGCCTCTGTTGGCGCTGCCAAGTGATGAAGGATCGTGTGTTACGTCTAGCTCGATTCGCTCCAAACCCGCGCCGGCGCCTTGGTCCCTTTGCGTTAGGTTGCTAATACGCGCGCCGACGCCTTTGTACTTCGTGATAAGTGTGACAAAACTCGGATGTTGGTCCTATTCCAATCACTGTGATGAAACGAGGATGTTGGTCCTATTTCTATCACGAACTCTATGTAAACTCACGAGAGAAAACACACGAGAACTTTGAACATAACGTTCGACTTTTCTACACTCATCAATCCATAATTTCGAATGGTATATGATGGGTATTTATAGATACCAAATAGATCTAATCCTAGTCTAGAAAGAACTCCTAAATCACGCAAGTAAATAAATCCTAAGGCAACTAAACATCTTGGGAATAAAGACTTTCTAACTAATAAAATACTAATAGGATACTAATAGGCACATGCCTTTTATTTGGACTCCTAACCAAACTAATACTTCTAATTATGCTAAGTAAATCACGTCCCAAATCTCTTGCTTGCCCGCCAAGTCGTCGCGTGCCCCAAACCCTATCCGTCCGTGTCGCGTACTGCCTCGCTAGCCCTAGTCCTCCTTGCGCGCGGTAACATGCGCGCGCGCCTCCCATGCGTCGCCATCCATGCGCGCTGCGCGCCCTCGCCCCTCTGCCCGCGCGTGCTCACCCGTCACGCGAGTGCCTCGCACGTCCGCTCGCTCGGCCTCAATCCCTCGCTCGCTCATCGCCTCGGACGCGTCCCAGCCACGTGCGTGTGTGTCGCGCACGACCACTTCATCGCCCTCATCGTCCCATTCGACCAACGCCTCGCGCATGACTCCCATCATCGCGCCGCGCTCGTACCCGCTCGTCGGGCCCATCGCAACATCCTAATCTACTCGTGCGTTCGCTCTATTGCAGCCGTCCCAAGTGCATGCTGTCCACCCTACATCCACCCCTCGTGCACCATTTGCCTTAGCCCGCATATGCCGTGCACGACGCTCTCTTGCGCACGCCTTGCACCAGTCGCCCACCTTCCCGGGATCTACCATCTCACTCTTATCGTCGGCCCAAGCCTCATGTTCACGCGCACTTTCCGTCGCGCATCTTTTCTTCCCTCGGCCTAGGCTCGCACGTCTTACGGCTCGGTTGTCGTGTCCCGTCAGTACGCGCGCCTTAGTGCGTACGCACACCCTTCTAGCACTTCCTCGAGCCCTTTCTCGCCTAACCTCTCGCCATCTCTCGAGGCCATCGTGGTTCACGTCCTCGGGCTCGCCGGGGTCGATAACCACATCTTCATCATTCCCGCCCTCTTCGAGAATTTCCTTGTCCTCAAGGATAATGAAATTGATCTCGTCAACTTGTTCGGGCTCTTCTCCTGGATCCTTGGTTTGCAACTTGACTCGCTTCTGGGCTCATCCAAATGTCATAGTGCCCTTATTGTAGTTTGTCGTGACAGATCCCAACGTCTCGAGCCATTGAACTCCAAGTACTATAACCGGTCCTGTCAAAGGCAAGGCATAAAGATCAACCTTTAAGTCATAGCCTTGTGCAAAAATATGGGAGCCCCTTTGTATAGCTCTGAACTCCTGAGTTCTTCTCAGTTTGCAACCTTCACCCCTAGCTGCTTTATGTTCGTCACTGGCATCTTCAATCCTTTGGACAGCTCCTTCTCTATGAAATTTAGCGTTGAACCGCTGTCTAGCACTTCAAGCTCTTCGCCTTGTACGATTGCTGTGAACCGTATTATCTTCGGACCTCTCTCTACATCTCTCTTCTTACTCTTAATCACATGTAGCAAGGTTTCCTTTCACTCGATGTGTTCGTACTCCTCACGTTCCAGCTCATCCTCATCAAACTCAAGCAAGAACACTTGCTTTCCCGCACACCTATGTCCCGGCGTGAACTTCTCATTGCACGTAAAGCATAAGTCTTTCTCACGCCTACGTTGGATCTCCTCGGTCATAAGCCATCGCATGTGGCTCGTGGTTCGCGCGCCATCATAGGTCGGCTTGGTCTCGGCCCGTGGAGGCGCCTCATCGGTCGCAGCGCTCGTGCGCCATGCGTCCGTACGTCCCTCGCCTTTGTTGGCCTTGCGCACCGCGGCAATGTGGTCCTCGTGCAGTCGCGCGGATTCCATGGCCGCTCGTGTGGACCTCGGTCTATCCAACCTTACTTCAGCCGCTAGCTCGGCTTTGAGTCCTCCAATGAATGCGCCTACTAATGCGCCCTCGGGCCAATCTCGCACCCAACTTGCAATGCGTTCGAACTCCTTTTGGTAGTCTCGGAGGCTACCATTTTGACAAATTCGAGAGAGCGCCTCGTCATAGTCATAGTAGTCACTCGTGCCAAAACGTGCGACCAACTCCTTCTCGAAATCTCTCCATCGAATGTGCTCGGCTTTGCTCTTGTACACATGTGACACCCATTGCCACCATGTATTGGCTTCACCATCGAGATAATAAGCGGCGATCTTGACTCTCTCGGACTTGTGCACGTCATTGATCTCGAAAAATTGCATGGCTCGACTTAACCGCGCGTCCGGGTCGGTCCCCGTGAACATAGGCATCGTGAGCTCCGATCGTGCATAGGCTCGGTCGTCGTGGTGGTGCGTTGTGCGTGCTGCGCGGGTCCTCCGTGATCGTCCGTCATCGTCGTCGTGGTCGGTCCCGGGGCTGCTCGATGTCGTGGTCGATCGCGATGTGTGGCTCCGTCGCGGTTGGAGTGTCATGCGCGTGAGTTGCCCGGCAAGATCATGCACCATGAGCTCGAGTTTGGCGAAATTCTCATTGACAAGGTGTTGGCCATTGCCGATGGATTTCAAACTCTCCTCCAAGACTTCAATCCTCTCTTTGTGTGTCAACATCACTCGACTCTCTCTCTTTTTTTTTTTTTTTTTTTTTTTTTGATACTCACGAAAAAATTCGAAAGAAACGAAAATAGAATGGGGAAGAAAAAGTTCAACCCAACACATGATCAATCACTCTCAATGAAAGCACCAATGATGAAGGATCATGTGTTACGTCTAGCTCGATTCGCTCGAAACCCGCGCCGACGCCTTGGTCCCTTTGCGTTAGGTTGCTAATACGCGCGTCGACGCCTTCGTACTTCGCGATAAGTGTGACGAAACTCGGATGTTGGTCCTATTCCAATCACTGTGATGAAATGTGGATGTTGGTCCTATTTCTATCACGAACTCTATGTAAACTCACGAGAGAAAACACACGAGAACTTTGAACATAACGTTCGACTTTTCTATTCACTCATCAATCCATAATTTCGAATGGTATATGGTGAGTATTTATAGATACCAAATAGATCTAATCTTAATCTAGAAAGAACTCCTAAATCACGCAAGTAAATAAATCCTAAGGCAACTAAACATCTTGGGAATAAAGACTTTCCTAACTAATAAAATACTAATAGGATACTAATAGGCACATGCCTTTTATTTGGACTCCTAACCAAACTAATACTCATAATTATGCTAAGTAAATCACGTCCCAAATCTCTTGCTTGCCTGCCATGTCGTCGCGTTCCCCAAACCCTAGCCGTCCGTGTCGCGCACCGCCTCACTAGCCCTAAACCTCCTTGCGCGCGGTAACGCGCCCGCACGCCTCCCACGCGTCGCCATCCATGCGCGCTGCGCGCCCTCGCCCCTCTGCCCGTGCGTGATCGCCCGTCGCGCGAGTGCCTCGCACGTCCGCTCGCTCGGCCTCACTCCCTCGCTCGCTCATCGCATCGGACGCGTCCCAGCCACGTGCGCGTGTATCGCGCACGACCACTTCATCGCCCTCGTCGTCCCATTCTACCAACGCCTCGCGCGTGACTCCCATCATCGCGCCCCACTTGCACCCGCTCGTCGGGCCCATCGCAACATCCCAATCTACTCGTGCGTTCACTCCATTGCAGCCGTCTCAAGTGCACGCTGTCCACCCTACATCCACCCCTCGTGCTCCATTTTCCTTAGCCGTGCACGACGCTCTCTCGCGCATGCCTTGCACTAGTCGTCCATCTTCCCGGGCACTACCATCTCACTATCATCGTCGGCCCAAGCCTCATGTTCACGCGCACTTCCCGTCGCGCATATTTTCTTCCCTCGGCCTAGGCTCACACGCCTTGCGGCTCGATTGCCGCGTCTCGTCGGTACGCGCACCTTAGTGCGTGCACACACCCTTCTAGCACGTCCTCGAGCCCTTTCTCGCCTAACCTCTCGCCATCTCTCGAGGCCATCGTGGTTCACGTCCTCGGGCTTGCCGGGGTCGATGACCACATCTTCATTACCAGGGCACGGCACGCGCTGCATGCGCGGTGGGTGGCCCATGACCGGCCCTCACCGAACATCCGGCTACTATTCCGGTGACTACCAACTCAAACCAACATAACATGGTAAAAGACACATAAAAATGTCAAGAATAGCTATGAGACCTCGGTTGGTTTAGGAGATGGGCATATAGGGCCGATAAGGCTCGTGGCCACACTAAGACACCGAAATGAACATGCTCAACATATAAATTCACTTATGGCCGAATAATCTAAATCAAAAATCATGACTTTAAGGGCTAGCACATTGGTCATATCACACATGCATGTCAACTTGGTTCGGAGGTGAAAAATAGCTTAATTTCACTAACAACTTGACCGAACATATGAACTCAAAACATTTCAATCTCTTACCAATGACATTCTCATGATTTTTTTTTTAGGATTTTTAAACTACTAAAAACGGCCTAAGCATGCATGCATCATAAAATCCGAAATTAGGGCTCACAACTTCAAAAATTCGGAACTTCATATTATGAACGTGCATGGCCTCATTATTCAACATGATAATTCCTATTTTATCATGATTAGGCTGAGAAAAATGGAATTCACGAGATTACCTTGCTCGAAATTCGAAATGGCGCAAGGTGACCCTTCTCGGCTATACTCGCGGCTTATGGGTGCTAGGCTCGACTTGAGGCTTAAATGGCTGAGAAAGATAGACTCAAGACACTTAGAAAAATCCAAATAATATTTAGAAGATGCTAAGCTTCGAGAGAAATGGCTGGAACAAGCGAACATGCAGGCCTCCTCCTTCTTGGCGTGGCTCGCGGGCGCGAAATGGCCTAAGGCCTTGTACTCGGTTTCCCTCTCAAAACTTTAAGTATACTGAAGATTTTAAGTGACTAAGAGCTGGTCAAATGCTGAGGAGAAGTTCTTAAATGGAGCTCATGGACGGAGCAACCAAGGTGAGCAATTTAAAGGACAAAGCATGTTCACATGCGCATAGGGTAGGGTGAGGACTTGAGTGGACTTGGTCTTGGTCTCCATAAGCTGACTTAGCACGGTTTTTAGGGGAATATTTTAGAGCATCTAGGCTGAAAAATATGCTCTGGTCAGACCATGGTCCTTGCACCCATGAGTGGGAAGACAAGCACTAACATTAAGGAATAAAATAATGGTGCTCATGCTCCACTTAGCTCAATGATGTTTTGACTTTCTTTAAATCCTTTTAAGCCATTCTTAAGCTTAGTTAACCTCCAGAATTCCCCTTAACACACGCAAGGAACATGGGCCAAGACTTGGGCTCGAAATTAATCACCATGGGCTAAGGAATTGGGCTCGCGCATGGACTTGGCGCGGCTTGGCGCACAGTGTTGCTGGGCGCGGCCTTGGGCTGAAAATTCCACAACTCTTGGAGCGAAAATAACACACCTTAGGGCTGCCTTATTGTCACACCCCGCCTTACTACTAGCTTTGAAAATCAGAGTAAAATTTTTGTTTTTATTTTCGAAAGAACGTGCGAGCTGGGTTTTCGAAAATACTGACTTATTGCGGGATGTGGCAGATAAAAACTTAAACTAAAACTTGGGCTTGCCCACAGACATAACAAAACATGCAACCAAACTGTCCGCTCGCGGATTATGGAATTATACATGCATAGTCTGTACTGTCTCGCACTGTCTAGAAAACTCGCTGGCGAAAGCATCCGAAATACGAATACATAACATGCGTACATAAACTGAATAAAATACACATGATCATAAATTTAGGACATAAAAATGCTGGTAAAATATGTCCGACTCTCATGACCACGCTGTGCCACATCTGTGCTCATCCAGCACGCTCGACTCCGTCTCCTGAAAAACACAATGGGGGCGTGAGCAAACCACTATGCTCCGCAAAGACCAGTACTGAACAAAACATCATCTATAATAACGTATCATGAAACATAAATATATAAGAGCTGAAACTGTAAACTGATCTCTGATGTCTGTTCTGATCTGTGGTCAAAAGACCCTCGACCGTAGCCGCTCGTGTGCACACGCCGATGGGGTAGAAAGGGCCTCGCCCCTCCCAACGGTCATCAGGTGGGTATAAAGGCCTCGGCCACCCAACCCGGAACTAAACTGTCTCAAACATACCTCTGCCAAGGTACAGATATTATCTATGATGTGACATCCAGTACATGACCCCCACCTGAAAAACTTGAAATCTGGTATGCAAGTGCGGAAGCTGGAG
>BKCP01008248.1:25888-99294 GCA_008636005.1 Striga asiatica | reverse complement strand
GAACTTCGTGCAATCAGATTTATGGGAATGTTCAGCAAATATTAACATGCGAGTTTGATCCGTTTTCAACCCTTTAACCTACCGTTCCCGCTTTTGCTACCCGAGTGCTATTCCTTTATCCTTGATTGCTACCTTTTCGCTTAGTAGTCAAGTTGAATTTTATTTCGTGACCCATTCTTATTACTTGATTTTTGTTCCGTGGCAAATTTGCTTGATTTTCTTTTCCTTGCGGAGAATTTTGGGATGGAGTTGAGCATCGAACCTCAGTTTCTATTGATCCTTATCTGATATCGAACTGTGTGCGGTAACTTCGCTAAATCGCTGCGAAGGTCAACTTGGGAATACCTTAGCTTCGAGATAGACGGTGATCAATTTTCTTTCGTGTTCTATTCTAACTTTGAACCGAAGTGGCTTACGTGAGAATCGCCGCATACCTGATCGGGAGGAGCCTCGACACCTTTCTATGGATATTTTTGTTATAGGAGAATCTTTTAAGGAGGGTAGTCGAGCCTGATGTAACCACATCGTGAGGTGCAGAACCGTCTTCGTTTTTGAATTGTGATTATCGTAAATCTTTGAAAAACTCTCATTCTTTTTCCCTTCGGAGTTTCGAGAGTGAATCTTTGTATTTTATTTGATTCTTTGGCAATCCTTTGAAAACTCTTGTTTTTGTCATTTGGAGTTTCATTTCAAGATTTGCAACCTGATATACTGATTAAGACGAGCAGTTTTGTTTTTTCCGCTTGTCTTATATCGTTCCTTTCGATTTTGGTGATGCCATTTCAGTCTGGGTACTTCATTCATACCCGGATCGATTAGTCGTGCTTTTTTTTTATCATTGATGACCCATATTTGAGACGCGATCGAGACGAATCAACCAAGGAGGCTTCGTGATGAGATCCAGAATCGTGAAAATCTTAGCAGCGTAGAAATTGAGCTCGTATAGGACTGCCGGCACGACTAGCTACCGGAGTTAGAGCTGACGTGACGGCCGACACTGTTAGTCGGAAGAGTCATGCGAGCTGATCAACTGCATTGTTCGGCAACGACCGCTGAGTTGGGATTATTCCTAGCTGAGGATACCGATATTCGATTCTTTAGGAGATTCCTCCGTATCTCTAGTGTTCGATATCTGCTTGATGATGTCTTTGTTGAACCCTAATGTTTGTCGATTTGAAAGTTTTGAGAAAACCTCTCCTTCCTGGCTATCTCAGATAGTGTGAGCCTTGAGTTAGAGGAATTTTCTTCTGTACCTCGAACCAAACGCCGACTGGGTGTAGTCACGCGAAGTGGTGGTCGAGCACGCGAGCCCGTGCTGAGAGACGTGAGGCACTGCAGGGCCGATCGTTGACTCGCACGTGAGCTGCAGCCACCATCACCGAACGCAGGAGCTCCCCAAGTCAGTGTGTGGCCGAAGCCTTGACCTTGCAGTTGTTCTCCGAACAGATGTAGGCACACGTCCCAGCGCCCCGCTTATGCAGCGCCAGTGTGTATGACATCTCTCGNCCTCGAACCAAACGCCGACGCTGACTGGGTGTAGTCACGCGAAGTGGTGGTCGAGCACGCGAGCCCGTGCTGAGAGACGTGAGGCACTACAGGGCCGATCCTTGACTCGCACGCGAGCTGCAGCCACCATCACCGAACGCAGGAGCTCCCCAAGCCAGTGTGTGGCCGAAACCTTGACCTTGTAGCTGTTCTCCGAACAGATGTAGGCACACGTCCCAGCGCCCCGCTTATGCAGCGCCAGTGTGTATGACATCTCTCGGGTAATAGTGCATTAAACCTCGGACTGGCTATGTCCTTTTAGATCGTTATAATGGGATCGTCGAGCATCTCTATTTGAGAGTCAGTTTCTGCGATAGAAATTGTTTTCGAATATCTAGTCGATACTTCCTAAGCCGCATACGAGCTGTTACTCATGTCGGCAGGGAATGAGGCTTTGTCATCGATATCGAGCAGAACCGTGGATTCTGTAGGTATCAGTGTTGAGTTTGTGGCATTGTTGTTGCTTTGTTAGCCTTTTGTAAGAGATCCCGTGGCGGCCCGTTTGATACGGACGCACGGATCACTTTGGGATCGTGGGTAAGTCGCCAACGTGACCCGGGCACGAGACTGAACTTGGTGCACCGCGTAGAAATCCAGATAGTTATGCGTTTAGGACATGCTGTCGAGACCTTGAGAGACTGGTTTTGAGTCTGGTGTACTCGATGGNCAAGTCGTCAACGTGACCCGGGCACGAGACTGAACTTGGCACCGCGTAGAAATCCAGATAGTTATGCGTTTAGGACATGCTGTCGAGACTTTGAGAGACTAGTTTTGAGTCTGGTGTACTCGGTGGGTGTGTCGTGTGGAATTTCTTACCATAAGAAAGGGCGCTTATAGCGATGGCTAATAAGCGACGATCTTGATGGTACTGTACGAGGTTTTGAGTACGGAAAGAGGCGTTGTACTCCTCGAGTTCTGGGAAGAGAGAGGAAGTATCAGCCACATTTGTTGGTCCTTTTGTGATTCTCGACCGAGTCGGCGTCTTAGCCCGACGGTTGACCCCATCACCGGAGCTTGCAAGAGTGCACGACCTGTTCAGTGCCTCGTGGAGAGGGGACAGGTGCGCGACTCTAGGCACGAGGCGATATTTGACGAGCTGCATGTGGGCAGAACCTTACCTTTGAGGAGGTACCGATGACCTACTGGATTGACGAATCCAGTAGGAAGAGTCCGGAAGAGGTACTCGTCAAAGTCCGGCAAGGTAACCGTGGCTAGTGCGGTGTGACTTGGTAGAGTGGGAAGATTCGGACGGGGTATCCGAGTTTAGTGGTTTGAGCTTCTCTCTTGTGTCAGTTGTCCTGTTAGGATGGCTTTCTTTTATTTCCGGGGACGGAAATCGTTTAAGGAGGGTAGACTGTAATGCCCATTTATTTGTGATTTATTTGAAGTAATTATTATTATTATTATTATTATTATTATTATTATTATTATTATTATTATTATTTTGAGTGCCTAATATTAATTGCCTATATGTGATTAAATGATAAATTGTCTAAATGTCTAAATAATTTTGTGAATTATTATTAAATGCGTTTTAAAATTATGTAAAATATATATTGTTCGGTTTATAATTTTTTTATCGCGCGTTGAATCCGTTATCGAGCCCGAAAATTTTCGTTGGAACCAAAAAAATTGGGCCCGAGAATATCCGTTTGAATTGTAATCAGGCCCGTCAGCCGATTTAAATTTTGCGAACCGAATTTGAGCCCGAAAATACCCGAGTGAACTGAAACCGAGCCCGTGAGCCAATTTAATGTCGCGAATTGGCCCAATGGCCCAAAATCGGTTCGACCCTTTTTGCTAAAACCGGCCCAGCAGATTTTTCTTCTCCCTTTGTATTTCGCGTGCGCGTGTGTGTTGGGATTTTTCTTGGAGAATCAAGTATTGAAAACCTAATGTTACATATATATATATATTTTTCCCTTGCTCGGTTCCTCCTCTCAAAACATTCCCGCAGCCATCACAAATCTCTCGTGAGAAAACCAGATCTTCCCCCCTTTGCGCTTTCTTCGTGTCCCCTCTTCAACAACTTCATCATCGCCGCATCTCTTCATCATCGAGCTCCCTTTTGTTTCTGGTTTTTCCTGTGATCACCATCCTCCTGCCCTCTCAGCAGCATCAGGCCACCGCCATCAACCTCCTCACCGCCGCCGCCTCCTCGCCGCTGCACAGCGCCACCACAGCCGCGACCCTCCTCCTCTATCGCCGCCGCGAACCAGACTCTCCGGCGACCCCCCTGTTGCGTGTTTCCGGTGAGCTCGAGCAAGCCCGCGAGCTTCCGATGACGAGACCTCCTCTGCCGGTGATCCTTTCATCACCCTCGCTGCAATTTTCGTGCGCCATCATCATCCCGCCATCATCGTCATCGCAGGCCCTCCTTCCGGCGACCTGCAACTTTCCGGCGAAACCCGCTCGCGAGCCCTCACCTGCCACCAGTCCTCCTCCGGCGAACCCTCTTCCGTCGTCTTCTTCGTTAGCCCCGTCCCTGCTCGTGAAGAGGCTCCGATGACCCTTCTTCTCCTTTCCCGGCGAACCCCTGCTGCGGAGTTCTCCTCTGCCTGCAAGTTTCTTCCCGTCGCGAGCCCCTCCTCCGGCGACCCACCACCGCGCGCAGGCCCCATCTCCGCCATACTGGAGCCGCTGCTCCACCATCGAGGAGCCTCAGCCGCGAGTCCTTGAGTAGCAGAACCGAACAGCAGCCGCGAGCCGGGACGAGCCCCGTTCGTGTCCATTCAGCCAACGCGAGCCGCCTCGAGGATCGCCGTTGCCGAGGGTTACAGCAGGTTCGTCATTGGTCTCCCCGCAGCAAGCTCTCCTCCCACACGACGGGACCTCCTCCTTCGCGAGACGAAGCTCACCGTCGAGTCTTCTTTTTCCGGCGAGACGAGTTTACCGTCGAGCCGTTCGGAACCATTCTCGCTCGATTCCCGAGAACGGTACCTCGTCGTTTTTCCGTCTCGTTTAATTCATATATGTTTCGTTGAATTGTTCATGTTCGTGAAGTGCTCGTGTTATATATGATGTGAATTTATTATGTGAATATGTGCAAATATACGAATTGTTGCGATTGTATTGTGTTCGTATGTTCGGGATCTCTTCGATTTCTCAAAAATCGAACGAGACCTCGAAAGTCGTGTAAGTCGGTGGATATTGGAACAATGTCGAGTCCTTGGTCTTATGAAAAGGCCTCGGACGAGAAATTTTATGTTGTGAATTAAATGCGAAGTTGTCGAGCTTGTAAATTGCTGTTTCGATGTTCGAATTTTTAAAAATAGCTCTCTGCTCGAAACGATGTGAAATTTTGAGGAGTATGTTATCTGTTCATTGTATGCCTTGTGTAAAATTTTCATAATTTTTAAAGACCTGTAGCTATTTATTTTAATTAAAGTGTGAATCTGAGCAGATTGGTATTAAATGCATAAGTAATTCATACGTGACTGAAATGAGCTGAAATTTGGATATGTCATGCCTCTGTGACTTATATGTGTTGTGTAAAATTTTTAGAATTTTTGGAGTTGATTTGATATGGGTAATATTTTATTTATTGAATCTGCAGAATTGTTGTTTGAATTTTTAAAAATTGGTTACTGCATGGAAAATTCTGAAATTTTACTGAGAGTCATATTTTAGGTGTTTGATCATGTTTGTAAAATTTGAGAATTTTTAGAGTCCGTTTGGTTTCAGTTTGGATTTAAATTCGATAAACTGCTGTTGCTCGTCTGGATTTTTAAAAATAGTACCAGTCATCATTTAAGGCTGAGATTTTTATACATGAACTTTAACATAATATATGTTGCTGTGTAAAATTTTCAGGTTCAGATTCATTCATTAAGTCTGAGTATGAATTAATGTGCCCTTTTTGCTGATATTTTGTTCGAATTTTATAAATTAGGATATTTCGAGTTTAAAACTGAAACTTTGTGGTTTTACATGTTTCTGGGAGATGAAATTTTATGTAAATTTTCAGAGCCTAATTCGTTGGGTAGCTCGACCATCTATTTTCATGTGATTAAATGATTTCAATTTTCGAGCATAATTGTTATATGGAAAATTTGGATCGACTTGCTTTTTGGTTTTTATGTGTGTTTGACTTGGTCAATCCTTAGATGGATTTGTGTGAACTCCCTTATGTGGTTTGGTCGAGTTTAGAGTCGAGTCTTAGTGTTCCAACATCCACAGGACTTCACGAACTACTTAGTCGAAACGAGTTCGACTAGGTCTGTCTTGTGATTTCCGATTTAAGAACGAGATAGATTCTGATTGTAGGATCTTGTCATAATGTAGGTGTCTAGAGGTGTGACTTCGCCTCGTTTCAGGATTTGTGACTGTGAACTGTGCTGCTATCAGGTGGGTACATTTATGATGTATTCCATAATTATCGCACTTCCTTATTTCGTGTAATGTTTTCTTTTGAAAATTTTTGTATGCATGAGAACTCTAGTCTAAGTGTCCCGAACGCTAGTGCCTTGATGAATGCGAAAGCAGTAGGAGGTCGCCTGCCCGTTGTATCCGGGAGGGACGCCCCATGCCGTTGTATCCGGAAGGGGAAAAACATCTCTGCTGTCTCCTGGAAAGGATCCTGCGAACCGTTGTACCCGGGGGTGGGAATGTTTCCAGTTACAGCCATGCCGTTGTATCCGGAAGGTTGTTGTATGTACATAGGAGGTTTGCGATAGGGCTGGGTAGGGGGTTTAGGCTTTGAATTCTGTGCATACCGATGTTGAAACTGTTTTTATCGTGATATTGCTTTTAAAATAATTATACGGGATAACTGTGCGATAATGGTGAGCTTGTTGGTTGCTCACCCCCATTGTTTTTCTGTTGTTGTCTCCTCTTCTTTTCTTTAGGTTGAGCTGAGTTGGTGGCGGTGGCGTAAAGACGAGCGAGAGGATGGTCGTTGGTCAAATTATGTTATCGCTATATTATGCTTCCGCCTGTTTATGATTTGTTGAACTGAAACTTGACATGATTTATTTTCCCGCTTGGATTTGGATATTTTAATATGTGTTTATATCCCTGCTTGATTTTGTATATTGATTATGTGTTATGCATGAACTTGTTACTTATTTCATTTGCTTTCAAATACTTTGGTTTATTTATTTATTTGCCTTCGAACTATGTTTGAATTTCGTTTGAACCGGGATTTTCTGCTAGTCGTTCGGGAATGATTTTGAAATTTATGATTTATGAGATTGTCATTTTCATAGCTCGAGCATGTGTAGGTTCATTGGATTGTTTGATTGAGTGTGTTTATTTGTTGTGGTTAATAAGTAGCGCCCGTTTCTCGATAAATGTTTTAATTTGGATTTTTAAAAAAAAAAAATAACTCTGATTTTTATTAAATAAATTCGGTAAATTCTTTAAAATAAAACGGGGCTTTACACCTATCGCGAGAAGATAAGGAGATTAACCTTCGAGTCGTCCGCACCCTCGCCGAAGATCGAGTTCACGCAACGTCCGAGGCAAGGTCACGAGTCGGGAACACGCGATTCTTCATCATTGGTGCTCTCGTTGAGAGAACCAATCGCGTGTTCTTTATTCCATCCCTTTCTTTAATTTTCGTGTCTTAAAAAAAAAATGGCCAAGGAAACAAAGGAGAAGCTCGTGGATTTGGAGGCAAAGATGACGAGCCTAGGCGAATGATTGGAGGCCACCAACACATCCATGGCCGACAATCTCACGCACCTAGAAAGGTCGATCCATAATTCACAACAAGCCATGATGGACGCCATGAACCAAAGGATCGATGAGGTGCTGCACTTCGTGCGGCAACCGCCGCCACGGGGTCGACCAAGGGCGCGATCACGGAAGTACGAACGCGAGCGACCGGAGTATGAGGAGAGAGAGGACGACTTCGATCGTCGATCTCATGCCTCGACTAATGTAGGGCGACCTAGAGTCGAGAAGCCGAAGATTGTGCTGTCAATCTTCAACGGATCCGATCCAGACGCATGGTTGAACCGAGCCATGCAATATTTTCATCTCAATGAGATTGTCCGAGCCGAGTGGGTAACGTATGTAGCCTACTACCTGGACGGCGAGGCTAATGTTTGGTGGCAGTGGCTCTCGAGCATCTACCACAACCGCAATGAGCAAATCCGGTAGGAAACTTTTAAGAAGGAGCTCATCACAATGTTTGGTGCGTCGGACTATCACAACTACGATGAGGCGCTCGCGCATATCAAGCAGACGGGGAGCTTGCGCGAGTACCAACGGGAGTTCGAGCGCATCGCATGTCGCGTGCGCGGATGGCCCGAGGGAGCACTTGTCGGGGCATTCGTAGGGGGACTGAAGTTCGAGCTGGCCGCGGAGGTTCGGTTAGTGAGGCCCGCGACGATGCGCGAAGCCATGGAGGTCGCGCGTAGACGCGACGATCACTTGACCGCGACAAGAAAGGTCGGGCAATGACAACCGCCTCACCGAGCCGCAACGGGCAATGCATAGCGAGACCAACATCAACCGAGACGCGAGTCGCGGAGCGCCTAGCAATTTCAGGCCGCGACCAACCGAGGTGAAGAATTTAACCTATGAGGAGATGCAAAGGAGGCGAGAGAAAGGTCTCTGCTTCAAGTGCGAGGAGAGGTTTACTCCGGGCCATCGTTGCAAACAGGTCTACTTGATCCAAGTGATCGATTCCGAAGATGACGAGACCGCGATAGACGAGCCCGAACCCGAGGAAAAGCACGATGAAGGGAGGAACTTATATTTAAATCCTCGACTAGAGATGATGCATATGGTCAAGGAGAAGAAGGGGCCTAAGATGCTAAGGTTTGAGGCCGAGATTTTGGAACGGAGGGTCAACGTGTTGGTCGATAGTGGGTCAACACTTAACTTCATCAACCTAGACTTCACCGCACAGCTTGAGGTGCCCATGACGGGAATTGTACCGTTTGGGGTTAAGGTCGCAAATGGCGAGGAGCTTTGGAGTTCGGAATTGTACAAAAAGGTGCCAATACGTGTACAAGGTGGGTGGACTTGTATGCGCTAGAGCTAGAAGGACCCGAGGTGGTGCTTGGGGCCCAATGGTTGGAGACGCTAGGGTCCATAACCACAAATTTCAAGAAAGGCACGATGGAGTTCGAACGAGACAAGAAGCGAATCAAACTGTGCCCAATTGACGAGGGATCCGAGCCGATCAAGTTAAGGAGTCTTCAATTCATTATCCTTGAGGACAAGGAAAGACTCAAAGGGAGAAGGAATGATGCGGATGTGGTCATCGACCTGCTGCTCATCGACGAGGGGGAAGGAAAAACTCCCAAGGGGTGTACAAAACAAGCGACCACCCAGCCCGAAGGCCTTAGTCATGGTGGATTTTTGTCTTCAGACACTTGCCCACCCAATCCAAGGAATGTTCCAGAAACAGGAGGCCACCCAGCCCGAAGGCGTGGGCTTTGCGACCAACCTGCCCATCCCAAGGGGTGTACAAAACAAGCGACCACCCAGCCCGAAGGCCTTAGTCATGGTGGATTTTGTTCGAACAACCCGAACATTCTACCTGCCACTGAAGTCAAATAGGTGCACGTCGAGCAGAACAAGATATGATAGAATAATAATCGATCATCTTCATTAGTGTCACCAAAGGAATAATCACATCGAACGAGACAATCATAAGAAACATCAAATGAATTTATTGACCTCCCTTTCATGTTTGAACACGACGACCTGCGCTCGAAGTCATCGACCTGCTGCTCATTTCCTTACTGCAACCAAGCAGTCCATGTTGTATCTAGATATCCAGTCCACCTGCTCATTCATTTTCCTCAACAAGAATTCAATAAATTCCATTAGTCGTATTTTGTCCACCTTATCCAATTTGCAATCCCGATTGCAATAATAACAAAAGACGAATAAATCAAAGCAATCACATTGGGCCACATTCGTTTATACCACACCTCAATCTACATGCAAGTCTCTACCACGATACGAAATCGCATAAACACCCACTCAAATGTACAGTCAGCCGGAATTTCACAAAACCATGAATTCGACAAGCAATTACAACAAAGCATAATCTGCAGCTACAAACAATCATTAGACGAATGCATCACACAAAAATTCAGTTGAGTTACTCCCCATACCGAGTTCCTTAGTCATGACGACTCGAGACTGGCCAGCCCGAAGGCCTTAGTCGTGCCAGATTTTATTCAAGGCTCCACGTACACCTCATTTTATGCATTTTGTTAGTCACCCAAATAATAATTCCGGACATATCCACATACACCACAATCTCAGCAATATTTCGCCCATAATATTCAAACAATGAACATTACTCCAAAAAAGAATGCTAAGAGACTCAATGTTTCATTATATTGAGTTGGTCGAACTTAACCACTCACAAGAGTTGGGATTAATTTTATACCTGAAAGTCGAGAATGTCATTCCCAATTATCCTACCTCACCAGAAGAGAATGATTTCTGTCTCTGAAATTGCCACCTGCGATCGACACCATCCAGACTCGTCCCTCATTATCACCCTGCTTTGATGGATCCACGCTCGCTCATTTTGTCCTCGAAACTTCACAACTCGTCCACCATAGCTTGTCGAGGCTCGGGTTATTTCGATGTTTCCTCGACAAGAATTCAAAGAGATAGTATTATCCACATTATATTCACGTCATCCATTTTGCAATTTTTCACGCCAGAAAAACAAGAGATCAAACACAAACATCACCATCTCCTCGATTTAAGACATGCTCGAACAATGACATGATTAAAAAATTATGAATAGTCAATTCAAACACAATCACAAGATATCCGTAATCTGATACCACGACCCGCATTTATTGTCAATCAAATAAGTTCTCCACGGATAAATCAAATAATTTTATCCGAATAGATCGAATATATTCTCCACGAATAAATTAGGTAAACTCCACGAATATATCAAATATTCTCCACAAATATATCAAATAATCCCACGAATACATCAAATAATATCTCGACCCAATCAAATAATTCTACTCGAACAAATCGAACAATTCCACGAACAAACCACATAATTCTCCTCAATAAATCCGATAACGTTCCACCCATAAATCAAATGGACTCCACGGATAAATCAAATAATTCCCCTCGAACCAATTTAATAGTGCTCAACAAATAACTCCAATATTACTCCCCAAATAAATCAAGCAATGCTCCACAAATAAAGCAAATATCTCCTCGAATATATCAAATAATCCCTCGATCAAATCAAATATAATCACGAACAAATCAAATATATCCACGACCAAATCAAATAATATCTCGAATAAACCACATAACCTCCTCGAGTAAATCAATTAATGCTCCACGAATATGGCAATATCCTCCACGAACTAAATCCACTAATACTCCACAAATAAATCGAATAAGCTCCACGAATATTGCAAATATTCTCCAATTTTCACCCATTGAAAAATCCTCAAGCCTCCACATTTTTCAATTTAAATCAAATAATTTCTCCAATTTCACCAATTTAAAAATCCCTTGAGCGCATAATTAAATTAACCACATACCTTGATCATGAGAATATTATCTCAAATTACCTCACCGTCCATTTCGTATCGTCCCGAATTCGTATTAGGCACAAAATAGAGCTGTTTTTGCTCATTGGGCCGCATTTGAGAGGATTCCACGCGCAATGGGTCGCATAAAGGGCGCTAATGGGCGGCTGGGCCACGTTTTTGGGCTATTCTGCTCCCTGGGCCGATCTTATGATTTTTGGGCCTCGCAGGCGCAAATTGGGCCGTGCTTATACTCCATACGGGCTGCGCTCTTGGGCTGGTGAAGGGCTGGGAGGACAGGCTGCTCGCGGGCTTGCTGCGGGCCTCGCGGGCCTGGCACTGTGAGAAGGGCGGGCTGGGCGCTGCCCGCACGCTGGATCTGACAGGAGTTGGGCCTCCTCTCCTGGGCCGCTTGCTGGGCCTCCACAACGCCATGGGCTTGGTCTGCTGAGATGCGATGGGCTTCCTCGCGCAGTGGCTGTGCTTGACCTCGCAGACAGAAGCTCGTGGCCTGAAGCTCGTACTCCGGCGGAAACAGCCGAAAAAAGATTACCGGAAAAAACATCACCATCTCCGGCGAAAATACCCTGCCACGTGTGCGCCTCAGTGAGGAGATTCTAACCATGACCTCGGTTTGAAGTGAATTGTCATGAATCACCGGAAAATTGGGAAAGATGACCAAATTTTGACCAAAAATCTCTAGATCTACAAACTTTGACCGACAAAATAGACGGTCCTCCGGTTGGAATTTTTGCTTGAAAATTTAAGGGCGAGACGAGCATGAGAAGAGCTTCACATGGATGTAGAGATTTTCCCGATCGAAGAATTTTTGCGGTGGTTGGTGGCGGAGGCGACGGCGGCCGGCGGCTTCTGGCGGAGGTCAGGCTCTGTAGATTCGTCTCACCGAGAGGATTCCGGTGGTACCCTCGGATTTTCCATAGCCCTCACGGATCGTCGAAAAAATGCATTTGAATCTCCAATTTTGACCAATTTTTTGCTAGATCTGGAAACTTTGACCGCAAAATTGACGGCCTTCCCAAAGGAATTTTCGCATGAAATTTTAAGGAGAGATCCACCTCGAAGAGATCTATCCAATGACGTAAAGAATTTTTCGATCGGAGCACGTTTTCCGGCGGCCGGCGGCGGCCGGTGGAGGAGAAGGAGCTTGCTAGAAGATTTCTCGAATTTTTCGGTCGGAACTTCGTTTGGCTTTTTTAACGGGTCCCACAGACAGTGCCAATGAAGTGAATAAGATTTCACCCGGGCTCCTTCAACTCGAACGGCCACTGGACCTGCAAGAACCCAACGCCAGGAGGGGTCCCGGCGTCGGGCCTCCGACGCTCAAGTCAGAATCACTCCAAGACTCCAAATCCCAAAAGTATAATTATGAATGTAGAGAGAATGAGAGAATATGATACCTTAGCCCCTTTTATAGGGGGAATGTACCTTATGACCTAAGTTGGGCTTGTCCAATAGCATCACGCCACGTGTCCTAACCATGTGTAGGCTTATTCTTCAATATATCCCCTTTTTATCCATTAAGGCTGGTCTAGTATATGATATCCTATATCAGCTTCCCAGTTTCATTCGGTTTAGTTTGTTTTCAGTTTTATCAGTTTGTATTTTGGATAATGTATGGACAATTATTCTTGAGTTTATATAGAATCTNAAAAAAAAAAAAAAAAAAAAAAAAAAGCTTGGTGTGTGTCAAATTGGCGTATCATTTCTAGACAAGGGTCAATCTAGTGTACCAAATATGCAATTTACTAGTTCAAATTGTTCAATAAACCATGTCCCAGTTGTAACCAAAATTAATTCATAGTTAACCTGAATTATGAGTATATAAAACACACGCTTAAAGGGACAGCTCCCAAATTGCTCTACAATATAATAATGTTTATTATACAAAGTGATTCATGAGAAAGTTCTGCACACATTCAAATATGAAGGGTTCAATCCTCCATAAGCACTGGAACCAAAAACCTCTAAAAAAAAACTAATTCTCTGATCCTCCCAAAATTATGCAGCTTAGCTCACCTCTGATTCGATGGGTTGCCATATATGCAAGTTACTGTCACAAAATCAAAGCAAACTTCCAGCCTTATAAGTTTTCTCAAAATATAAGGAAACAATAATAATAAAAAAATAAAATAAACCATATAATCAAGAGGCATGAAAATATATATAAGCTTAAGCAAACAGATTTCAGAAAAGAAAATGAAAGAAGTTAGGGAGTACCGTGACTGGATGCATGATTTCATCTTTTATAGTCTGCACATAGCCTCAATTCCTAGAGCATGTGCAAATCCGTAGCTAATGAGAAAATGACTTCGTTTTTCATACTTGATTTGTAAGTTCGAATATATGCTGTTTCCAATCTTCCAAGTCTCAGTGTACTTGGTAATAGAACTTTTCCCACAAGCTTTGTGCTCAAAGAACATTATATAGTCCAGCATACGGGTTCTGGGTTCTTGTCAATAGTCTGGACAAGTGAATGATCATTTAAAATGCGTAACTTTGTAAAAATTTTCAAAATACAATAGCTATGTAATTTGATAAAATAACCTTCAATTTATATTTTATAGAACAGTTTCAAAACTCATCTGCTTTTCCAGAAATGATTCCCAACATTATTCTACTACAAAATAAGAAAGAACAAAACAATCGTACCCGATTTCTCAATAGACAATACTTCAATTTTTAGGCAAGAAAATAGCAGCAAGTGAGCACGTGCTGCTAGCAGTGGCTAACAGGGTAAAGGACAAATCTCCAAGCAATCACAACCAAATCTCAAAATAAATCTCCTTTACATGACTGACAAATCAACAGCAATGAAACCTCACTTGATCATCACCCAACCTGTAGTGCACATGACAACTAAAACTAAAACTAAAACTTATCATCGGGCACAAAACCCCTCCTCAGCATCTCATCATGAAACCTAAAAGCCTCCTGCATATTTTCTTGCGAGACATAACCATTTATCAACGATGTATAAGTCGACCTATCAGGACTGAAGCCCCTCTCAATCATCTTCACATATACCCTGCTAGCTTCGTGCATTCTACCGAGCTTACAAAACTGATCCAAAACAACATTATACGTAATTAGGTCGGGCTTCAGACCTTCTCTCTCCATTCGACTGATCAAGTCAAAAGCCACATCAGCATTCTCCTCTTTCATGAACCCGTGTATCACGGTGTTGTAAGTGATGCAGTCTGGAAAAATCCCTCTTCCCCTCATCTTATTCAGAAAATCGAGCGCTTTACCGGGATTCCCATGTCTGCAGTAGCCCTTCACAAGAGAATTGCATATGATGATGTTTGGCTCCATACAGGAATCGACCATCTCGTTCCACAATTCAAACGCATCTGATAAATAGCCACCATTACAAAATCCATTAATCAACGTTCCGTATGTGATGTAATTAGGATTTACGTTTTCTGTAATCATGTTGTTTTTAAGCCCAACAGCCCTTTCCATTTCACCCAATTTACAAAACCCATCGATCAGCGTATTATACGTAATCACATCCGGTTTCAAGTTTCGCTGAAACATGCGACTAAATAAGTTCAATGCGCTATCCATATTCCCACTCTTGCAGTACCCGTTTATTAGAGTCGTGTAAGTGCAAAAATCAGGGAAAATGCCCCTCTCCACCATCTCATTGAAAAGAGTGTCCGCCTCAACAAGCATTTTTTCTCTGCACAGCCCATTTAATATAGTGTTGTAAGTCACCACGTCCACCTGGCACCCGATTTTCATCATCTCATTGCGTACTTTCAGAGCATCTGACATGGCGCCATGCCTGCAAAACCCACCAATCAAAATTGTGTAAACGATTTTGTCGGGCATCAGGCCTTTATTTTTCATGTCCTCGTAATAAGACATCATCCGCACGAGATCTCCTGTTCTTGAGAAAAACCCGATAACCGAGCTGTAGCTAACTAAATCCGGGACCAGACCACAGCAAAACATTTCATTAAAAACACCCTCAACCTCGGACAAATTACTTTTCTTGCAACATTCGACCAGCAATGTGTTGTAAGTAGTAACATCCGGTTGCAACCCGTTTTGCGTCATCTCGTCTATAACGCACTTTGCCCTCTCATAGTGCCCGTTTTTACACAATCCATTGATCATTGAATTATAAGTCAAATGAGACGGCTCCAAATTCTTGCCCCGCATCAAACTCACCATCTCTAGACCTTTCTCAATTTCCCCTTTGCGAAAATAAGCATTGATTAATGTATTGTAAGTCACGATATCCGCAAATATCCCTCTTTTCTCCATCTCCACTAAAAAATCGTTTGCGTTCTCTATCTTACCATCCTTACACAACACATTCACCATGATATTGAGCGTATAGGAATTCAAATCTGCTCTAACTCTCACCGTCTCATCAAACACCTCTCGTGCCAAATCAAACCACCCGATTTTGCCGAGCCCACCTAAGAGACTATTGCACGCATTAATAGAAACACTGACATTTCGAAATTGTAAAAACCTAAATGCCTCGACAGCCTCCCGAAACTTCCTAGCTTGCACGTATGTCCTGATAAACAAATCAAAAACATATAAACTCGACCCACATTTCTCGTAAGTACATAGCAAAGAATCGATAATTTCGACTCTAGAAGCCCCACTCCTCCTAATCATTCTCAGAATGAAAGCCTGCGCATCGGATAATCTTTTGTTCCTCACTAATAAATGTACGGCGGTACTTAATGACAGGGACGAATGCTTGAAATTCGGATAATTCAACGAAATTAAATCAATAAACTTCTGTCCAGTAAGCAAATCATCACGACATTGGTAAAGAACCTGCGCGTACGTTGATGGGTTCAGCTGATTAAAAAACTGGAAGTTGGTGGACTGACCTCGTTTAAGAGCCCACAAAATCTTTTCCAGCAGGAATGTATCCGAAGAAAGGATCTGTTGAGAACTAATTGAGTATTTACAAAGGCCCTGAGTCGAAAAACTCCGAGATGGTCTGGTGATTTTCTTGCTGGAGAAAAATCGCTGTCTTGCTGCCATCGACTAGTGAAGGGCAAGGGGATAGAAGTTTTGACTTCTAAAGTTTACAATTTTTTTAACTTTGCCTCCTAAACATTATTTTCCATCCAAATACCTCTTTAACTTTGTGTTTTTTTTTTCATCACAACCTTCATCAATCTTCCGTTTAATTCTCCGTTAATTCCCATCTTTAAATTCTCAATTCCTTCTTCAAACCCTAACATTCAAATCTTAAAACCTCAGCTCCAAAAATTCCAAAATAAAAAGCTATAAAAAGCCTATATAAGATAAAGAGTTCCTCACGTCGGCTGAAAGCCTGGAATCATATCACACATGCACAACCTGGCACCTCGTGTTCACGAATGCCCACTTTCGGCTTTCAAGGTAAAGGTCTCACATCCAAATAACAATTATAATTAGCCTTGTGAATATTCTAGGAGTATCACACGTTACACTCTCCGTAGGGTCAATTTGTAATTTTGAAGCATATGAGCTTAAGCTGATCTTCGAGGGTGAAAGAAAAGTCCGATTTTTTTTTTTTTTATTTTTTTTTCAAGCCATAGCAGCATAAAGCAAACACGTTCTTGATGTCAGCAGCCATAGCCATAAAAGCTGTTCAACATTGGTGGCATTCTTTGCACTTGTTCCCATAATGGGATGCCAATTTCATCCCCAAAGGCATTTTTCATCAGGCAAAAAAGAAACTCATTAATAATATGAGAAGAAAAAAACAAAATAAAATCTACCTTTGTATCATACGACACAGCTCTGTTATCAGCAAGGTCACACTTGTTTCCTACGAGAAGCTTGTTTACATTTTCACTTGCATATCGTCAATCTCATTCACCAGCACTTTTCCCACAATGACAAAAATCATTCATGATAAATTCAGATATTTGTGTCCCCATTATTTCACTTTCTCACAACACTCTTCTTCACTGATTTTGAAGGGATTTGAAGAGTCAGAATTTTGGAATTTCTTAAGATTTTAATGTTAGGGATTGAAGAAGGAATTGGGGAACTTTTATAAAAATCTATAAACCACTTTTCAACTTCCTCCTCCTCAGTCTTCACTCTAGTTTTTTTTCCTCTACATCCCTATCCCTTTAATTTTCTTCCTCCTAACTCCCTCTTGTAAAATTAAATCAAAAATAAAATAACTTATTACATCATCCCACTGCACCTCACCATTTACATATTATTTTATTATTCTCTCACTCTCCACTACTAATTTTTCTAAATTTTTTATTATTTTTCTTTCTTTCTTTTTTCAAAATGATAGAGAGATATATTAACTCAACTCAGAATGTTCAAATACAACTAAAACCGAAAATGAAAACTGAGAGCACACGCAACATTGCAGCCTAGAACCTCAACAACAACGAGAAACAAAAGAACTAAATTGACCTTCCACTGCCAAAGCCTAGAATGGTCACAATCTCAAACCAAATCACAACACAGAAAAAGAAAACAAACAAAAAGAAAATAGAGAAAACCGAGCAAACTAATCTTGAAGCTGAGAGAACATCATCCAATCTTTGTGGGCTATTTTTCTTTCTTTCTTTCTCCACATATTTTTATTATTTTCTTTTTATCATCTTCTACTATTTATCTCTTCTACTACTAATTTTTTTTTTAATTTTTTATTAATTAGTATAAATTTATTTTTGTATAAATTGTCCAAATTAAAAAAAATTATATTTTACTAATCCTTACATATAAATTTATATTATACTAAATCTATAAATCAATATTTTATGTTTTTCAAATTTATCAACTAATTTTCTAAATTAAATTATATAATTTAAATTATGTAAAAAATTATTTATTCAAAGATCTATCTAATTTTCAAGAGAAATATATATCATCTAGTATGATACATATGTACTACACGGGTACATAAATATATTAATATTTGTACAACAGAAAAACTAAAATAATTTTTTTTTTATATTGTAAAATTATGTATAATGAATATATAAAAATTATGAATAACTAACAAAGTAATAATTGATTCAAAATGGGGTCCGTATTTTTGCACTTAACTTTATTATTTATTTAAAATCTATGATAAAACGCATTAAAATGATCATTTTATGGTGTATTACTGAATTAGATTTTTATTATTTTTATTATAAAATAATTTGTGTTGTATTCATATTTTTGAAATTATATTCTTAATAAATATAATTTTATTTATATTGATAGATGTAATTATTTTTATTTTATATATGCAATATGGATGTCAAATCGAAGATCATTAAAATATGATTATTTTAACATACAAAAAAAAATTATAAAGATTTAAAAATAAAAAGAATACATTTTTATTGTAATAATTATTATATGAATAAAATAAGAGAGTGTAAGAGAAGCATATGGTAATTTAAGAAAAATAAAATATAAAATAATTTATGATAATTCTCGAGCCTAAAACCGAACATGTATATGTAGGAATATGTCTAAAATAGTGTATGAATTATCTTATGACAAGTTATTATAGGAATATGCTTAAAATTGAGAATTATATCATCTTGATTTTATAACAAATCAACCTAAAATTCGACTTTCATAATCATACCAAATAAAATTCATACCACTTATTTTATTTTCAAAATTAAATACAATTCTATCCATACCAAATCAAATTCATATCATTTAAATTTGGACATTTCATGCCAAAATAAAACCGCCCTCATTTTATTAATCATAATACTCAACATTATTTTATTCTAAAATTTAGTGTCATATAATATTATTAAAATATTTTTTAAAATTAACAACCCAATTTTATTATATGCAAATATATGATATTTCTAACAAACAAAGTTTTGTACTTTAATAGCTTACACAACACTTAAGCTGCGTAGTATAAGAGGCGAAACGCGACTAATTACGTTATAAATATTTTAAAACACTAAAAGTAATATAATTTCAATATAAATGGTCGTTAAGGCGAGATTATATTATTTATTGTGAAATTCCGTGCACCAAGGACTAAAATTTTAAGTATTTATTTGTTGAAAGTTAAAAAGTTAAAATTTTTGAAAGTTAAAAAGTTAAGATTTTAAATATTTATTTCAAAAGATAAAAATAAATTTTAATTTCACTTTACTATAACATTAAAATATAAACTATTTAGAAAAATAAATTTATTTTTCTCAAATAAAATTTTAGAAAATATTGTTTGTGAATAAAATTTATATTTTTGAAAAAGTTAAGAATAAATAAAATTAATACCCAAAAAATTTCATTACGTTTTTGCATAAACGTAAATTATGAAATAATTATCTTATTAGATAATATTACTAATGATATTTAATATTTTAATTATAAGTACTTAAAAAATAAATTTTTAAAAAGTATTGTTGTTTACATAATTATATCAAAATACAAATTGATATGGAGTCTTGAATTGAAAAGTAGAATGTAAAAGTAGGCCTTATATTGAGAATAACTTAAAATTGAAACTTTCAAATAAAAAAGTTAAAAATTTAGGGCTTTTTGTGACACAACCCTATAATGAAATTTTTCCCACATGTCACGTGGATCGTTCACGCGTGATTTTGTTGAGAAATAGTGGAAGTTAAAACATATATGTAAAATTTGGAATTGTCATGTATGATCATTCAATGAGATGATGTGTGTCTTTTAATGAGATGAAGTGTATTAGTAGTGTTTTTTCATTAGTGTATTGAATTCGTGACCAATTTGCGATTAAACTTAATTAAACGTATTTAAATCTCATAGAAACTAATGTGAGAGTGATAATGAGTCATATAAACATCATTTGAGACCGAAATTCGGTGTTTTTTTTATGTTCGTCGGAGTTAGTATTAAAGACCCGATATCTTGTACTAAAACACCAAAAGCTGGTACTATCTTACTCTAGGTTTGGTACCAATTTTTGCAAATGTTGACCAAGACTGAAGTAATCCATTTTCGCTGAGCAAAAGTTGTTACTAACTGATTAAAAACAGGTACTACGCAGCAAGTACTATGCAAAAAAAAAAGCGGTATTATTTCTGTCAAAACTGGTACCAGTTTAGTAATCGTGATTTCATTAATCCTCCATGTCTACCATGCCACATGAATCGCTCACGCGTGATTTAGTTAAAATATATAATTATAATTTGGAGTAGTCATGTATGATCATTCAATGAGATGAAGTGTGTCTTTTAATGAGATGAAATGTATTAGTAGTGTTTTTTCATTCGTGTGTTGAGTTTGTGACCAATTTGCGATTAAAGTTAATTAAACACATTTTAAATCTCATAGAAACTAATGTGAGAGTGATAATGGGTCATATGCACATTATTTGAGACAGAATATACTGTACTAAAATTGAAGTAATCCATTTTCGTTGACCAAAAGTAGGTACTAATTGATTAAAAACAGGTAGCACGCAAAAGAAGTGGTACTATTTCTGTCAAAACTGGTACCGTTTTAGTAATCGTTATTTCTTTAATCCTTACCACGTGGATCGTTCACGCGTGATTTGGTTGAGAAATAGTAGAAGTTAAAACATATAGGTAGAATCTGGAGTAGTCATGTATGATCATTCAATGAGATGAAGTGTGTATTATAATGAGATGAAGTGTATTAGTAGTGTTTTTTCATTAGTGCATTGAGTTCGTGACTAATTTGCAATTAAACTTAATTAAACACATTTTAAATATCATAGAAATTAATGAGAGTGATAATGGGTCATATAAACGTCATTTGAGATGGAAATTCTGTGTTTTTTATGTTCATCGGACTTGATACTAAAGACCCGATATCTGGTACTAAAACACCAAAAGCAGGTACTATCTTACTCTAGGTCTGGTACAAATTTTTTCAAATGTTGACCAAAATTGAAGTGATCCATTTTCACTGACCAAAAGTAGGTATCAATTGATTAAAAACAGGTACTACGCATAAGAAGAAGTGATACTATTTTTTATCAAAACTGGTACTATTTTAGTAATCGTGATTTCTTTAATCCTCCATGTCCACCATGCCACGTGGATCGTTCATGCGTGATTTAGTTGAGAAATAGTGAAAGTTAAAACATATAGGTAGAATTTAGAGTAGTCATGTATGATGATTCTATGAGATGAAGTGTGTCATTCAATGAAATGAAGTGTATTAGTAGTGATTTCTCATTAGTGTGCCGATTTAATGACCATTTTACGATTAAACTCAATTTCAAACATTTTAAATCTCATAGAAAATAATGTGAGAGTGATTATTGGTCATATAAACATCATTTGAGACCGAAATTCGGTGTTTTTATGTGTTTATTACAAATGGTACTAAAGACCCAATATTTGGTACTAAAACACCGAAAGATGGTACTACCTTACTCTAGGTCTTGTACCAATTGTTGCAAATGTTGACCAAAACTGAATAATCTATTTTCGTTGACCAAAAGTTGGTACTAATCGATCAAAAGCAGGTATCACGTAGAAGAAAATGCGGTACTATATTGGCTAATACAAGTACTATTTTGAGAATCGTGATTTCTCTAATCTTTCATGTTTACCATGACACGTGGATCGTTCACGCGTGATTCGGATGAAAAATAGTGGAAGTTAAAACATATAGGTAGAATTTGGAGTAGTCATGTATGATGATTCTATGAGATGAAGTGTGTTATTCAATTAAATGAAGTGTATTAGTTGTGATTTCTCATTAGTGTGTCGAGTTCATGACTATTTTACGATTAAACTCAATTTACAACATTTTAAATGTAACGCCCCACTTTGATTTTAAAGAAATTCCAGACTTTCAGAAAAATCAGATAAAATTTTCCAAAATTTATTAAATACATTTGTGACGCTTCTCATTTGTTTCAAAATCATTTCCTAATTTATCAATCATCAAACTCCCAAAATGGGATCTCATAAGTTCATCAATCACCCAAACCGGGTTTCAACATTCATCATAGTATCTAAGGAGCACCTCCTTAACATTATTCCAATCATAATATCCATAAATCAGAAATGCATAAATATCCCAAGTCCATAAAATTCGTAAGGTAGTTCAAATAGCGGAAGCATAACAAATAATTAACAGGTCTTATGGACCGACCACCACTCGCTCTACTCCGCCGTCGTGCCCGCCTTGCTTAACCTGAAACGTTAATTTCAGGTGGGAGTGAGCACACATGGAAACCGCAGTGCTCACCACTATGCAGTAAACATTAATCAATATATAAAAGCAGTAATCATAAATAAGTCAGGTATGGTCGCAGCATGTATGCGAATTAATTATTCATCCCAATCTCCCATCATAAATCATAAATCAAGACTCTCATGTGCACACCTACGCATAGACTACTGCCGATAATTTATCGAATGGTCCTTGGCCTCACATCGATCTCCAAGCCAGTAAGAGTAAACCACCCCGTCGGCCAAGGCCTCGCCTTGGTCTTACCAACGAGGATCACCAGCCGAGGGACCCAAGCCCTGGTCTTACGGCTCTCAAAAGAAGACTACCCTATGGATACGTTCTATAGCTACGGGGATAACCGTTCGACGGACAGTACAGCTCACATCAAAGGCTACATGGTTCACATGCATACATTACAGCATAGCGAATTTTAGAATAAAAAACCCACCTGGTAACAGCAGGAGATAAAGCACAACAATTGATAGGAAGGCGAGCTCGACTCGTCAAATACCTATATATATTAAAATAATCCTATAAATAGCTATTCCACACCTGGATACACTCATTCAAACATTCATGTGATCGGACTCGACTCATATAGTTCATATAAGCAAACATTAAGAAGATAAATTTGATTTTCGAAAACAACACATAAATTTTCAAAACATAACCCGTAGCGATTTTGAAATTGACACCATTTATAGCACATAATTCATATTGACACAAATCCAGTTTCATATGAATCCTAAGACATGCTTCTACAATTCTCATGAGACATCAGAAGAAAATAATGGCATTTAGCAGGTCTTAAATCATCAAACATATGAAACATGGATGCTGTGAAAAATCTGGAAACATATAGCGGATATGACCTCAGTATATTCAATATAAATTGAGCTACATGCATGCTATCGAGAAAATTCAAAAACCAAAATACAGCCAACTTAGTTATCTACAACTTTTCCGAAGATCACATTGGCAAATAAAGACATTATCAACGATTTTAAACATAAAACATTTGAGTCACAAAATCTGTCAGAATTAAGTTCGGTTTACAAACAGCACTTCAATAATTCTAACCTAAATTATGCTACAAACCTCCAAATGACATGATTCAAAAACTATGGACAGTCAAGAAGCATAGCAAAAATTTTCATTAAGACCACTTTCACACCTCATGCTACACTTATCATATTTCCATGATTTTTACCTCCTGAAAAACCTAAGAGGCAATTCTAAAACTTTCATTTAGAACACTAAAGCAGATAAGGTTACTACAGAGAGACAGAAATCAATTAACATTACGAATCAGTTTCTGTCAAAAAGTATAAACTCACTTCATGCATATCCTACTTTAATTTAACACAAACCGAGCTAAAGTCATCATATCAGCATGAATTTTACCTCATCAGAAAGCTTAGAAATAGACCTATAACTTTCATGAAGATCCCATTTTCATTTGAGCACATTATGATGCAACAAACAGACAAAACATTCAATACACATGCTGCCGGGATTTGTTAAAAACTGCTTGCGCGACAATTTTGTAAAAGTCATAACTCTCTCATTTTAAGTCGGATTTTCGAAATTCCAAAATTCACAGAACTGCAACAGAATTAACTTCAAAACATACAAAGAACATAATTTCCAAATACGAGTTTTTCATGCCCTTTCAGAGGCTCGATAGAGGCTGTAAAATTCATGAATAACATCACATGTGATATACAAACTTCATAACAACACTTAAGCATCTTAAACACCTATAATGTAATATCCCTATCAGTAAAGTATCAGTTTTGTTCCAAGATGAACTAATTTCGAGGCCAAGTATACAGTTATAAGTTCGAAATTAAGATTTGTTCAAGGAACAAGCCACACGAGTCGTGTGGAATAAGCCACACGAGTCGTGTGAAGCCACACGAGTCGTGTGACAAGCCACACGAGTCGTGTGGGAAGAGAAGAAAGGAAAGTTAGCTTCGGCTTTTTCACACGAGTCGTGTGACATAGCCACACGAGTAGTGTGAGGTCACACGAGTCGTGTGACCGACAGTAAGGTCTGATTATTGAGAATCCGATTGTGATCTCAACCAGAGGCCATTTTTGAGGATTAATTATGTATTTGAGAAGTATACAAGTTAGTCTTTAACTAGTTTATGTATAATGATGTTTATAAGTTTTATTTCTTTATTTTGTTCATTTCTTCACTCCATCCTTATGTCTTGAAGTTGTGCCTATAAATAGAGGCCTAGAATTCAGAGTTTTTACACCAAAGAGAATTACCAAAAGTTATATAAGTTCACAAGAGAGAATAAGTAGTAGAAATTTTGGTGAAATGAAGAATTTGGAAGTGAAGAATAAAGTTTCTATTCTAGCAAGAAGGAGGTAATTTACTTATCTTAAAGTTTCATATTAAAGTTCATGCTTTATGATAAGTTGAGATGAATATGAGTATATATATCATGACTTAGAAGTTGAGTTTATAATTGATTCTATGAATACAAAGAGTTAAAGTTGTTCAAGATCAATTATATGATATATATGCTTTATTGGAATGAGATTTTGATAAAGATATGAATAAGCTGGAATAGTATGATTTAAATGAGTAATTCTTGTGTAAAAGAGGAGTACATGAGAACAAGAATTAAGTTATTTGGCATAGTATAACTTAAGTTATAGAGATTTGAAGATGAACATGTATGCTGAATTTTAGGTTCAATGTTTTAGTCGTAACTTAAAATTCTAATAACTTGATGTATATGCATGCTAAAATTATGAAATTTTTATGACATGTCTAACTATGAGTTAAGATTATGACTGCTAAATTTTATAATTTAAAGATGAGAAATGAATGAGTTATGATAATTAGATTGCATATATGTAAAGATGATGATATATGCAAGAATATTCATTATATGTTCAAGTTTTTAAAGTGAGATTATTATGAATAATTTTCATATAAGTGATGAGCAATTTGACAAAGTTTTAGTTTAATATGTTGAGTATACAATTTTATAAAGATTGTTTTAAGTCTCACATATTAATATCATAATTAAGTATTATGATTAAAAGTTGTAGTGTATGAGTATTAAGTTGAAATATTTAGTGTTAGAGTAGGGTACCCGGCGTTCCAATCTAATTGGACGTATTCTACTTGTAAATACAGTCTATTGGAATTATATTATGAATAAGGCATTTCTTTATCTTAAGAGAAAGCATTTATCTTATAATTGCACTTAAGATAAAATCCCTAGATCACTTATGGTTATAAGGTATGGTTGCGCATAGAGATGGTGATCATGGAACATACCTTGAAAGCCGTGATCTTAAATACAGTTCCAAGTCGATGGATGTTTCGAGATGGGATATCGAATAATCCATAAAAGACTTGCACATAGTTTGTATGCTTGTTGGACAAGAATGTTGCATTCCATCAACATTAGCGTAAGACGTAAGTACATTTATGTGGGTGCTTGTTAGAGAACAAGTTCACTGAACATGACCGTATGAAAATTCTTAATGAAGAATTTATTCAGTCGAATAAGAATTTTCATGTTACAATAGTACATGACTAATCCTAAGACTTGAGGCACAATGGTAACTTTGTGCATATTACATTCTACTTTGATTTATCCTTTTGGTAGCTAGCACTATCGTTTAAAGGGATAAGTTGGGTATTATGTTAATATGTATGGAAGTTTGTTAGTGGCCAATAAAGGATTCGACACTTATGAAGATAAGTGAATTTCCTATGTGTTTCATAGTTATTAATCCAAAGTCCTTGGCCAAGGCAGAGATGAATAGTGATTCATAACCGGGTTAATAAACATGAAATAGAATCATAGTTATTAAGTCAATTTGGGTTTCGACAAAATCATACCCAAGACTTAATCGGGAAATTAGATGTCGAAAGGATTTTACATGTATGGAGTTGTAATCGGAATAGGTTTACTCGCTATTCACTTAATACTAGATTCATGATACTTGCTAGGTGTTACCATGATATGTGGGTTCATGAATTAAGGGGTTAATTCTTGAATAAGAGTTAATAAGATTTAACTCAAATTACAAAGTGTTGTAAACCCACTACTAGTATTAATAGTGAACCTAAAAGGTCACACTAATTATGAACAAAGGTAAAGATTGTATTTCTAATGGTTAGAATTAATTGATAAATATCTAATTTGATTAGATGTCAATTAAAGGAATATATTAATCAATAAGATTGATTAATTACATTTTGGATATTACTTTAGTAATTAAAGTAATTACTAAATTAATAAAGTTGAATTTTAAAATAGGATTTTAAATTTCAAATCCAAAATAATAATAATATGATTATTATAAGATTGGGAAAATGATATAATAATAAAGTCTTGAGAAAGATTCTCAAGATTTATTATCCAATTATTATTTATATCTTTAAATATGATTTAAGGATTAAAATAAGAAATATGATTATAATAAAATGGTTGTTAATGGTTGTTTGAACTACTTAACATATCTTATTATTTTCAAAGTCAATGGTTAGTAAATACTATTTAAATAAAATTTGATTTTATTTAAATATTACTAAATATTGATTATTTTATGCTAAAATGTTTAGTATAAATAGATGCAAAATGTTTGCAAAGATGTGAAGTGATTTTGTGAGAAAATCAAAGAGAGAAGAAAGTGTTCTTCATATATTTCAAGAAAGTGTTCTTGATAATTCCCAAATTATATCTATATATATATATTCCTATACAAGAAAACCGAGACATTTCTACTAGCGAAGAAAGGTCGTCGGAACCGGGCTTTATAGGGTGGATACGATTAGAGGGAAGACATTTGGATTCCTAAAGCGAATAACCTCAAGCCGTTGAAGTTACAACCGGGAACCGATTCCCACAATCCACATCTTTGTTGAAGGAGTTCAAGACACTCGGTAAATAATTCGTATTAGTATTTACTTTATTATAACAAATCAAAATTTGTATATGATGCATATTTTAAAGATGACGATCTATTAATTCGCAATTAGTATGTACGGGTGTTGTATTTATACGATAAATACTTACTTTAAAAATTTTAAATTCCGCTGCGTACAGCCCGTACGGTACTAACGAACCTAACAGTGGTATCAGAGCCACGGTTATCATCTTTAAAAACAGATTTTGATTTGTTAATGTTTATGAGATAAACATAATAATTTGATTTTTCCCACACGAGTCGTGTGAATGGGTCACACGAGTCGTGTGGGGCCACACGAGTCGTGTGAGGAGTCACACGGGTCGTGTGGTTCATCAAAATGTTTGATTTTGCTTTAAAGCAGGTCCACACGAGTCGTGTGAGTTGTCACACGAGTCGTGTGGCTTATCAAAATGTTTGATATTGCTTTCGGCATTTTCACACGAGTCGTGTGATGTGAACACACGAGTCGTGTGAGTTCACACGAGTCGTGCGAGTAGTCACACGAGTCGTGTGGCTTATCAAAATGTTTGATATTGTTCTCGGGTTTCTCACACGAGTCGTGTGATACTTTGACACGAGTCGTGTGGCATGACACGAGTCGTGTGACCTGTCGTGTGACCCGGTCGTGTGACTAAAACAATTTTTTTTATGATTTAATTCATGTGATGAATGTTTTTAGCATATTAAGGGATGATCATGAGCCTTTTAATTTAATTTGATTGAATGTCTATATGGTTGTTTTTATTTAATGCGATTGTATGGTTGCATTTTTCAATACGATTGAATGAATGTAATTTATCGAGACCTGCGAGTCTCTTGAGATAAAATTTGTAAAATTTTAAATTTTGTATCGTTAGAGATTAGATCAAGGTGGAGACCATTCGATGACAAAGGCCCACGCATGTGTGGGTAATTTTACAAGTTGTAATCTCGAAGGCCTGTGCTTGTACGGGTAGATAGAATAAATGTAATAGAAGTAGTTCTACTATTTGTTTTATCACGTACATATGCATAGATCCATTTTGGCTCGAATGGATCGAATAGGAAAGGACATGATCATCCCACCATGCATTAGATGTATGTTAGGTTTATTTACGCTTTCGTTTCATTAGATGACTGAAACTGGTAAATAAACGTAAAGTTGGTAATCGATGAGATCAAGGAACCCAAACGGATTAATTTGATTAATTCCATATCAAATCAATAATGGATAAAAATAAGTTGGAACTTATTAATCCAGGCCTTCCATCAAAAGTAGATGACATGAGATGCTACGATGTTTTATCATTGGCCACGAGTCGTGGGATGATTCTATGTCGAAAGCTGTGGACTCTATTAAATATATTGATATTCGTAAGACAGATTCCTCTTTGTGTTGGCCATGAGTCGTGGGACACTCTGGTGGGCCGTTATCATGAAAGTTTTGATGGGTTTGATTTGACACCGAGTAATATATATGGAGTCATAAAATTGAGGTATATAAGGAAAGGTGAGGCAAAACATCTTGAAGGTTGTATAGAGATACAATTGTCAAAAGTTGACTACCGATATAAATGTTCCATGCGTACTCATAAAATTGGGATATGGAATATTTTTATTGGACTTCAAGCCCACTATGAAAATTAGATTTTCATAATTAAAAAGGGGTTTTAATTAAAATAGTGGGAGACATTTAATATTAAAGACCTAATATTAAATGAATATAAATTCCATAGTTTAATTATTTTCTGCTTCGTTTGTTGTTTTTGTAGATCACTCTACTAAAATGGCTAAAAATCCAATTGCAAGTATCCTTGAACAAAACAAATTAACTGAACCCAATAAATGTTATCATTGTGGTAAAACTGGGCATTGGAAGAGGAACTGCAAGAAATATCTTGCAAGCCTGAAAAGTTCAGGTATTTATTTTGTTGAAGTTAACTTATCAGTTAACGAATCTTCTTGGGTATTGGATACCGGCTGTGGCTCACACATTTGCAATAATTTGCAAATTATGGCAAGAAGTAAAAAGCTAGAAAATGATGAAACAATCCTAAGGATGGGCAATGGGGCAAGGGTTGCTGCCAAAGCAATTGGGACTGTTTATCTAGCTTTAAATAATGGTGTAAAAGTTTGTCTTTCAAATTGTTTGTATGTTCCTGATATTATAAGAAACATTATTTCTATTCCAATATTGGATAAGGAAGGTTTTAAGTTTGTCATTGAAAATGGAAGATGTTCTATTTTCAAAGATACAACTTTTATATATTCAGGAAACTTGACAAATGGTTTATATACCATTACACCAGAAAGTCCCATCCTAACCATTCAACAAAATAAAAGGAAATTAGATAATCATAGTTCATTCACAATTTGGCATGCTAGATTAGGTCATATATCTGAAAAGAGGATTCACAAATTGGGACCAAAACTCGACCTTATGGGAGAGGATAGGTTGCCTACATGTGAATCATGTCTTAAAGGTAAAATGACAAAATCACCATTTGTTGGACAAGTGGAGCGAGCTAAAGGTCTGTTGGATTTGATCCATACAGATGTTTGTGGACCACTAAATGTTAGTGCTATGGGGAACTATCACTATTTCATAACATTTACTGATGATTTTTCACGGTATGGTTATGTATACCTATTAAGGTACAAATCTGAAGTATTTGAAAAGTTCAAAGAATTCAGAAATGAAGTGGAGAAACAAATTGGTCGTAGTATTAAAGTCCTTCGATCGGATCGAGGAGGTGAATACTTGACTAATGAGTTTCTTGATTATTTAAGGGATAATGGGATTATCTCACAGTGGACACCTCCTGGAACTCCACAACTCAATGGGGTTTCAGAAAGGAGAAATCGAACACTGTTAGACATGGTTCGATCAATGATGAGTTCCACTAGTTTACCTCTTTCATTCTGGGGTTATGCCTTAGAAACAGCTGCACATATTTTGAATAGAGTGCCGAGTAAAGCTGTACCCAGCACACCTTATGAGATATGGTGTGGTAAATCACCCTCATACAAATATTTGAAAGTATGGGGTTGTACTGCTTATGTGAAGCAGTTAGTGGGAGGTAAGTTGGATATGAGATCCATCTTATGTAAATTTGTGGGGTATCCAAAAGAATCTATTGGATACTATTTCTATGATCCCTCTGAACAAAAGGTGTTTGTTTCGAGGAATGCTATATTCTTAGAGGAAGAGTTTCTCTCAAAGAATAGTGGAGTCATAGAACTTAATGAAGAACCACAAGAAATTCCACAAAGTACCACAAATAACATACCAGTAGAGACTGGACCATCTGAAACACAACCTCTTCGGAGATCCGAAAGGGTTTCTAGGGCGCCTGAAAGGCTATACCTATTGTCAAAAGACAATGAAGAGGGACTCCTTTTGGATAATGATCCAATAAGCTATGATGAGGCAATGTTGGACATTGACTCAGATAAATGGCAAGAAGCTATGCAATCCGAAATAGATTCCATGTATTCAAACAAAGTATGGACTTTGGTTGATCCACCACAGGGTATTGTACCCATAGGTTGTAAATGGGTTTACAAGCGAAAACGTGGTGTAGATGGAGAAGTAAATACTTTTAAAGCAAGACTGGTTGCTAAAGGTTATACTCAAAAACAAGGTGTTGATTATGAGGAAACTTTTTCACCAGTAGCAATGCTTAAATCTATTCGGATATTGCTAGCCATAGCTGCGTATTATGACTACGAGATATGGCAAATGGATGTGAAAACTGCTTTTCTTAATGGAAATATTAAGGAAGACATTTATATGAAACAACCGCAAGGTTTCATATCCAATGGGAGTGAACAAATGGTTTGTAAACTTCAAAGGTCTATTTATGGACTTAAACAAGCTTCGAGGAGTTGGAATATTCGGTTTGATGAAACGATCAAAACGTTTGATTTTCATAAGAATCCGGATGAACCATGTGTTTATAAGAAGGTTAGTGGGAGTGCAGTTACATTTGTTGTTCTATATGTTGATGACATCCTACTCATTGGGAATGATGTAGGGATGTTGCAGTCAACTAGGACATGGTTGTCAAAACAGTTTTCCATGAAAGACTTGGGAGAAGCATCCTTTATCCTAGGGATAAAAATCTATAGGGATAGATTTAAACGGATGATCGGACTATCCCAGTCGACGTACATAAATAAGGTGCTACAACGGTTTAGCATGGAAGAATCCAAACGAGGATATATTCCAATGAGTCATGGGATTTCTCTTTCTAAGACGATGTCTCCAAAGACACCTGAAGAAAGAGAACGGATGAGTCATATACCTTATGCATCAGCTATTGGTAGCATTATGTATGCAATGTTATGTACAAGACCTGATGTGGCTCATGCACTTAGTGTAACGAGCAGATATCAGTCTAATCCAGGTGAAGAACACTGGAAAGCCGTTAAGATGATTCTTAAGTACTTACGAAGGACTAAGGATATCTTTATGGTATACGGCAATGGAGAACTGAAACTAGAAGGCTTTACTGATTCTGGTTTTCAGTCCGATAAAGACGACTATAAATCCATGTCTGGATACTTATTTACTCTGAATGGAGCAGCAGTTAGTTGGAAAAGTTCCAAACAAGAAACAATTGCTGACTCTACGACAGAGGCTGAATATATTGCTGCATCTGATGCTGCAAAAGAAGCTGTTTGGATAAGGAACTTTATCCAAGGGTTGGGTGTAGTACCATCCGTTGTTGATCCAATAATGATTTATTGTGATAACAATGGGGCTATTGCGCAAGCAAAGGAGCCAAGATCTCATCAAAAATCCAAACACATTATGAGGCGATACCATTTGATTAGAGAAATCATTGGTAGAGGCGATGTCGTGATGGAGCGAGTCGACTCAGCAGAAAATATAGCAGACCCCTTAACTAAACCCTTATCACAGAAAGTGTTCGAAGGACATCTTGAGAAGATGGGTCTTAGATACATGAGTGATTGGAACTAGGGCAAGTGGGAAATTGTTAGAGTAGGGTACCCGGCGTTCCAATCTAATTGGACGTATTCTACTTGTAAATACAGTCTATTGGAATTATATTATGAATAAGGCATTTCTTTATCTTAAGAGAAAGCATTTATCTTATAATTGCACTTAAGATAAAATCCCTAGATCACTTATGGTTATAAGGTATGGTTGCGCATAGAGATGGTGATCATGGAACATACCTTGAAAGCCGTGATCTTAAATACAGTTCCAAGTCGATGGATGTTTCGAGATGGGATATCGAATAATCCATAAAAGACTTGCACATAGTTTGTATGCTTGTTGGACAAGAATGTTGCATTCCATCAACATTAGCGTAAGACGTAAGTACATTTATGTGGGTGCTTGTTAGAGAACAAGTTCACTGAACATGACCGTATGAAAATTCTTAATGAAGAATTTATTCAGTCGAATAAGAATTTTCATGTTACAATAGTACATGACTAATCCTAAGACTTGAGGCACAATGGTAACTTTGTGCATATTACATTCTACTTTGATTTATCCTTTTGGTAGCTAGCACTATCGTTTAAAGGGATAAGTTGGGTATTATGTTAATATGTATGGAAGTTTGTTAGTGGCCAATAAAGGATTCGACACTTATGAAGATAAGTGAATTTCCTATGTGTTTCATAGTTATTAATCCAAAGTCCTTGGCCAAGGCAGAGATGAATAGTGATTCATAACCGGGTTAATAAACATGAAATAGAATCATAGTTATTAAGTCAATTTGGGTTTCGACAAAATCATACCCAAGACTTAATCGGGAAATTAGATGTCGAAAGGATTTTACATGTATGGAGTTGTAATCGGAATAGGTTTACTCGCTATTCACTTAATACTAGATTCATGATACTTGCTAGGTGTTACCATGATATGTGGGTTCATGAATTAAGGGGTTAATTCTTGAATAAGAGTTAATAAGATTTAACTCAAATTACAAAGTGTTGTAAACCCACTACTAGTATTAATAGTGAACCTAAAAGGTCACACTAATTATGAACAAAGGTAAAGATTGTATTTCTAATGGTTAGAATTAATTGATAAATATCTAATTTGATTAGATGTCAATTAAAGGAATATATTAATCAATAAGATTGATTAATTACATTTTGGATATTACTTTAGTAATTAAAGTAATTACTAAATTAATAAAGTTGAATTTTAAAATAGGATTTTAAATTTCAAATCCAAAATAATAATAATATGATTATTATAAGATTGGGAAAATGATATAATAATAAAGTCTTGAGAAAGATTCTCAAGATTTATTATCCAATTATTATTTATATCTTTAAATATGATTTAAGGATTAAAATAAGAAATATGATTATAATAAAATGGTTGTTAATGGTTGTTTGAACTACTTAACATATCTTATTATTTTCAAAGTCAATGGTTAGTAAATACTATTTAAATAAAATTTGATTTTATTTAAATATTACTAAATATTGATTATTTTATGCTAAAATGTTTAGTATAAATAGATGCAAAATGTTTGCAAAGATGTGAAGTGATTTTGTGAGAAAATCAAAGAGAGAAGAAAGTGTTCTTCATATATTTCAAGAAAGTGTTCTTGATAATTCCCAAATTATATCTATATATATATATTCCTATACAAGAAAACCGAGACATTTCTACTAGCGAAGAAAGGTCGTCGGAACCGGACTTTATAGGGTGGATACGATTAGAGGGAAGACATTTGGATTCCTAAAGCGAATAACCTCAAGCCGTTGAAGTTACAACCGGGAACCGATTCCCACAATCCACATCTTTGTTGAAGGAGTTCAAGACACTCGGTAAATATTTCATATTAGTATTTACTTTATTATAACAAATCAAAATTTGTATATGATGCATATTTTAAAGATGACGATCTGTTAATTCGCAATTAGTATGTACGGGTGTTGTATTTATACGATAAATACTTACTTTAAAAATTTTAAATTCCGCTGCGTACAGCCCGTACGGTACTAACGAACCTAACATTTAGTACCAAACAAGTTAAGATGAGTTCATTATTTATAAATCATGAATATGATATTGGTAAAAGTTAAGCATGTTTTGAGTTTAAATACTCAATCAAGTATAAGGTAAAATTTAGTTATTTTCACACTCGAGTTATTTAAGTGACATGCGAGTATAAGCCAATATCTATGTTTTTGAAGACATGATTTATATGGGGTTAAGTAATTGACCTTGAGTAAAAGTTAAAAGAAAAGTTAAGTTTTAGTATTCATTTGAGAAATAGAATGCTTATTGAATTTCTATAGGATTTGGATAAGTTATCCGAAAGAGTTAAGAATCTTATTGAGTATACGAGCATAGTACTTAGTATATTTTTTTATATTTTTATGTAACTCGCAGATACAGTTACCCAGCACAACACTTACCGTTTTTCAAAAGTTTTCAAAGAAGAAAGGTGGGGACCCGGAGTGGGTATCATATTGTGTACGATATTGATAAAAGTTTAAGTTTATATGCTTGGGATGAGGAGGCCATCAGTTGTCTCAGAGTATATCCTAAGTTCTGATTTATACGTTTGGGATGAGGAGGCATTCAATTGTCTCAGAGTATATCCTAAGTTCTGATGGAGGCCGTTTGAGTTGCCTTGAGAAATATCCATCAGAGTGTGCACATGTATCCGATCAGATATCGGAAGAGAATGAGAAAAGATTAAGTTTCAGTACCAGAACAGATTTCTGGTTAACGATCAGATATCGGTTTATGATTATCTTTATTCAGTACTCATCCCCATAAGTTTATTTTCAGGTAACAGGTCGAAGAGGAGGTGTGAGTGGAGCAGTGCTGGTGTGGATTGTGGATTCAGAATATGACAAGCTTTTATATGGACATTTATAACAGTCTGTATAATTAATCACGTTTTCAAGTATTTCCGCTATGTACATTAAGTATTGAACTTGCATTTTTAATAAATTTCAGATTTCAAGTTTTTACCATTTCGAGAAGTATGAATATGGTATAGTTAAATGAAAGTTTAAAGGAAATCTATTTTCTTTATGTCTAGAGAAGTATTAGACAAGAGTTTAAAGATAAATGGATTTTCAAGAAGATGATGTTGAGTAGCATCCCGAGTTATTCGCAAAAGATTTCGAAAGATTTATAAGTATTTTCGAAGTAAAAGATGCGAAAAAGTTACTCTGATAAGCGGGGTGTTACAGGTGGTATCAGAGCTAGAGTTTTAATTGCTCTGTATACTAAAAGTTTAAGTTTCTGAAAGAAAAAGTGTTCAGAGAAGCCAAAGTCTTTACAGAAAGTGTCAAGAAAACCCGACCACACCTCACTCACACCTCGGTGACTACCGGGTAAGTGCTGTTAAAAGTTTTTTACAAGTTTTTTTTTAATATATTCAAATTTACTAAGTCTATGCTCAATAAGAAATCAGATATCCGAACTCTAGAAATCAGTCTAGATGTTCAGATTAGTATTAAAGAATCTTAGTAATATCAGATATATCCTTCTATCAGAAGTCAGAACTATAGTCAGAATTCAAGTTTGAACTTTAAATTATCAAGTTAATCTTCATGATAAATTAATAAAGAGACTCGAATATTTTAAGTTAAGCCATCAGATTAAGTTTTGAGTTGAGATCTGATTATAGAAGTTGACTATGTATTTGAGCCAAGTATCAGAAGTAACGGTATTTCAGTATATAATAGCCATAAGTTCGGGTAAATCATGGGGGTTTGAAATAAGAACCAAAAGCCGGATAAGATCCTGGAGGCTTGAAACTGAACCGTAGAAATAAAGTTACAAGAAAGTAGTCAATCTTTATAGTCAGAAGTTTGGGTATCTTATCAGTTAGATATCATGAACTAAAATTGGCAAAGTTCGAGATCAAGTTATCAGTTATTCTGTATTAGTACTTGTTAATGACAGTACAACTATACAAAGTACTTTTCAGAAACCAATGAGTATGAGTTTAAGGTATCGATATATAATAGTCACTTAGCCGGGTAAAATTATGGAAACTTGGAATAAGGTTTATTAGTCCGAGTTACCTGGAGACTTGAAATTGAACCCTAAAAGATATCAGTTAATAAGTATCACATTCCAGATACCAAGATGATTATTTAAATTTCTCGAAAGAATTTTAAAAGTTAAGCAAGAGTAATCTGGACATGTGACAGTTAAAGATGATCTTTTTAATAAAGCAAAGACTAATAAGTATCATCTCTTGGGAGCAAGTATTCATTCCCAATGATAAATGGTGAGTTTAAAGTCAGAAGCAAGAAAGAGATAGATTAACTGGAACTCTAGCACAAGCTAGGTGTTTTCGGCAAATCATTAACAATTTCCTTAAGCTTAGTGTAGCTATTTATTAATGGCTATACTGTTTAAGTCAAGTGATTAGTGGTTATTCAAAATGCTGCGAGGCAGACTTTTAAAAACCACAACTGAGTAAAGTTTAGAAATTTTGATGAATCCAGAATTTTCTCAAAAGTGAATCAAGCATAGATCAGAAGAAGAATACTTTTGAGAAATCAATATACTGGAAAGATAGAAATTCTAGTATCATTGAAAGTCAAGAACTAGATTCAAGCACACTATTGAGGATTTCATTATTTCTAAGAGCTAGTACAAAAATAACAGAAAATGGAGATGCAGACAAGTAAAAGAGAATCCTCAACAAATTCAAAGTTAAATTACATAAAGGGAGGGTGCGTCTCAAGAGCACAAGACTCCATAACTCTGCCACCCATCATGGCTGTAGTTTTATAAAGATAGATCTAAAGGATCAAATGCTCGCTTGCGTTTGAATCCTGGAGTTTCCACAGAATCTTGAACTGTTGATATGCTGTTTTGAAGCTTCTTGATAAGTTCAGAGGAGGTGTCAGCAGACTTGAAAATTTCTCTTTGGAAAGGAGATATAAAAGTTTGATACACTCCTTCATCTAGAAATCCAAACAAGTTTTGGAAAAAGTTATTGAAATTCAACAAACCAATAGGTTTGATATGAAATTTCACTTCTGCTCAAGTAGCAAGGGTAAAAGCAGTCATTAAAGTTCCATATCCACCAGGAAGAAAAATGAAAGCATCGCAACTAGATATCATTGCCATCAAGCAGTCATAAATTGAGAGAGTTATCATCAAAGTAGCAGAATCTTTGACAATCTTTGATAAAGTGAGATAAAAATGAAGGATACTTCTCACCTCGATATCAAAGCATTTAGCAGCCATTAAGAGGTTGTTTAAGAAAAAGATACTAGTCCCTCCATAAATTATGTTGATCTTTTGTTTACCCAACTCTTTAACCAGTTGGCTTACAACTCTTTAACCAGTTGGCTTACAACATAGATGTTATAAGGGAATAGTACAAACCTAGAACCACCAAGAACGCACACAGTTCTGATTGGTTGAAGAAGTTTGATACCTTGAGAAGACTCGGCAGTAGCCATTTATTATGAGAGATATTTGGCTAGGAAGATAGATTCGCCTTTTAAAGAAGAAAAGTTCTGACAAGAAAGCAGTTGAGTCTTAAATGACTCTTATCTGTCAACAGCGATAAGATTTATATACAGTACATCGGTACTATCAAGAACAGTGTTGACAAAGTTGATCTTTGGAAACAATATTTTCCAGACTATAGAGTTTTTTTTCATGTTTGAGCAGAAGCCATAAAGACATCAGTTCTCGATGCACATATCCACTAGAATGTGTCTCAAGAATCTGTTGAATAGTATGATCCGGAGATTCTTTACTCAAGCCATTCTTGATGAAAGTTATTTTATCTTCTCGATTATTTGACACAAAGCCTAAAGAAGTACAACAAGTGTCACAGTTCCAACGAGCGCATTTATAGCAGCCGCCTATTCTTTTTGCTGTACGTTTCTTAGCAAAAGTGCTTCTACCCATACCTGTCATATATTTATATGCATTGGGATACTTTCCAGACACACAAACTTTTGATTCAATCAGCCATCTTATATCATTTGGGATATTATTAAGCATAAGTACTCTCAACCTTTCTACCCGAGCTTGATAAATTCTCTTTATGATATTAAGAGGGAGAAAAGAATAGAATTTTTGGATTTTTAGCAGTGCTAAATCCATTGGTGAAATCGGACCATTGCTGAAGAAGATGGAAGAATTACCAAGTCGGTTTATAGAGAAATATGTGTATGAGATAAGTTTTCGGATATAATTTTTAGCATTAAATTATACCGAATGTCAGAGTATACAACCAATAAGCATTTAATGCAGTCGAGATCAGATGCGAGATGTCTGCAATAATTGAGATGTTGCTGAGCCTAATTAAGACGGTTGAATTATTAGAGGTAAAATAAGTTTACCTTAATGATGGAAACTGTGGTATGATCAGAAATGGTTAAGTTATTTCACAACAGTACAGAAATTTCATCGAAATTTTTTACTATAGTTAAGTCGAAGAAGTTGAAGTAAGAAAATATCAATAGTGATATTGAGTAAAAAGGTTTCTTGGTAGAGAAGCAAGTTCAGTACAGTAAGATGCTAAAAAGTGACATTGACATTGAGATACAGTGCATGTAGATGTTCCGCACCCGAAGGGCCCCGGGTAGTGGGTAAATCGCATGAAATGTGTCGCATAGTCAAGTTCCGAGTCAGATAAGTATTCAATAGATCTATTCTTCTCTAAAGTTGTTCAGTGTGCACAATGTTTTTCGTAACAATGTTACGTAAGTATGTGTGCGATTCAGAGTATGTGCTTCTGCACAAGGAGTTTTAGTAAGATTTAACTTACGAGGACCAGCCGATAGAAGTTTTGGACCAAAAGGTTCATTGGCTGAGGAATTGAGATATTCCCTCGTTAGTATAAAATGGAATCGCCACATATAAAGTTAGATGCCACTGGGGAGTGAGAAGTTGATATTAGCACTCGTTTTCCAGATTACGAGTTAGGATATATACATACTTTGTATGTATCTCAGTTTTAGTATTTTTGAGGGCGGAAATAGTTTTAAGGGGGGTAGATTGTAATATCCCTATCAGTAAAGTATCAGTTTTGTTCCAAGATGAACTAATTTCGAGGCCAAGTATACAGTTATAAGTTCGAAATTAAGATTTGTTCAAGGAACAAGCCACACGAGTCGTGTGAAGCCACACGAGTCGTGTGACAAGCCACACGAGTCGTGTGGGAAGAGAAGAAAGGAAAGTTAGCTTCGGCTTTTTCACACGAGTCATGTGGAATAAGCCACACGAGTCGTGTGGGAAGAGAAGAAAGGAAAGTTAGCTTCGCCTTTTTCACACGAGTCGTGTGACCGACAGTAAGGTCTGATTATTGAGAATCCGATTGTGATCTCAACCAGAGGCCATTTTTTAGGATTAATTATGTATTTGAGAAGTATACAAGTTAGTCTTTAACTTGTTTATGTTTAATGATGTTTATAAGTTTTATTTCTTTATTTTGTTCATTTCTTCACTCCATCCTTATGTCTTGAAGTTGTGCCTATAAATAGAGGCCTAGAATTCAGAGTTTTTACACCAAAGAGAATTACCAAAAGTTATATAAGTTCATAAGAGAGAATAAGTAGTAGAAATTTTGGTGAAATGAAGAATTTGGAAGTGAAGAATAAAGTTTCTAATCTAGCAAGAAGGAGGTCATTTACTTATCATAAAGTTTCATATTAAAGTTCATGCTTTGATGATAAGTTGTGATGATTATGAGTATATATATCATGATTTAGAAGTTGAGTTTATAATTGATTCTATGAATACAAAGAGTTAAAGTTGTTCAAGATCAATTATATGATATATATGCTTGATTGGAATGAGATTTTGATAAAGATATGAATAAGCTGGAATGTATGATTTAAATGAGTAATTCTTGTGTAAAAGAGGAGTACATGAGAACAAGAATTAAGTTATTTGGCATAGTATAACTTAAGTTATAGAGATTTGAAAATGAACATGTATGCTGAATTTTAGGTTCAATGTTTTGATTGTAACTTAAAATTCTAATAACTTGATGTATATGCATGCTAAAATTATGAAATTTTTATGACATGTCTAATTATGAGTTAAGATTATGACTGTTAAATTTCATAATTTAAAGATGAGAAATGAATGAGTTAAGATAATTAGATTGCATATATGTAAAGATGATGATATATGCAAGAATATTCATTATATGTTCAAGTTTTTAAAGTGAGATTATTATGAATAATTTTCATATAAGTGATGAGCAATTTGACAAGGTTTTAGTTTAATACGTTGAGTATACAATTTTATAAAGATTGTTTTAAGTCTCACATATTAATATCATAATTAAGTATTATGATTAAAAGTTGTAGTGTATGAGTATTAAGTTGAAATATTTAGTACCATACAAGTTAAGATGAGTTCATTATTTATAAATCATGAAAATGATATTGGTAAAAGTTAAGCATGTTTTGAGTTTAAATACTCAATCAAGTATAAGGTGAAATTTAGTTATTTTTATACTCGAGTTATTTTAGTGACATGCGACTATAAGCCAATATCTATGTTTTTGAAGACATGATTTATATGGGGTTAAGTAATTGACCTTGAGTAAAAGTTAAAAGAAAAGTTAAGTTTTAGTATTTATTTGAGAAATAGAATGCTTATTGAATTTCTATAGGATAAGTTATCCGAAAGAGTTAAGAATCTTATTGAGTATACGAGCATAGTACTTACTATATTTGTTTATATTTTTATGTAACTCACAGATACAGTTACCCAGCACAACACTTACCGTTTTTCAAAAGTTTTCAAAGAAGAAAGGTGGGGACCCGGAGTGGGTATCACATTAAGTACGATATTGATAAAAGTTTAAGTTTATATGCTTGGGATGAGGAGGCCATCAGTTGTCTCAGAGTATATCCTAAGTTCTGATTTATACGCTTGGGATGAGGAGGCATTCAGTTGTCTCAGAGTATATCCTATGTTCTGATGGAGGACGTTTGAGTTGCCTTGAGAAATATCCATCAGAGTGTGCACATGTATCCGATCAGATATCGGAAGAGAAAGAGAAAAGATTAAGTTTCAGTACCAGAACAGATTTCTGGTTACCGATCAGATATCGGTTTATGATTATCTTTATTCAGTACTCATCCCCATAAGTTTATTTTCAGGTAACAGGTCGAAGAGGAGGTGTGAGTGGAGCAGTGCTGGTGTGGATTGTGGATTCAGAATATGACAAGCTTTTATATGGACATTTATAATAGTCTGTATAATTAATCACGTTTTCAAGTATTTCCGCTATGTACATTAAGTATTGAACTTGCATTTTTAATAAATGTCAAATTTCAAGTTTTTACCATTTCGAGAAGTATGAATATGGTATAGTTAAATGCAAGTTTAAAGGAAATCTATTTTCTTTATCTCTAGAGAAGTATTAGACAAGAGTTTAAAGATAAATGGATTTTCAAGAAGATGATGTTGAGTAGCCTCCCGAGTTATTCGCAAAAGATTTCGAAAGATTTATAAGTATTTTCGAAGTAAAAGATGCGAAAAAGTTACTCTGATAAGCGGGGTGTTACATATATCATCATCAATATACACATAAACGAGCGAGGACTCGACTTTTAACATGATCTCACCAATGCTTCCACATAGCCACATAAATTTTCATATAACCAACATAAACATCTCCACTTGTAATTCAAAAATACGAGCTACACATAACACACGAAAACACATTAAAATAAATATAGTTTCGAGCCTCTTTGTACCGTTCTCACGAAAAGTACACGAGAGGGTTGAGGGGCGGCTGAAACAGAGAGGGCCTGTCGGAAAACGGTGGCTCTCCGGTTCCGCTGGTTCGCGTGAATGGAAGGTGACGGGCTGGTCACGAACGGAAGAGGTCGCGTAGGTGCTGCACGTGGGTGATGCAAATGTGACGAGGCAACTCAAGAACACCTCAAGCCGCGCCTACCATGCACGCAAGAGGCTAGCACGACGCACGGGTGAGAAGCAGGCCATCGAGGCTGACGCATGCGGGACGAGCGAAGCGGGCAAAGTGGTTCCGTCGGGCGATGGCGCGCGGGCGCGATGCGCTGGCGACAGGAGACGACGCGTGCACAATAAGCGCTTCGGGCAGAGGCGTGAAGGGTGCGGCAAGTGACGGGGACGCGGGAGTAACGAGGACGCGCGTGATGAGGATACGGGAAGCACGAGCGCGGGCGAGGCGCCGGGTGAACGAGCACGCGCGCTGAAAGGCGGGTGAGGCGGGCGGCCCGAGGCAGCGGGAAGGTCGGCTAGGGTTTTCGACTTGGAGTGCAAGACAAGATCACTTAGGATTCTCTAGATATTTAGTTTCCTTCTTTGCATAAGATATCTAGATTGTTTAGGATACTTACTATTTTATTGCTTTATTAGAGTTATAGCTAGATTAGGATTAGATCTATTTGATGCCTATATAAAGGCCCTTCCTCTTGTTATTTTTCATCATTCAGAAATTAATACAAAAACCCGAACAATTGTTCAAACACTTTGCCTTAGAATTCTTCTTGATTGCTTTTGCAATTTTATTCGTTTCGAGGGGCGCGGGTGTGTGAACCTCCAAGAAACCTATCGTCGGTTCAAGGCACGAGTTTGTGGCTTATCGGCAGTCGGGACACGCGATCTTCATCATTGGTGCTTTCATTGAGAGTATCAAGATCGTGTGTCTTTTCCTTTCCCATTCCTTTTCTTTTCATCTTTTTTAAATTTCATTCGAATAAAAAAAAAAGAAAAAAATCTTCAAGACGAGTCCTCGAAGCAAAGAGCGAAAGCAAGGAAAGAAAGCCATGGCCAATAAGGAGATGAAGGACAAGATCGACAACCTTGACGTTCAAGTCCGAAGCATGAGCGAAGCCATGGACACCTTAGACGAGGGGCTCGACACAACCAAGGCATCGGTTCGTGATTTGATGGAGATCATGAACTGAAGGTTCGATGAGATGGCGCGCAACTCAACACCATGCGCGACCACCACCGCGACCGTCGAGGCGTGAGCGACCCGAGGAAGAGGAGCATCGTCACGACGAGCGCGAACACAAGGAGGACTTCGAACAGTGGTCACAAGCGTCCAATGTGCATGATCGCCCAAGGCTCGACAAACCCAGGCTCACGCTGTCCACCTTCACTGGCACCAATCCCGAGGCATGTCTCAATCGGGCCGTGCAATGCTTTGAGCTCAACTAGACGGAGGCTAATGACCATGTGCGATATGCGGCCTATTACCTTGACGGCGAGGCCAACGTATGGTGGCCATGGCTCACAAGCATTTACCGTAACCGCAGCGAGTCATCAGGTGGGGTGACTTCGAACGCGAGTTACTCACGCGATTCGGACATCCGACAATCACAACTTTGACGAAGCACTCTCGCGTATTCGTCAGTCAGGAAGCTTGCACAACTACCTAAAGGAGTTCGAGAGACTAGCGTGTCGCGTACGGGACTGGCCCGAGACCGCACTAGTTGGGGCATTCATCGGCGGCCTCAAATTCGACTTAGCCGCAGAGGTGCGATTGGAGCGGCCCGACTCAATGAACGCGGCCATGGAGGTCGCCCGACGCCGCGACGATCACCTCGCCGCTACTCGAAGGGGACAGGCAGACGCACGTTTTCTTGAACCGCGACGCACGAGCAACACTATACTGAGCATATGACCACCGAATAACGCTCGACCACCAATACCCGAGGTCAAGCGATTGTCGCTCGATGAGATGAGGCGCCGACGTGAGAAGGGGCTATGCTTCAAGTGAGAAGAGAAGTTCACACCAGGCCATCGATGCAAGCAGGCGTTTTTGATCGATGTCACTGACTTAGATGAGGAGGAGCCCGAGGTAGAAAAAAGCGAAGAGGATATTGAGGTGCTCGAAGAGAAGCCGAGATCTCAATGCATGCAATGGCTGGTACTCGAGGACCGAGGACAATGCGACTACCGGCATGGGTCAAGGATCACCGAGTGGTCGTACTCGTGGACAATGGATCATCACACAACTTCATCAATACCACGATGTCCCAAAAAATAAAATTGCCCACAACAACGATTGAACCGTTCAAGGTCTGGGTTGCTCAACAGCGAGCGGTTAAGGTGCACCGAGTCTTATCGAAAGATGCCAATCAAATTCCAAGGAGTCACCGTCAAGGCTGATCTCTATACGCTACCCTTAGTAGGACCCGACGTTGTGTTAGGGGTCCAATGGCTTGAGGGATTAGGAGAAGTAACCACCAACTACCGAACTGGAGTCATGAAATTCAAAGCGGGCGAGCAACACATCACATTGAAAGCAAGTGAGGCCGGTGGGACCAAGGAGGTTGGTCTCAAGAGCATAGAGCGGGTTTGGCGCGGGAGCGGTCAAATCTTTGCAGTTGTGGTTGAGAACACGAGTGCACCCATAGCCGAGGCCGACCTACAGCAAGGTGAGGTGCGCAGGCTACTCGAGGAATTCGGCCGTGTGCTAGGCGAGCCTCAGGGACTACCGCCATACCTGGAATTCGACCACCGCATACCTTTGACCAATGAGCAGCATGCCGTGCACGTCCATCCATACTGTTACGCACACTTTCAAAAGACGGAGATAGAGAGGCAAGTTGGTGAAATGCTTGAGTCCGGGCTCATTCAGCATAGCTCAAGCCCGTTCTTATCACCAGTGCTACTAGCCAAGAAGAAAGATGGCACGTGGAGGTTCTGCACTGACTATCGAGCACTAAATGCTGCAACAATCAAGGACCGTTTTCCTATACCAAGCGTCGACGACATGCTCGACGAGTTAGGAGGGTCACGCTACTTCTCTAAGCTCGACCTTAGGGCCGGGTACCATCAGATTCGACTATACAAGGCTGATATTCCAAAGACGGCCTTTCGTATGCACCAGGGGCACTAAGAGTATTTGGTGATGCCGTTTGGGCTTTGCAACGCCCCATCCACTTTTCGGTTCGCCATGAATTCCATCTTCAAGGACCATCTGTGCAAGTTCGTCTTAGTATTCTTCGACGACATCCTGGTCTACTCAAAGACATGGGCCGAGCATATTGGGCACTTACGGGTGGTACTCGAAATCTTGGAAGCCAACTCATTCCACATCAAGCCGTCCAAGTGTTCATTTGGGCAAGAGATGGTCGAATATCTTGGTAACTTTATTTCTCATGATGGCATAAAGGTTGATCCTAGAAGAATTGGGGCTATGGTCGATTGGCCTAAACCGACAAGCCTAATGCAGCTACGCGGATTCCTAGGGCTCACGGGCTACTACCGGAAGTTCGTGAAGGACTATGGGACCATTGCCAAACCATTAACCGAGATGACCAAGAAAGGAGGGTTCAAGTGGACCGAAGCTAGCGAGATCGCATTCGAGAAACTTAAGGGCGCAATGACCACGACGCCTGTGCTAGCAATGCCGAGGTTCGATGTCTTGTTCGAGGTACATACGGACGCAAGCGACATAGAAATTGGTGCAGTACTTGTACAAGAAGGACGTCCCTTGGCCTTTCTCAACAAGGCACTAGGCACGACCCGACTTGGACTGTCCGTGTACGTGAAGGGGATGCTTGCGGTCGTAGAAGCAGTGCGATGTTGGAGGCCCTATCTATTGTGGTGGCGCTTTCGAATTGTGATCGGCCAGCAACCGCTAAAGCACTTGTTCGAGCAAAGGATCGTGACGACCGAGCAGCAGAAGTTTGTCTCATAGCTCATGGGCTTCGACTTCGAGATAGTGTACCGGCCGGGATGACAAAACGCCGTGGCCGACGCATTATCAAGACGGACGGACGTCGCCGAGCTAGAGGCCATAACCGGGCTAACTTGGGCAGTATGGGAAGAAGTTAGGAAGGCGCAAGAGGATGACGCCCCATGCCAAGACTTGCGCCGGGAAATTGAGGCAGGCGACGTTGTCGTGGCCGACTACGAGTAACACAACGGCATAGTAATACACCGGGGCCGAGTGTTTGTGCCGAACAGCGGGCAACTCCGCGAGAAGATTATGCAGCACTTATACGACTCTAAGATTGAAGGGCACTCTGGGTTTTACCGTACATAGATGAGGATGGCCAATACTTTCTTTTGGCCAGGACAACAGGGCACGGTCAGGGAGTATATCGCATGCTGCGACGAGTGTCAACGCACTAAGGCTGGCGCACGATGACTAGGCGGTCTATTACAGCCATTACCGGTGCCCGAGAATATTTGGGAGGACATCACTATGGACTTCATCGAAGGGTTGCCGATCTCTAATGGGTTCAACGGAGTCATGATCGTGGTGGATCGACTTACAAAGTATGCACACTTCATACCCATTACGCATCCGTACACGGCGAAATCCATCGCCAAGCTATTCATTGAGTAAGTTATGAAGTTGCACGGGGTACCACGCTCGATAGTCTCCGACCGCGACCAGATTTTTATGAGTAGCTTTTGTTCAGAATTCTTCAAGCTACAAAGGACCAAGCTATCAATGAGTTCAGCCTACCATCCACAGACAGATGGGCAAACCGAGGTCACCAACCGCACGTTGGAGCAGTACTTACGGTGCTACATGCATCAGTTTCCAAAGAAGTGGGAGAATTTTCTACCATGGGCTGAATATTGGTACAATACCACCTACCATGGCTCGACAAAGACTACGCCATATGAGCTTGTGTACGGGCGCAAACCACCTACGCTCGTGAGTTACTCGGAAGGAGGAGCGATCAACGATGAAATTGGTAGAGAACTTGAGGAGCGAGATTTGATGCTGCGGGAGTTAACGAAAACCCTCGAAGGCTCAATCAACCGCATGAAAACCTTTCATGACGGCAAGAGGCGCGAGGAAAGTTTGGAGCCAGACGACTATGTCTACTTGAAGCTGCGGCCGTTTAGACAACGCACGACTGCGCAAAGAGCCGCTACTAAGATAGGCGTGCGCTATTACGGGCCATATCAAGTTTTGAAGCGCATAAGGCAGATAGCTTATCGCCTAGAGTTGCTAGAGCATTCACATATCCATCCGGTCATACATGTATCGTAGCTCAAGAGGAGTGTGGGTGAAGCACACAAGTAGTGCGAGGAGCTGCCAGCAACGGCGACTAACGGACGGGCCATTGTAAGGCCAAGTCGCGCGATTGAGTATTGCCAAGTAAGGAAAGCTGGGCGCTATCGTTAGGAGGTATTAGTCGAGTGGGAAGAGTTGCCATCGGAGAAAGCCACTTGGAAGGACCTAGATGAGATGCGCGATCAGTTCCCGGATTTCGTCCTTGAGGACAAGGAAACACTTGAAGGGGACGGGAATGATGCAGATGTGGCGAGGCAACTCAAGAACGCCTTAAGTCGCGCCTACCATGCACGCAAGAGGCTAGCACGACGCACGGGCGAGACGCAGGCCATCGAGGCTGACGCATGCAGGACGAGCGAAGTGAGCGAAGTGGTTCCGTCGGGTGATGGCGCGTGACTGGCGCGCGAGCACGATGCGCTGGCGACAGGAGATGACGCGCGCGCCATAAGTGCACCGGGCAGAGGCGCGAAGGGTGCGGCAAGTGACGGGGATGCGGCGAGTAACGAGGACGTGCGCGATGAGGACACGGGAAGCGCGAGCACGCACGAGTCGCCGGGTGAACGAGCACGCGCGCTGAAGGGCGGCGTGACCTTAGTCCTCGAGGACTAAGGCAAAGCGCGCAAGGTGGGCGGCCCGAGACGGCGGGAAGGTCGGCTAGGGTTTTCGACTTGGAGTGCAAGACAAGATCACTTAGGATTCTCTAGATAATTAGTTTCCTTCTTTGCATAAGATTTCTAGATTGTTTAGGATATTTAATATTTTATTGCTTTATTAGAGTTATAGCTAGAGTAGGAATAGATCTATTTGATACCTATATAAAGGCCCTTCCTCTTGTTATTTTTCATCATTTAGAAATTAATACAAAAACCCGAACAATTGTTCAAACACTTTGCCTTAGAATTCTTCTTGATTTCTTCTTGATCACTTAGGATGCTCGTGAAAGGAAGTAGAGATATATAGTCGTAGGGTTTTCTTTTCTTTTCTCTCAAGACACACACACACGCACAAGGGAGAGAGAGTGAGCCGAGGGTGTCGGTTCAACTGGTTTGGGTCGACTGAAGGATGGCGCGCAGTTAATGGCACGCGGACCGGGTCGTTGGTTTAACTCGTGGCTCGGGTTCTCGGGCTCGATTTTTACGGTTCGATCGCGCGATTAAAATAAACCGAATAAAATTTACATATTCTTAATACACATTGATTATTTAACAAATAATACACATTTAATTGACAGATAAATAATAATAAATAATCCCAACAATAATAATAAATAACTCCAAATAGTTCAAAAATAAAAGGGACACTACAGTCTACCCACCTTACAAATAATTCCGACCTCGGGATTTGAAAACAAAAGAAAACTAACAACTAAAAACAAGGGACTCAAAACGAGAAGTTAGGATATCTCCTCCTAATCTCGACCTCCTTCTCCCAAGTCGCCTCAGACTCATCATGTCGGCTCCACTGCACCTTCACAAGACTAACCGCCTGGTTCCTCAACTGATGGACCTTCTGGTCCAAAATGGCTATAGGTACCTCCTCATAGGTAAGGTCTCGCTCGACCTGCAGTTCGCCTAAGTCCACCACGTGGTCAGGATCATGTACGTATATACGCAACATCGAGACATGAAATACATCATGCACTCCCGACAAATCCGGTGGTAAAGCCAGCCGATAATCCAAGTCCCCGACTTGGGCAAGGATCTTAAAGGGTCTAATATAGCGAGGCCGAAGCTTCCCTTTCTTTCCGAAGCGAATCACACCCTTCATGGGCGAGACCTTCAGAAAGACATGGTCACCAACAACATATTCATGCTCCTGCCTCTCCGATCGGCATAGACTTTCTGCCTCTCCAGTGCAGACCGGATATTCTTCCGGATCTCTTCAACAGCCTCTGAAGTCCTACGAATGAACTCCGGACCCATGATCTTCCTCTCCCCGACCTCATCCCAATACAAGGGTGTCTGGACCTTTCACCTTACAAAGCCTCATAAGGGGCCATCTTGATCGAGAAATGATAGCTGTTGTTATAAGTAAACTCGACCAACGGAAGGGCAGTCTCCCAAGTTAGGATCTGGTCCAAGACCACAGCCCTCAAAATATCCTCTAAGTATTGGATCGTCCGCTCCGATTGACCATATGTCTCGGGGTGAAAGGCGGTGCTGAACTCCAACCTCGTCCCCACAGCTCGGTGCAGAGTCCTCCAGAAGTGACTCGTGAACTTTGGGTCCCGATCAGACACAATCTCCACGGGCACCCCATGAAGTTTGACAATCTCGTCAACGAACAACTCGGCATACGCACTAGCCTTCATAGTCGTCCGAACGGGCAAAAAGTGGGAGAACTTCGTGAGTCGATCCACAATCACCCAAACAGAGTCGTGACCGGACCTTGATCTCGGCAATCCCACCAAGAAGTCCATGGTGAGTCGATCCCATTTCCACATGGGAATCTCTAGTGGCTTCAACAACCCTCTCGGTTTCTGGTGCTCAGCCTTCACTTGCTGACACACTAGACAACCGTTCATAAAACGAGCAACCTGCCTCTTCATACCTCGCCACCAAAGCGACTTCCTGAAGTCCTGGTACATCTTCGAGCTACCAGGATGGATGGTGTAAGGGGCACTGTGAGTGTAGCGCCCCATTTGTTCCGGAATTAATTGGAGATTTTAATTGTTATTTATTTTATTTTATTTTATTTTCTGGAAATTATTTTATTCGAGCTCGATAATTTTATTTCAATTAAATGTGAATATTTGCTAAGTGTATTAAATTAATATCGAGCCGAAATACGTTAGCTATTTTATTTCTGGTCGAACCGAAAATTTGTTAATAATCGGGACTCGAACCAAACGAGCAACCTAGCCGAAATCTCGAACCGGGCCGCCGAACCCCGCGCATTTTTCTACTAGCCCGGCCCGTACCCACAGCTCCCCACCCGCGCATCACTCACGACCAGGCTAGTCCGTCGGTTTGACCCGCCCAAACCAAAAACCCATCACCCTCTCTCCCTCATGCATGCATGGCACTTAATTTGAATTTTTGAAATTCAAAAGAGGATCCTTATCCCTCTTTCCATGCCACCCTATCCCACTATTTTTCAATTGCCATATTTCTTGGTTGGGAGTTACCAAGACTTAGCTTTTTAAAAGGGAAGGTTGACTCTTCACTCCCCCTCATCTCTCCTCATTCACGCCCACCACCCTCACTCCTCCCTCTCGCCATTTTCTTCTTGCTTCTGCCCGCTCCCTTCTCGTCCTCTCGTTATCTCTCTGGAGATAGCCTCAGCCACGCTCGACCATCGGAGGACGTCTCCCCGCCCGACTCCTCCGCGCGCGCAACCAAAATTGCCACCCGCGAGCCGCCTTCGACCACCGTGTTCCGTTGCAGCACCTGACCGTCATCCTCTCTCTCCGAATAGCCCTCCGCCACCTCTGGTCATCAACTTCTCATGCGAGCCGCCTTCGTACGCCGAGCACGCAGACGATTTCCCCGCCCTTAGGACTTGAACGTCAACGAGCCTTTCCGAAACTGAACCTCGTTTATTTCTCCCCTTTGGTGTTTGGTAAATTCCTTTTTACTAAACTTCAAATCCCTTGAGATTATGTGTTATATTGCTGGAATAATATATAAGCATGATTAAATGGAATTATTTGGATTAATTGTTATTTAAAATTGTTATTTCATGTAGAGTGCTATTTTAGATCTATAAGGACTAACTCGAAAACCTTATGATCTGAAATGACCTCATGGAAATCTCTTGGAATATGGAACATCTTTGTGTCCTGATCACAATGGTCTTGACTTTGTTCAAATTGGAGTTGTAATTTTCAAGTTATGAATTTTTTAAATTGTTGTGTCTGCTGCAACTTGTAAAATGCATGACAAATCGTATTGTTGACCAAAAATTATTACATTTGGATATGTTTCTCCTCTGACGTATTTGTACCTTGTGTTAAATTTTCATAATTTTTGGAGGTCATTTGCATGGGTAATTAATTATTTTCTCAAATCTGTTGAACGTTGTAAAATCCATGAAAAATCGAATTTTGGATGTTAATTCATGAAACTTAGTCAAAGTGCTTATTTGATATGATATTTGATGGTGTAAAAATCCCAGAAATGTTTGAATTCATTTTGTTGAGCTTTTGTTAAAAACGTGTATTCTGCTGAAACTTAGAATAATTATCATAATTCGCTTGATTATTATTTATGCATCAAATGTTTATATGACACTCCCAACATGCGATATTTACCTTCATAAAAATATTAGGTTCAGATTCATTCATTTGATTAGTAATTTAAATGCATACTTGTTTTTATTGAAGACTTGTATTAATTTTATAAAATCACATGTTTGGGTGGTAAGGCTGAAACTTGGTGGATTTGATGTTCTCAGCGATGTTTAATATGTATCCAAATTTTATATCATAATTCATTCATTAACCTGCTCATCTAGAAATTGAAAATTAGTTGTCAATTTGGTTGATTTAATTGTTGAACATGTTAACTCTTGAATTTCAGCATGATATTATATATATGAAGTACTCTTTTCATGTTATATAAGTGATGTGAAAGTTGAGTTAAGTGGCTGAGTCTTTGGTGAGTCGTCCATTATGTGTACGTTTCTATATTTGGTTCGAGTCGAGTCAACTGTTCCATAATTCCACGAGAACCTTCCACGAGCCACTTAGTCGATGGATTCGACTAAGTTTGTGTGTTCGTTGGACTAGTAGTAATCGAGAGTTATCTTGATTTCGTGTAGGTGTCCCGAGGTGTTGACCTCAAATCCTACCGTTCGAATCATATTGTGAAATTTATCGCTGCTATCAGGTGGGTTCATTTATGTTGAATCTATATTTATCGCACTTGTTATTTCGTATAAATGTTTGTCTTGATAGCTTTTGTATGCGTGAGAACCCTAGTCTAAGTGTCCCGTCGATACTGCCTTTGACGAATGCATAATCACTGAGAGTCGCCTGCCCGTTGCATCCGGGAGGGACGCCCCATGCCGTTGTATCCGTAAGGGGAAAAACAGCTCCGTTGTCTTCTGGATAAGATCCTAAGACCGTTGCATCCAGGGTGGGAATGTCTCCGGTTACATCCTTGCCGATGTCTGGTCCGGAGGTTTGTTGTATGTACATAGGAGGTTTGCGATAGGGCCTAATAGGGAGTTAGATCTGGATTCTATGCATACATTATTTATGATTTTAAATCTTTATGCGAGATATACTGTGCGGTAATGGTGAGTATGATGGTGATACTCACCCCCATTATTTTTCTGTCCTCTTGTTCTTATTCCTATCTTTAGGTTGAGCATGGTTGGCGGCGGCAGGGAGAGACGATCGAGTAGTGGTCGTTGGAATAATTTGTCTTTGCTTCTCCTTTTATTATCTTGTTGAACCACTTGCTTTTATTTTGGATGATTATGCTTCCGTTTTAATTTTATGAACATGTTGGATGAACCGTTAAATCATGTTGAACTATCTGGCTGGTTTTGTGACTTATGGATAATGTGGTTTATTTTTAGAAGCGATAGTTATGCATGTATAGATTTTATTTATTAGTTCGTAATTGTTTATTTGTTGTCGGTAGTTTAGTAGCGCCCGTTAAATATTAAAGTTTTAAAATTGTGATTTTGCGAAAAATTAACTCTGATTTTTATATATAAACTCGGTAAATTCTTTAAAATAAAACGGGGCGTTACAGTATGGTATCAGAGCTAGTCTGCGTTTCTGTAGACTATCTCTCGTGTTAGTTTATTTAACGACCATTCGACCACTCGCTTTCGTCTCGCCGCGCCAACTCGAGGTATGAGTTTTATTGTTTTATTTGATCTTGTATGGGGCTTAGGAAATTTATCCACCTTCGATTTAAAATTTGAACTCTAGTGTTTCATGGCGAACTCTAGACTTCCTGTATTACTTAAATTTTCTTTAGTGCTAAACTCTTTTCGGCCTGTTCAATGTAGAACAATGGCCAATCGTAACAATCGCAATGCCCGCAACGCCCGCAACCGGCAACCAACCCCGACTCCATCCCCGACTCCATCTCCACCTCGTCAGCAGGCCCCTCCTGCCATGGACTTTACCAGACTCTTAGTCCAGTTCCAGAACATGCACGCGCCAACTTTCTCGGGGACTGAGACTCCCACAGCTGTTCTGGAATGGATGAAGGAATTAGATAAGATCTTCGTTGTGCTCCCTCTCCCGGACAGACAGCGTGTTGCTCTCGCCGCTTTCCAGATGAAGGCAGATGCTTCAGATTGGTGGATCGACCACTGGGCCCGGAGGCCAGAGGCTGAGCTCAATGCCCTCACCTAGGAGTAGATGAAGGCGATGGTTCGTGGCAAGTTTCTTCCCCAGAGTTTTTAGGATCGTATGGAGCATGAGTTCTACCATTTCCAGCAGGGCGATACCAGTGTGGACGAGTACATCCGCACTTTCACTCGAATGTGTGTCTTTACCGGTGACTCGGTGAGCACGGATGAGAAGAAGGCCCGAAAGTTTCTGAACGGGCTAAATCAGAGGATTCGTGAGCTAGTCGAGAGTCACGGCCCGATGTCCTATGCCGACACGGTGAGTCGAGCTCAAGGAGTGGAGAGCCTTCTCGTCCCGATAGCTCCCGTTCTTTTTTATTACCATGCTTCGCAGCCTGTTCAGACTGCACCGCCAGCCTATCCCCCGCCGTCTTATCAGCCACCGCTCATTGCTCAGGCGCCTAATCCATACTCCGTTCCATATGCCAGCGCTCCTCCATTCTCTAGCTCCGGCAAGAGGAAGAACGATCAGCAGAACCGCAAGAAGGGCAAGCGCCCTAACCATGGCCCCCGCCATCCTTAGCAGCAGCAGCAGCCAGTGGCTCAGAACATCCAGCCCATCCGTCAGCTCCCAGCTGGATCGCAGCCATGTAGAGCATGCGGATTGGCTCACGAAGCCAACATGTGTCGAGCTGCCGACATGGCTTGCTATAATTGTCAGAGGAAGGGCCACTTCTCCCGTGCCTGTCAGAACCCTGGAGGCCCCCTCAGCATCAACATCAGTGTCAGGCCCAGAATTAGCACTAGCAGCAGCAGCGTGCACCAGCCCGGGTCTATGCCTTGACCTAGGAGGAGACAGCCAACAATGTAGGTACAATGTCTGGCATGTTATCTTTATCCAATGTACCTATTTTTGCGTTATGTGATACCGAGGCCACGCATTCCTTCATTTTTCGTCAGTGTTTGGAGTCACAGGGAATCCAGAGTGTTAGGAAAGTCGATGCTCTCGAGGTTTACTTAGCTTCGGGAAAGACGATCTCTACCGACACAATGGTACAGGGACTTGAAATTTCGATCGGAGGCCAAACGTTAGAGGCAGATGCCTACATCATTGACATGCGAGATTTCGACGTCATCCTAGGCATAGACTGGCTCACTCACTACCGCACCGATATCCGATGTCTGGAGAAGGAGGTCACGCTTCACCCAACCAATGGAGAGCCAATCGTGTTTTCGGCGTCAAATCGAGAACCGTGCCAAAGGTCATATCTTCCCTTAAGCGATGAAGGGAATATCGAAGGGTAGCTGCCAAGGCTACTTAGTGAGCATGATTGGAGAAGGAGAAGAGAAGAAGGCGTCACCAGAGGATGTATCGATCGTGTGCGAATACCCCGACGTCTTCCCCGAACAGTTGTCAGGTGGACCGCCAACTCGACAAGTGGAGTTCACTATCGACTTGCTACCTGGAGCCGGACCTGTTTCTAAGGCACCATACAGAACGACACGAAGGAGTTGCAAGAACTCAAGACGAAAATCCAGGAGCTGTTGAACCTTGGTTTCATCCGACCGTGTGTTTCTCCCTGGGGAGCGCCTGTGCTTTTCGTGAAGAAGAAGGATGGTTCCATGCGGATGTGCATCGATTACCGAGAGTTGAACAACTTGACGGTCAAGAACAAGTATCCTCTGCCAAGAATCGAGGATCTCTTTGATCAGTTGAGGGGAGCCAATGTCTTCTCAAATATCGATCTGCGGTCTGGTTACCATCAGCTGAAGATCAAGGAGTCCGATGTCTCGAAGACCGCTTTCCGGACTAGGTACGGTCATTATGAGTTTGTGGTGATGCTGTTTGGGATGAGCAATGCCCCTGCGGTGTTCATGGATTTGATGAACCATGTCTTCCATCCGTACCTAGACCAATTCGTCATCGTCTTCATCGACGACATTCTGATATATTCCCGGGACATCGAGCAGCATAAGGAGCATTTGAGGATTGTGCTGGAGACCCTTCGTCGGGAGAAGCTCTACGCAAAATTCTCGAAATGTGAGTTCTGGCTGGATAGAGTGGCCTTCTTGGGCCACATTGTCACGGCCAAGGGAATGGAGGTAGACCCGAGAAAGATAGAGGCTGTCAGCAAGTGGGAGACGCCGAAGAATGCTAGTGAGATCCGCAGCTTTCTAGGATTAGCGAGATATTATCGGCGTTTCATCGAGGGCTTCTCAAAGGTGGCTCAACCGCTGACGAACCTGACTAAGAAGAACATCAAATTTGTATGGAGTCCCCAGTGTAAGTCGAGCTTTCAAGAGTTGAAGAGGAGGCTCACTTCTGCGCCTGTGTTGACCATACCGGATCCGACTTTGGGGTTCACTATTTATAGCGATGCCTCGAAGATGGGTTTGGGTTGTGTGTTGATGCAGCAAGGGAAGGTTGTGGTATATGCATCGAGGCAATTGAAGCCTCACGAGGCAAACTATCCGACCCATGACCTAGAGCTTGCAGCAGTGGTTCATGCGCTTAAGATCTGGCGGCACTACCTCTCCGGGGGGAAGTAAGAAATTTTCACAGAACACAAGAGTTTGAAATACATCTTCACGCATAAGAAGTTCAACATGCGGCAGAGAAGGTGGTTAGAGCTCGTGAAGGACTATGATTGCACAATTAGCTACCATCCGGAGAAAGCTAATGTGGTCGCCGACGCGTTGAGTCGGAGGAACCATGGTGCGCTGAACTTCATGATTTCCCGAGAGGAGAAATTGGTCCGAGATTTCGAATGGCTGAGACTGGAGATCGTGGAGTCTACTCCAAGGACTAGTGGCATTTTGGCGGCACTAGTTGTGGGGTCGACTCTTCGAGAGAGAATAATTGTCGAACAGCCGACCGACCGTTTTCTTTGTCGAATGAAGGAGTTGGCACTAGCCGGACGGATTGGTGGTTTGGAGATTACGACCGACGGTGCTTTAGTCTTCGAGGGAGACTTTGTGTTCCGAGGATTTGGGAATTGCGATGAGAGATACTGAAAGAGGCTCACAGTGCTCCGTACACCGTCCATCCGGGTAGTACGAAGATGTACCAGGATCTGCGGAAGACTTTCTGGTGACGAGGTATAAAGCGCCATGTAGCGAGGTTCGTGAACGGTTGCCTGGTGTGTCAGCAAGTGAAGGCTGAACACCAGAAACCGAGAGGACTTTTGCAGCCACTTGATATTCCCGTGTGAAAATAGAAGTGCATCACCATGGACTTCGTGGTTGGTTTGCCGAGATCGAGAAAAGGCCACGACTCCATCTGGCTGATCGTGGATCGACTCACGAAGTCTGCCCACTTCTTGCCCGTCAGGACGACGATGAAGGCCAGTGACTACGCCGTGTTGTTCGCAGATGAGATTATTCGACTCCACGGAGTGCCCGTTGAGATTGTGTCCGATCGCGACCCGAAGTTCACGGGTCAGTTCTGGAAGAGTTTACACCGAGCCATAGGAACAAGGTTGGCATTTAGCACAGCCTTTCACCCCCAGACAGGTGGTCAGTCGGAGCGGACGATCCAGTACTTGGAGGATATTCTGAGGGTTGTGGTCTTAGACCGTAGCCTAACCTGGGAGAGTGCGCTACCTTAGGTCGAGCTGGCCTATAACAATAGTTATCATGCCTCGATCAAGATGGCGCTGTATGAGGTTTTGTACAGGCGAAAGGTTCGCACACCTATTTATTGGGATGAAGTTGGAGAGTGGAAAGATTATGAGATCCGGAAGCATATTCGGGCTGCTCAAGAGATGAAGAAGGTCTATGCCGACCGTGATAGGCGAGAGCATGTGTATGTCGTGGGTGATCACGTCTTTCTGAAGGTCTCGCCCATGAAGGGTGTGATTCACTTCGGAAAGAAAGCTTCGACCTCGATATATCGAGCCCTTTAAGATCCTTGCTCGAGTTCGGGACTTGGCATACTGGCTAGCTTTGCCACCGAGTTTGGCGGGAGTGCATGATGTGTTTCATGTCTCGGTGCTGCGTAGATATGTACACGATCCCGACCACGTGGTGAACTTCGGCGAGCTGCAGGTCGAGCGAGACCTTACCTATGAGGAGGTGCCAGTTGCCGTACTGGATCGAATGGTCCATCAGCTGAGGAACCGGGCAGTGAGTCTTGTGAAGGTGCTATGGAGCCGACACGACGAGTCTGAGGCAACTTGGGAGATCGAGGCAGATATCAGGAGGAGATATCTGATCTTCGCTTTTTGATCCCCTTTGTATTCGTTGTATTCTAGTTGTTTGGCTTCGCTTTGTATTATTTTCGAATTCGGAGGTCGGAATTCCTTTTAAGGTGGGTAGATTGTAGCGCCCCATTTGTTCCGGAATTAATTGGAGATTTTTATTGTTATTTATTTTATTTTATTTTATTTTTCAGAAATTATTTTATTCGAGCTCGATAATTTTATTTCGATTAAATGTGCATATATGCTAAGTGTATTAAATTAATATCGAGCCGAAATACGTTAGCTATTTTTTTTTCGGTCGAACCGAAAATTTGTTAATAATCGGGACTCAAACCGAACGAGCAACCTAGCCGAAATCTCGAACCGGGCAGCCGAACCCCACACATTTTTCTCCCAGCCTGGCCCCTACCCACAGCTCCCCACCAGCGCATCACTCACGACCAGGCCAGCCCGCCAGTTCGACCTGCCCGAACCCAAAACCCGTCGCCCTCTCTCCCGCATGCATGCATGGCACTTAATTTGAATTTTTGAAATTCAAAAGAGGATCCTTATCCCTCTTTTCATGCCACCCTATCCACTATTCTAGCAATTACGATATTTCTTGGTTGGGAGTTACCAAGACTTAGCTTTTCAATAGGGAAGGTTGACTCTTCACTCCCCCTCATCTCTTCTCATTCACACCCATCACTCTCACTCCTCCCTCTCGCCATTTTCTTCTTGCCTCAGCCCGCTCCCTCCTCCTCCTCTCGTCATCTCGCCGGAGATAGCCTCAGCCACTCTCAACCATTAGAGAATGTCGCCCCGCCAGACTCCTCCGCGCGCTCAACCAAAACCGCCACCCGCGAGCCGCCTTCGACCACCGTGTTCCGCCGCAGCACCTGATCGTCATCCCCTCTCTCCGACCAGCCCTCCACCACATTTGGTCATCAACCTCTCGTGCGAGCCACCTTCGAACGCCGAGCACGCGGATTCCCCGCCCTTAGGACTTGAACGTCAACGAGCCTTTCCGAAACCGAACCTCGTTTATTTCTCCCCTTTGGTGTTTGGTAAATTCCTTTTTACCAATCTTCAAATCCCTTAATATTATGTGTTATATTTCTAGAATAATATATAAGCATGATTAAATGGAATTATTTGGATTAATTGTTCTTCCAAATTGTTATTTCATGTAGAATGTTATTTTAGATCTATAAGGACTAACTCGAAAACCTTATGATCTGAAATGACCTCGTGAAAATCTCTTGGAATATGGAACATCTTTGTGTCCTGATCACAATGGTCTTGACTTTGTTCAAATTGGAGTTGTATTTTTCAAGTTATGAATTTTTGAAGTTGTTGTGTCTGCTGCAACATGTAAAATGCATGATAAATAGTATCGTTGCCCACAAATTATGAAATTTGGATATTTTTGTCCCCTGATGTATTTGTACGTTGTGTTTTTTTGTCGGAACGATAGGGAATTATATAACTCATAAAGAAGCAAAGTACAGAGATAGCCCAGCCTACAAACCAAATAGAAAATGAGAAGCACGCACGTAGGCGGCCTAGAACCTCATAACAACAAAATAAAAGGATCAAGCATCAAAGAGCCTACCCACTGCCACAAAGCCTAGCTAGGACTCAAAGATATAACACAACTAAATAAAACATCAGAAGCTAACAAAAACCCAAAGAAACATTAACTTCTAAAAGCTAAAGAGAAAAGTTGCCAATCCTTGAGAGCTGCCTTGATGACTATGTGGATTGGCATGAGTGTGCCTTGGAAGATCCAGAGGTTCCTGGATTTCCAGAGCCACCATAACAGATAAGTGGAGAGTTGAATCCTGGCCACAGCTACCTCATTTTGTTTTAGTGTACATACTTGATGCCACCATTGCTTGAAGGAGTGTATGAGGTTTATCGATCCATCCCATTGCACAGGAGCCACTTCCCATAGTCTTCTGGCTCTGGAACAAGAGAAAAGAATGTGCTCAATTGTCTCAGGGCAGTCTCCACAGATAGAGCAGATAATGTCCACTTCCACTCATTTTTTGCACAGAAGAGTTGCAACAGGTAAGGTACCTGCAAGACATTTCCACAAGAAATGCTTTATTTTCCCTTGAATCTTGAGTTTCCAGCATTTATAAATCTGAGTTCTGAGGGCAGAGCTTGTGCTGGATTCTGGTATGTCAAGCTTCAAAATCTTCTGTTGGGAGAGGTAGGTATAAACACTAGAGACAGAGAAACAACCATTTTTTCCAAGACCCCAATACTTCCTGTCAGCTCTGCCTAGGTGCAGTGACTTTATGTTAAGGATAGCCTCACTATCAGAGTTTGTAAGAAGTTGCCTCACTAACTCTTCATTCCCACCCAGACCATGAGGAAGCAACAGATCCTTAACCCAAATTTGATGGCCCCTAGCAAGTTCAATCATCTCTGGCTTAGGTTTGTTGAGTTGAGGGACCCAGTTGATGTCATCCACTTTAGTACTTGCTCCATCTCTGACCTCAGTCCTAAACCACTTTGCAAAAACAGGCATAACCTCTGTCCAACTGTTCCACATCCAGGAACCCTTTTGACATTTGACTGCATCAAGAATGGAACCATTTGGGAAGTATCTGTCTTTGAGCACTCTACTGACAAGGAGATCAGGGTTTGTGGCCACCCTCCATAACTGCTTGCATATTAAAGCCTCATTGAAGAGTTTGATGTCCGGAAATCCAAGCCCTCCATTTGGTGTTGGGAGTGAGATTAAATCCCATCTCTTCCAGTGTATGCCTTTGCCATTGTCATTCCTAGATTGCCACCAAAATTGTGCACACATTCTAGCTATGTCATTGCAGAGTGTAATGGGAAGCTTAAAACAAGACATTGTGAATATGGGGAGTGCTTGAATCACTGATTTGATGAGAACCTCTTTACCTGCTGGTGTGAGGAATTTGGATTTCCAGTTCTGCAGCTTACTATTGAGAGACTGTAAGAGGTAGTCAAATACCTCTTTTTTGGACCTTCCAATGCCAAGAGGGAGGCCCAAGTATCTTGTTGATCTGTGAGGTGTAATGCCATGAAGAACAGTGTAGATATTGGTCTGAAGAGACAGTGGTGTGTTTCTGCTGAAGTAAATTCCAGATTTATGGAGGTTTACTTGTTGGCCTGTGAATGATTTGTATTGATTTTGCAGTGAGAGCAGCAGATTTGCTTGATCAGTTCCAGCATGGCAAAAAAGTAAGGAATCATCCGCAAAGAGGAGGTGTGAGAGAACAGGGCCATTCTTTGACAGTTTGAAGCCTTTGAGAAGTCCTCTAGCTTGAGAATCCATTATCAGTGCAGATAGTAATTCAGCGACAATGATAAATAGATAGGGGGATAGAGGATCCCCCTGTCTAATCCCTCTGGTAGGGATAATATAGCCACTGATGTTACCATTCACCTTAAAAGATATTGTAGCAGTAGGCACATAGACCATGATCAAATTGACAAAAAAAGCACTGAACCCCATTTGTAACATAATCTTCTTCAGACTAAGCCATTCCACACGATCAAAAGCTTTCATAAGGTCAAGTTTGAGAGCCATAAAGAAGTGCTTACCTGTTGTGTGCCTGTTCAGGACATGGAAACTTCTTGGGCCAGTATCACATTGTCCATTAACTGTCTTCCCTTGATAAAAGCAGACTGATATGGACTTATGCAGTCATCTAGGCATGTCTTCAGTCTCTGGGCCAGGACATTGGAGAGAATTTTGTAAATTACACTGCAAGGCTGATGGGCCTGAACTGTCCCAGGTTTTCATGGTTTGGTGTCTTGGGTATGAGAGATAGGATTGTATGATTCCAGTACTTGAGAAGAGCTCCTGTCTGAAAAAAACTGAGAATTGCAGCCATGATATCAGGTTTAATGAGACTCCAGAAGTGCTGATAGAATAGTGCACTCATGCCATCTTCTCTTGGGGTTTTCTCAGGGTGCAAGGAAAAGAGAGCTGTCTTTACTTCATCTTCATCAACTGTCCTGGTGATGGCTTGGTTCATATCTGATGTGATAGTTGTTAGAATAAGGTGAATAACAGAATCTCCATCCCAACTCCCTTCAGAGGAGAAAAGGTTTACATAATAGTCAGATATGTGATTTTCTATGTCTCTTTGAGTGGTAAAGGCTATGCCTTCAGGAGATAGAAGTCTTGAGATTGCATTCAGTCTTCTTTTCTGCATTGTATATGCATGGAAGAATTTAGTATTCCCATCTCCTTCTTTAAGCCATCTTAATCTGGACTTTTGTTGCCAATAAAGCTCTTCATAAGTGTGAGCTTTTTCTAAGTCAGCTCTGGTGCTTTCCCATGTGTCCCAATCAATGTTTGGTCTATCTGCTCTGAGTAGTTCAAGTTTTTTTGAAAGGATATCAATTTGCTGTTGGTTTTCAGATTTGGACTTGGAACTCCAGAGGATTAGTGCAATTCTGGTATGCCTCACTTTTTCTTTAAGTTTGAAAAAAGGAGTGCCAAAGCAAGAAATTGCCCATGCTTTCTTAACAGTGTCTGCAAAACCTTCCATATTGATCCATCTCCTGTCAAAGTGGAACCTGGTTTTCCTTCTCTCAATAGTCTGCCCCAAAGTCAGCAATATTAAGGAATGATCAGAAGCACTTTTTATAATGTTTGAAACAGTGGCATTTGGAAAGGAAAGTATCCAGTCAAAGGAGGCAAAAGCTCTGTCCAGTTTCTCTTCCACCATTCCTTCCTCAGATCTGAGATTACACCAAGTATACTGATAGCCAAGCATTTTGACCTCTTCCATAAATTTACATAATTTTTGGAGGTCATTTGCCTGGGTAATTAATTATTTTCTCAAATCTGCTGAACGTTGTAAAATCCATGAAAAATCGAATTCTTGATGTTAATTCATGAAACTTGGTCAGAGTTCTTATTTGATATGATATTTGATAGTGTGAAAATCCCAGAGATGTTTGAATTCACTTTGTTGAGGTTTTGTTAAAAACTTGTATTCTGCTGAAACTTAGAATAATTATCATAATTCGCTTGATTATTGTTTATGCATGAAATTTTTATATGACACTCTCAGCATGCTATTGTGTAAATGTTTGTTTGTTTTAGTTGTTTAAGTAGCGCCCGTTTAATGTTAAAGTTTTAAGTTGGGATTTTTTCGAAAAAAAATAAACTCTGATTTTTATAAATAAATTCGGTAAATTCTTTAAAATAAAACGGGGCGTTACAGGAGGACATGTAATTCTTTCTCCAGGATAAGGTGCGAAAAGTCTCACGGTCGAGGGAACTTGAATTTTCTCTCGTAGAATTACGATATCGGCGTCAGTCAATATACTCGGTTCCCCCTGATTTTCGTCAATAGGTTCAGGCCACCGCCGAGCTGGCCGTCTCCAATATCCCGCCAAGGACATAGCATTCGCCTCTACATTCTTATCCTACTCAATGATATCTTTGTTCAAATTCAATCTTTTTACGAGAAGGGGATCCCATCGGTAGTACTCAAGAGGTAACTCTAAATTTTCGTCATCAAATATCCTACTCTCTGAGATCGCACGACTACTACTAACCTCAGTTTGAGAAGTCATTGTTCCGAGAATAGGACAAAGAAAGAAAAATAGATGCTAGATTGACAAATATCAAGCGAAGAAACTAATTGGGGCAAATGCTTACCAAGAATATCGAGAGCCCTAAATTGCAGAAGACGCAGAGGAATCGCACAAAATAAAAGTCGAAAAAGAAAGTCGAAGTGGTGTAAGCACAAAATATCAAAGTGAGAAATAATAGATTGAGAGAATCGAAGGTAAAAAGTTTTCGCACAGTCGAAACCAGCAACAATTTATAGGTTTTGATTTATGACCGTTGGCCAAACCCGGGATCGGCGCTTGTAACGGACGTGTTCCCAAATGGCACAACGTTACAGTAATGATTAATACACGTGGGCTAGTCTCAAAACGCCATGTCGCTCCATGATTTTATCCGTTGGACCCATTAAATGCAGACGCGTCTTTTAAGAATTGTCACGTCAGTTTAGACATTACACAAGCATCAAGAGAGTTGGTGACCAAACCAAGTGTTCTCATGTCGGTTTCTAAGTACAAAAAGAGTCGGCAAACAACCAAGTCGGAATTATTACACATATTAACGACATCAGCAGCCATTTTTGAAGTTCAAATACCCACTAATGTCGGGGGCCTCTCTGTTGATGACCGACTTGGTCTCATATGATTAGTTAAAAGCTAATCATCTTATCTCGTTAATAGCCCTTCAAAAAGAGCCAAACTTAGCTCAAGTCAGTACAACCGAAAAATTAACGATTGACCGACAGTTCATAAAAAATAAGTACCACCGACTTTACCGACTTCGCTGACATTAAACAATATCTACTTATCCGATATACAACAAAGAGAAGATCGAATTTCCAAGCAGGAAGTGTTGTACATTCTTAATTGGACCAGCAAATCAAGGAATAATCATTGATGTTCCCTAATTCCCTCCCACACCGCTTTATTGAAGCTGCTCAACATTAAATGCAATCTTATCTACCTCGGACAAAAAGACAAAAGTAACTGTACTATAAATAGCAGAATTTATGATTGTACAGGGATCTTTTTCCGCACATTGTACACGGACTTGAAATGATCTCGGTCAAGAACAAAAAACCGACTTCTTGTACTCTAATGAAATAATCAATAATACACAATTTTTCCTTTATTTTCGTTTAAACACACCTTGCTGTTTGTTAATTTGAGTTGTTAATTTCATACAACAACATAATTAGATGCCTAATACATCAAGTATCGTATCAGTCGTGATTCACAATTTTTTAACTTTATATGTAATTTTAGAATTTAGATAAATAATTATTTATTTTTATTAGATTGACAGCTACCAATTAGATTTGAAATAAATGCCATTTTTAAAAGAATACATACTAATTTCTATTACTTTATAGTATAATTTATAGTTTTATTTGATATAATTTAATTTAGTTTGATATAAATTTAAATTTTATTTATAAGGATATATATTATTGTTTTGTATTTTATATATATGGATGGCAAATCGAAAATCGTTAAACGATAGTTAATTTGATATATCATATATGATACAAAATAGTTTAAGGTAATTAATTGTAGAAGTAAAGAAGGAAAAAATCAATCATGATTTAGTGTGATAAAAAATATTAATTTATATCCAAGCCTAACTCCAAAGCATAGTTTTTTGCCAAATAGGATTCCGAAGCATGAGAGTTTACCACGTATGCTCAGCGCATTCTTAAATTATATGAATTCCGAAGCATGAGAGTTGCCACGTAGCTCAGTACATTCTGAAATTATAGATAGAGAGAATATTGATAGGATATTTAATTATTATATTACATAATATAAAAATAAATAAAATGCCCAATCTATATAAAGTTTTTTTTTTATCTTTCTTCACAGATTCTGACGTGGCATTGAACGATTGGTTGAGTGCCCGTCTGGGACGTGGCTCGACAGGGCATTAAGAGATTGTACGTATGACCGTCTTCAAATGTACAACTATAAACCGTTATTTTGTTAATTTCATAAAATAAAATGCCTTGTATATTAAAAAAATCTCAATTCTTTTTCTGTTGCGCGTTAATCCTAAAACCCTCTTTCTCCGTGTGTGCAAAATACACACACTGAGGGTGTCGCCGATCTGCGTGTTCGAAGTTGAGGATTGGAGTGCGTGAGAGGAAAGGACAGCCATTCCTCGTTTGAAGGTCTTCTTGAATTTTGCATTGATTTACGTTATTCGAAGTGCGTTTCTAATTTGGGAATTTGAGAAAATATTGATTTTTAGAAGAAATAAAACAAAAAATATTGATTTTTAGAAGAATGAAAACATATGGTTCGTTGTTGAATTCAGGAAAAAGAACTATCCCTCCAATAAATAATCGGAGAGATATGTGGCATCATCTTTGTGATTTAATTTTCCGATTGATTGGGAATTTTTTGTTATGCTCTGGATGAAAGGATGACAAACTAAATTGCTTGATTAAAAGATAAAATTTTGTTTTCTGAATCACTTTACCACGATAATAATGGTTCAGATTGTATATTTCAAGCAAAATGTGGAAAGCAGGAAAGGATATGCTATGATTGCGTAAGGGATCTTGAAAATATCTCAACTTGATAACTATTTGTTTTTCACTTACTGAGGTTTTTGATGGTGTAGCATTTTTGACGCAATCCGAGGATTGCTCAGATATATCAGGGTTTAGGATGAAGAACAATGAGCGTATTGCTAATTTGGCTCTGGCAGGTAATTTCTTGTTCTGTATCACGGTATGAATTGTGTCTTGGGCGAAGTTAAGTTCATATTCCCCATACTTTCTCTGCTCGGTTTATGGCTGTTTTTTCCACTCCCAATATTTGTTCTAGTGTGGCAATAGAATATTGATGTGTTGTAATAGAATATTGGTTAATGGATTTATCTGAACAAATCAATGTATGGCATTTTAGATCTGTAGTTAAGCCATGATCAGTGCTGGCTCCAGGGGGGAGGGGGAGGCAGAGCAGGCTCTTAAATAAATGAAATGACCTAATTAATGAATGATTAATGATTAATGACTAAATATTAACTTAGCTCATTACACAAATAAAGATGCTAATTAATAAAGGACTAAGGGCTAATGACTAAATATGGACTTGGTCCACCACACAAAGGAAGAAGGTAATTAATAAAAAGGCTAATGGTTAAATATGTAAATCGTTTGTGGATTTGAAAATCTAAATATTTCATTTGTTTTCTTATGATGTTTGGTATGAATAATTTGTATTAGAATAATTATTTTCAGTGATACTATTTTTTATTTTTTATCCTTAATGTCCTCGTGACTGCTTCAATGTAATTTATTAAATCTCTCTGTAAACTCCAGAGATAATTTATCATTTCCAAGATCTATTTCAGGATTGATGAAAAACAAGAAAAAACATTTCTTTTTCAATTATTTATTTATTTAGCTTGTCTTGTTGAATTAGCTGTTTTTTTCTTCCATGCTTACCACACAAATTCAAATTGGGAACTTCGAAAAAAAAAAAAAAAAAAAAATTGTCTGGGGCCTCCAAATTTCTGGAGACGGCCCTGGCCATGATGCAATTAGTTGATATGATGCCACCATTCCCTTATAGCTTCTTTAGATAAAATTTCTCTCTTTATTTACTTTCAGACTGGCCAAAAGACACTTTGTCTTTTTGTTTATGTCTGAACAGACTTGTTTTTTTAGTTTTTGCCCACTTCTTTTTCCTAGAGGTTCTATGTTCCTCTCTGATTTATGACTTGTAAGAATATTCAGAAACATGGATGATTTATGCAGTTTATGTAGTGTATAACAGTCTTTATTGATTGCAGGATTGACCCTAGCCCCTCTTGTTGTAAAGGTGGATCCAAATTTAAATGTCATTTTGACGGCTTGTCTAACTGTCTATGTGGGCTGCTACCGCTCCGTAAAGCCAACCCCGCCATCAGTAAGTTGAGCTTGTAGATCCTTTTCAGACAATCAATTTTTGTGTCCATAACAATGTCTTTAATCTTTTCTTTTATGTTACTATTTTTTGACAGGAGACAATGTCAAATGAACACGCCATGCGTTTTCCTTTGGTTGGGAGCGCAATGCTGCTGTCTCTGTTTTTGCTGTTCAAGTTCCTATCAAAAGACTTGGTCAATGCTGTACTAACCTGCTATTTTTTTGTACTTGGGATTGCCGCTCTTTCGTACGTTCATCACATGATCCTTTTGTAGTATTTTACGGGTTTTGTTAACTACTAGAGAAGTACACTATAGTCTATACTATGATGTTCGTAAATTCATGTTCCTATTAGCGAAGTAGACTACACTCACGCTGTTTGTATTTTTATCTTCTTATGCTTTGTCCACTCTGCAGGGCCACACTTCTACCTGCTATTAAACGGTTCTTGCCAACACAATGGAATGATAATGTCATTATATGGCGTTTCCCTTATTTCCGGTGTATGTTACCTGTTCATGTCACATCATTTTGTATTTGCAGTTCTCTTTGTGGCTACTGTTCTCATAATATTATAGATTATAGATGATGCTATTAGGTAATTCTTTTCTCCATAGGAAATTTTACATACATGCTCTGTCCAGCATGATTCAGTTCCTTGGTGTGTTGGCCATAATTGTCATATCTTCACTGATTAAAAATTAACTGTAACTTGGTGTTTCACAATTTGAAGATTTTAGAGGGTTTTATCCTGAAAATAAAAGAAGTTTGGTCAGTTTATATACTTGGTTAACTTAGTATCATTGCTGATATAAGAAGGATTGAAGAACTTTAGATTCTTTATAGACTATTTGGCTTGTGTTGTCAATGATATTTAAGTTCTCCAGCCGTTCGTCCGAGCATTTTCTTTGACTTGCTGGACTTGTTGCTGCTTGTAGTACGGAGAATGATATTTTTCTCTTTGTTGTACAGCTCTGGAGGTTGAGTTTACTAAATCACAGATTGTTGCTGCAATTCCTGGAACTTTCTTTTGCGTGTGGTATGCTTCAAAGAAGCACTGGCTAGCTAACAATATCTTGGGTCTTGCATTCTGCATTCAGGTTGGATTACAAAACAAACTTTATTGTTTGCCAATATCCCACCATCTTTTGCAGTATTGGGAAGATGCATCAAATCAATCATACCTTAAAATTCAAACTTCTATATAAGCGACTTACTCTAAAATCATTTGTAAGTTTTTTGTAGAAACGACTCAAATGCCTGTTTTCATGTACCTTCTCTTTTCAAAACAATTTCAGGGAATTGAAATGCTTTCACTCGGCTCTTTCAAGACTGGTGCTATTCTCTTGGTGAGCGTGAAATTCTTGATTTTGAGTCCAAATTCAAGTTACTGTATTAAAAATGATGTTCCTTCCAATTGCAGGCCGGACTTTTTGTATACGACATATTCTGGGTCTTTTTTACTCCAGTTATGGTTAGCGTTGCAAAATCTTTTGATGCTCCCATAAAGGTTACACACTTACATGACTTTGTAGCTCGGTGATTATGACTTGTCATTTATCGTGCTCATTCAATTTTTCTCAAAATATTCTTTCTTCATTTTTGCAGCTCTTATTTCCTACATCAGATGCCACACGTCCATTTTCTATGTTAGGACTGGGTGATATCGTTATTCCTGGTATGAACATTAAATAAAAAAGTTTGATTTATCTTGCAGTACAGATTTTTATCTGTTGTTTCTCCACCTGCTAGGGATATAGCATAATTGGGAGTGGGTAATGTGCGTATGTGATGAAAATCTCTTTCACTTCTTTTCTTTTTAGTACTTGAAAGAGACTTGTGAAGGATAATTACAAAATGTACCCTTCATGCTTAACATAGTTGAAGAATTGCTGTTACCTCAAATTATTCAAACTTCCGCTAGGCCCTTCCCCTTGCCTTGCTTCCAGTTGACATTTGCATGTTACGCCCTTAACCAACCATGTTTGGAACCACTTTATAGAAACAAAATCTCGAAAGATAGCTGCAACTTGTCTTAAATGAACTGAAACCCTATTGTTTTTGGTGCCCGTCCTTGCTCCCACTTGAGGTTTGTATTTTTTAACAATTATCACCATATTGAAGGGAGTAATTTGTTAAATATAAACATAATCTCGAAGGACTCTGCTGCTTTTCCTAGCTAGTTAAAATTTGAGATTGTTCGTAATTTATAACTAGTTGTGTTGGTTAATAGTGCTTTTGTTTTCCAGGAATCTTTGTGGCATTGGCACTAAGATTTGATGTGTCCAGAGGGAAAGAGAGCCAATATTTTAAGAGCGCTTTTGTAGGATATACAGTTGGCTTAGTTGCCACAATTATTGTGATGAACTGGTTTCAAGCTGCACAGGTGGACATTTTTCTCGTAAATTTCGGATTATTTAATGCTAGGCCTATTTTGTTATCTGAGTTTTCACATCCTTTATTCTTGCAGCCTGCACTGTTGTATATCGTGCCTGGCGTCATTGGGTTTTTGGCCGCACATTGCTTATGGAATGGTGAAGTCAAACCTGTGAGTTTATTCAACTCTTTGATATTACTGTTTGTAATATTTATACTCTTTTGTATAACTATGCCCATGTCTGCTGTGCATAATGTTTTAAAGCTCAGATTCTATGTATATAATTGCCAATCATGTGACTTGTTTTTGGAACATGTTATCCCAACTATCTGGANTAGCCTATCCAGAAGACGCAAAGAAAAGCCATATCAACATGTGATTGCTTATGAGAATTATGAGGAAAAATAATTGCTATTAATTAACCAACAATTATTTTTTCCCACACCAATCACATCCAACTTTCTGAAAACAAGTAATAATCCTAATCAATTATACATATTTTCACAAATACACTCGTGATTTTTTTTATCACCAGCTGTACATTTGTGCGAGTACAATATAATTTGAATTGTCCAACTTTTTTCACCCTAGAGTGTTGGATTATGATTTATTTGACACGGTGCTATCCTTTTTGCAGTTATTGGCATTCGACGAGTCTAAAACAAGTATCACTGAAGAAACTGATGAAGATTCGAACAAGAAAGCAGATTGAAGGGAAAACGTAGTTTAGCTGAAAGTTTCAAGTATCACATTAAAAGAATGTTGATGACAGATAAAAAGGCTTTTCAGATGAGAGACTAACTTATGCACACCAGATTTGGTTTTATTGTCAAATACATATATGAAGCCTATTAGATTTATGAATGAGATCTCGTCATCAGTTTGATATAATTTTATGTTTGTCTGGGTGTCACCCGTTTTGCTAATGTAACACTATCACCGTTTCCAGATGTTTCATAACATATGCGAATATTATAGTCGTCCATTTAAATTATGTTTACATTTTGTAGGGGACAATGGAAACAAGAACTCGGTAACTGTTATAATCACCACCTTATATTAATTCTTTTTCAGTAAATAATTTATATGTTGCAAATAGTAGTAAATTTTAGATACTAGACAACATAAAGATCCATCTGTGATTGGAAAACGCTGAGCAATATAGTGAAACTGAGGGGAAGACAAATGCTCAGCCTCAATAATGACTAGCAGTGTTTGCAAGAGCAAAATCTGAAAAGATGCCTAATATAACAAAATAATTTCCATCAATTAAAATCAAGAAAGAACACAAATGCTCAACGCTCAATAATGACTAGCAGTGTTTGCAAGGGCAAAAACTGAAAAGCTGCCTAATATAACAAAATAATTTCCATCGATTAAAATCATGAAAGAACGATTAAGGGCAAAAACTGAAAAGCTGCCTAATATAACAAAATAATTTCCATCAATTAAAATCATGAAAGAACGATTAAGTGCAAGGCCAGGAAAAATATCTGAGTATGGATAGATTATCATGGTTCTCATGACAAATATCATTGTTTACACTTTACATTATTAATATTGGCTTGACAAAAACCATTGTTCACTGATACTGATAGTTCACCTACAATGCCTTAGCTAACATTGCAAGTTGGCAACGATAAAGTTGAATAAAATGAGAACCTCGAACATCTGTACACAACTTTGCCACCACGTCATACATATTCTGTTCCCACTCTTCACGTTCCCTTAATCCACTGAAGAACTTGTTTCAACACTTTCCTCGTCTTCGCTAAAACTAGTCGGCATCTCTGTTCTGGACCTAAATCATAAAAATAGTTGTGCAAAATTAGTAAAAAATGAAAAAGCTGGTGCTAAAAGAAAGATCTCATCTGGTACAAATTATCATAAGCGTATCCAGAAGCATACTGACTAGTGACATACATTCAGATTTGCATTAATTTTGTGGGTATAAGTGGGTCTGATATTAAGAGAAAATTAAAATAAATTTGTACTTCTCCAGAACAATTGTTTTGGCCCATTTGATATGTCCACAGTCCTGCCTTAATAAAACATCTCTCCTCTATGATGCGAATTTTATTTTCTTTTAGAAGGTTATGACAATGATTTAAACTGTTATTCAACGCAAACTAAATCTGAAATGCCTCCCGATAAAATAAAATAAAAACCCTTCCCCAGATAAACATCAGAATATTAGCCATCTTGGTATCTTCAAAAAATTGGGGGTATTCTAACCGGATATTTCAGTAAATGTTGATTTGAAATGGCCCAACAAAGACACTAATATGCAGCAATTAAAATCATACCTTACAACTTGATACTTGTGTGGTTGGTCATCCACGAATGATGATCTTTTCTGGTATTGCTGCTGAGGGAATTCTTCCCTCATCCGTTTTGGAGCCTACAAATAAGGTGCCACAAATGCAGGGAAAAAGGCATATCAATGTTGCATCCAAATATATACTATCAGAATAGGTCATCATGTAAGCCAGAAAACTTACAGCAAGATCATTCTTGAAGGGAACCGTGACTGGGTTTTCATCTATCATCCTCCTATTAGAGTACATCATTTTTCCATCCTGAGCACATCATTATCAAAACACATAAAATCAGCACCAGAATCACACACAAACAATTTTTTTTGCTCATAAGAAGCAAGTAAATGGGGATACTCACAAGAGATGCCCCTAACATTTAGTCTAATTATTAAAAGAAAACACATTTTGATAATTTCTGTACCACAAACGACACATACTTAATCGATAGAATATGTTGAAAGCCGCAAACCTCAAGCAGGTGTTTGCAGTATTTTATGAGATTTTTTTTTTTCAGAAAAAGAAAGAAAAAAAGTCTCAAAACCTTAAGAGCAACTTTTGCATCTATTCCAAGTCTAACCTTTACAATCTGTCTGGGCATCCCCCTTTCTCCTGAACCGTAATACTCATTTCCTTTCTCAGTCATATTGGAAAACTCGTTTTCCATGGTTTCTCTAATGGAAACCTTTGGGCCTACATCACTATACTTGCAAAACTGAGACTCCATTCGTTCCTTCCTCACTTTCCCACCAGAAGGCTGCAAATTAGAGTTGCCAGTAAAAGAATCCGATCTCATAACCTCTACACGAGACCCGACTCTCACCCCATACTCATTCATACTCTCACTACGTCGTGTTTCTATCACAGAGGTGCTCCGCGGATAATAAATGCCATCGGTGGACATTGATGGAGGTTGTCTGAACTTGTGGTGTGTGTGAGTATCATGAATATCATAGGCACGCCCAACGTTGGGGTTTTCAAAAGCCATGCTGGGCTTGAATTCACGTCCCTGAACCATACATTGAACCTAAATGAGTTAACTCATGGTTTTAGAGAAAATAAAGAAAGAAATAAACTTTTGCTGCTTTTATACACTTCAATAATGGTGTGTATGGGATATGCATGTTGAGGGGAGAACAAATCATACCAACCTAAAGAATATTTCAGTTACTGAAAACCAGTTTCAAGAAGATATAGAAATCTGAATTTCAACCTCTTACAGGACAGTAATGAATATATTCTTCAATATGAAGTACACTACCGTCATGAAACATCAGTTACCAGATGCTAAATCCTAAAGCAAGTTTAACCTTTGTTTTCATATTTTATGCATCTCAAAAAATTGCAAGACTAAGTGCATCATTTCTAACTCATATATGATCACATAACATAACCTGTAGATATGGAATTGCAGATTTGCAATGGTGATCACTTCTCAAGCAAGAAAATGACTAAACATTACATCATTCAATTCAAGCTCAAACAATCTAAAAGTTGTTATGGAAACCTCACCTTGCTGATATTTGGATTCTGTTGCATTTCCGAAACATCAGTTGAGGCAGGGAGAACATCTTCTCCATCATAGTAATTTTCTGACAAGAATGCACATTAGAAACACAGTTAGCTTAACGGACAGCTTCTGTTAAGAGAAGAAAAACACCT
>BKCP01008248.1:0-25857 GCA_008636005.1 Striga asiatica | reverse complement strand
ACCATAACCCATCAATCTATAAAGTTTCTCAAGTGAGATAAACAAATTTTTTCACAAGTGCAATCTTTTCACGAGACCACAAGCATGTACTAATTGCATTCTGCAACTGAGAAGAAAACAAAATGACATATAAATCAGAAAAGCAGTCAAAGGGCAAACAAAGGCCATAAAAAATTTGCAAAAACGACACCAAATCCAGCTCACCTTCATCAGGTTCCCCTGTTGCTGACTCAAACGCACCAGGAGGAAGCGCGTCGAACTCGACCCCAAGCGGCGGGCCATCCTCCCTATAATGCTTCCCGAGCTGCCTCTTAACTGCAGTTATTGCGCCATTTTCGGCCCGGCCCTTGACTTTCAAATAGCCCGCCGGGCCATGCCGGGCTTTCTCATGTTCTGCACCCGTGTGGAATTTTGGCACCTGATATCTCGAGGTCACCGCATCAAGAGGCACCCTTTCTTGGTGGTTAGACATTGAGGAGCTACTTCCGGAAGACAATCTGTCCACATGGTTATAATTCCCAGCATGATGGCTGCCGTGCTCGTACGTCAAGTCAGCATTAGAGAATTCTTTTGCTGTCAACCTTTCACTCTCGACTTCTCTCATGTCCAGATTCAGGTCATCTCCTTGTTTTGTGCTGCCACAAGAATCTTGCCTAAGCCCACTACCTCGATCTTGTATGACCCCACTCGACCTGTCTTGCCTTATTACACCAGTCGCGTGTTTCTCCTCGTTTATTACTTTTTTGTCTTTCAACCTTCTGTGGCAAAACCAACCGGAAACTTGCTTCTCGGTCAAGCCTATAGACTCAGCAACCTGTTGTTTCATTGCTTCCGTGGGGTATTTGTGTTCTAGATGGAAATATAAAAATAAAAGGAAATATAAATGTAGGGGCAAAGTTTTTATAACAAAAGGGGTATATATAAATAAACTGAGGGGTGCGCCAGAGCTAGAGAAGTTATATATCTACCATTGTAGAACTTTTCAAGTGCTTCAACTTGAGCACGTGTCTTGACGATCCTTTTCTTGTTCTTCTCCAGGAGGGCTTTGTCATCCTCAGAATGCATTTCACACGATTCTGAATCATCAAGAAAACAGCAAGGAAACGTAATTGGATTACTAAATGGGGCGTGATAAATTAATTCGTGAAATTATTTCAATCTATTGCTTAGATCCATTAACAAGCCATCTAAAAAACAAGGAGAATGTGAATATCAGAAGCATTGGTTGAGGAGAATTTCATAGTGGAAGCACTTCTGTAAAGCCGGCAAAAAACTCACAGGAATTACTTAACATGGAGACTACTCATCATGGAACTGGTTCCATGATATTTATGTTTGAATATTTTAAACAAACGCTGCCAATATATAGATCTCAATTCAAAACCCCCCCAAAAGATAATAATAATAATTCATCTTTCAAAAGCCATGCAACCCGTTGAGCTCAACAGCAAGAAATTTATTCAGTAACTTCTGAATAATCTTAAAGCCATGCAACCCGTTGAGCTCATTGTTAACATGTACTTCTCGAATTCCTTAGAAAAGTGATGTTTTAGGGTAGTTTACAAAGCAAAATGTAGAATCACGAAAACACAAGGATAAAAACATTAGTTTTCCTCATCAAACTGTTTGAGAACTATTTCCATACCAAGACAATCTATTAAGAAAAACACTTGAATATCCATGTGCCATAGAATTGAAGCGTAAATACAACGCAGAACAGAAGAAGCTAGGAAACATAGAAATCAGGTTTCAATCTCGGCAAGTCAACAGCAACGTCGAAAACGTAGAAAGATCTCAGAAGTTGAAACTAACGAATATGCAGAACAGTAAGCAAGCTAAGAGACCTAGAAAACCAGATTCCAATCTCGGCACTCAACGAAAACATTGAAAAACACAAACAAATCTCAAAAATTGAACCTAACCAAAAAGCCCTAAATCCTCATTACAAAAAGCCCCATCCAATCAAATTGAAATCAACATCTCAAGCCCAAAAAAACGATCTGTACCGACAAGATCAAATTTATCAATTCTCACCTTGTCCCATGACTCAATCCGGCGAAATTATTTCGGGGTTTTTGGTATAATAGGTTTTTCTTTCGAATCTTTGCCCCTTATTGAGGCGTCAACATCAAATTCTCACAAGTGGCGGAGAATTCAAGAAATCGGGGAGAGAAAACGAAAGAGATCTATGTGGGCTACATTAGATGTTACGCCATCGTATATGTAAACAGGAGAGAGAAGGAAAGGGAGAGAAATTGATGATTTTTATTCATCTGGGCTTTTTTTTTGTTCTTGTTAACTTTGCAATCTTTCCAGTTTTGGTTTGTATATTGTATAATTTACTGGCTCAATTTCTATCATATTCATATTTTCTAATTTGTTTGCAGGTCTTTGTAATGACTTCTAATACCATATAGCTTTCCTTACCTTTAATATCCAGATTAATATTTAATAGGTTTTTCATGTTTTTACTTTTTAATCCCAGTTATTTTCTCTTTCGCTAATTATTGAGATCTGAGACAGAAAATAATCCAAATTCAGAGTATGCAAATATGCATGAATCCAATGGTAATGATTCTATTCAATAAAAAGGGAATAGGCTTCAGATATCCAGAAAAAAAAAATTAAAAAAAAAATATAGGTTTAACTTCAATCTTATGCAATAAAATGTACGGTTAATTTCTCTAAAATCCCTAACTCACATTTGAGTTTCTTTGTCCGTCTTCCCTCTACACTCCTTAATACATATTTCCCTTTTCTATTCACTCCCCATATAAATACTAATATTATCTATATCTATATCTATATATATCTAAAAAGGTTGATGTAAAAATCCTTTTTTAGAAACCTAAAAATAATTGAGTTGACTTTTAACTTTCTATTTATGTATTCTACTTTAAAATCGGAAGAAAAATCGTGAAAAAGGCAGTGGATATTTCGTTAATTTAGCATGAAATTTGCGTTAATTAAGCAAATGGATATTCTCCTTAATAATTGTGATATTTCCGTTAATTAAGCATGTGAAATTGATTGTCCGTTGCAAAAATCATGGGAAACCTAAAAATAATTGAGTTGACTTTTGACTTTCTATTTATGTATTCTACTTTAAAATCGGAAGAAAAATCGTGAAAAAGGCAGTGGATATTTCGTTAATTTAGCATGAAATTTGCGTTAATTAAGCAAATGGATATTCTCCTTAATAATTGTGATATTTCCGTTAATTAAGCATGTGAAATTGATTGTCCGTTGCAAAAATCATGGGACTTACTATCTATCCAAATACAATCCATAACTATCTTATCACTTTTGGTTAATAAAAAATATGTGAAATTGATTGTCCGTTGCAAAAATCATGGGACTTACTATCTATCCAAATACAATCCATAATTATCTTATCACTTTTGGTTAATAAAAATTTGTATAAAATGATATTACTACCACCATTACAACTCATCATTCACGAGTTCAGAGAAAAAAAAAATACGGAGAATAATTTTTCATTGCATATACAATGCTTCCAGGCTGGGGTACACTTGATTCCGTTAACAAAAGAAACAAACTTTTTTTTTGCGTCTGAGAGCACCCCGCATTATTGAAATCCATCACAAACGGGAGAGCTGTAACGCATTCCATATACTGTTTCATGATGAACAGGTAATATTTACCTTTGTTATTTCAATTTTATATAATTTAAAAAATTATTTTAATTAATATTTATAAATTTGTATCGTAGGGTGCTTTAATACGTTATCCGAATATGAGAGCAACAAACTTTATATAAACTGAGAGCAGTCTAATACACGAAATTTTAAAAAAGTCATACTTCAATTCAAAAATTTGTTTATTAGAGATATTATTGGGATTGTGGATAAGTCATAATTGGATCCATGATTATCATTACATGATTAATTCAAAAAATAATTAATTAGAGATATTATAGGAATATGTGGATAAGTCACAATTGGATACATGATTATTATTAGAGATATTATTGGGATTGTGAATAAGTCACAATTGGATCCATAATTATCATTACATGATTAATTCAAAAATTAATTGATTAGAGATATTATAGGGATATGTGGATAAGTCACAATTGAATCCATAATTATTATTACATAATTATGCGAATCTTTAGTTCAAAAACGGTTGTTTGGTATAAAATCATATGCACTACCACTACTCAACAATTCACGTCATTCACAGTTTAGAAAAAAAAAAAAAAAAAAAAACCGAGATAAATTTTACAGAGAAAAAAAAAGATAAATTTCAGAACACATTGATAATAAATGCCGCTAGTCTGGGATACACTCGATTCCGTGAGTAGGAGAAACAAGCCTTTTTTCACTTGAAAGCAGTCCTAATAGTTGAAACGCATCACCAACGGGAGAGTTGGAACGCATTCCATATACTGTTTCATGATGAACAGGTAAATATTTATATTTGTAATATCAAATTTATGTAATTTTAAAAAATATTTTAATTCATATTTATAAATTTATACTGTAGGGTACATTCATTAAAGGGATAATACGTTCCAAACATATGGGAGCATTTCGAGGTGTAGTGAACGAAGGCGAGGTGTATGCGATCAGCAACTATGTCGTTGAATTTAATAATGGGAAGAAGGATATCATAACCAACATATGGAAACTTGTGCTTCATGGAAGAACTCATGTTATCAAATATGGTGGGATTTTCCCTCAAAATGTTGATATATTCCCTCAACATTAGCAAGGAGCAGGAGATATTTATGATATTTAGAGTTTGATTATTATGAATTTTAATTTCATTCCATGTCGTTGAATTCCGAATTCTATAATAAATTTTAGTGTTATTATATTTGTTATCGTGATAAAATGTCGTTGGATATTTTTTTTTTATTAAATGTCGCATGAATGTGAAAATTTGAACATTTTATTTTTAAGTTCTACTGTATATTAGTTTAAAATTAGTAGAATTCCATGATACAAGATATAAATTAATACAAATTTAACAAATATTTCAAATATAAGATTATATAAAAAAAATTTACGGAATTAACAATAACTGAATTAAGTACATTTAATAGATTATATTGCGTGATTTTTCAATAATTTATCATAATGAATTATATTCATAAATATGAATATGAATTTTGATTATAATATTTATATTAATTTGTGTTATATATAAATTATTATTATTAAAATTTTTACGTAAAAAGATGGAAAGATTTGTTTGACGTAAAATTTTGACGTAAAATATTATAATATTTGTTTGACGTAAAAAAATTTTCAACAATTTTTTTTTGTATCACATTGGTATGGACAGAAATTTAATTGAAAGATGTTCATTATGTAACGATGCTATCACACAAAAATCTCCACTTCTTAACTATTTTGCACTTATCTTATCACCATACATGATAAGGTTGAAAATTACAATTTGATTTCAAAATTGTTTTAGGTTTTTATTGACCGAGTATCACTCTTTGAATTCCATTTGAATTCAAAATTGGTGTATTTTTTATTTGAACAAAAAAATTTACAGAATTAACAATAACTAAATCAAGTACATTTAATGGATTATATTGCGTGATTTTCAATAATTTATCATAATGAATTATATTCATAAATATGAATTTGATTATAATATTTATTTTAATTTGTGTTATATATAAATTATTATAATTAAAATCTTGACGTAAAAAGATGGAAAGATTTGTTTGAATTAAAATTTTGACGTACAAAATTTTTGACGTAATTATATTATTTGTTTGATGTAAAAAAATTTTCAAGATTTTTTTTTATTACGTTGGTATGGACCGAAATTTAATGGAAAGATTGATGGTGATGGTAATTATGTAATGATGCTATCACACAAAAATCTCCACTTCTTAACTACTTTCCACTTATCTTATCATCATAAAAGTTTCGGTCCATACCAACGTGATAATCATTTGTGTTTGGATTGACTGAAATATATTCCATTTGAATTCAATGTCATTCATTTAAAAAACATAACAAATGCAGAGTACTACGGTGGATAAATCTAGAGTTAACAATCTGATAAATCACGTTTTAATTACTAATCTTATCATGATATTAGAGTTTGAATTTATTGGAACTCTGAAATTAAAATCACGTGCAATGAATCTTATCAAGAGAGATTAACGTGAGTCTAACTAATCTTATCATCTAATAGTTATCTACTTTCATCCCATGGCTATAAAATAAACGTCGAAGCCTATATCACGTATCACAAAAATCTCACACTACAATTTCACATACAAACAGAAAAATGGCGAGAGCATGGGGAAACATCAAGCAAGTAACAAGGATCAACAGGCCAATGCTCAAGTTGAGGGTGGTTCGAGTTTTCCAAAGGACTAATCAATACTCATCATAGAAGAACATCCTTGAAATTGTCTTTCATGACATTGAGGTTTAATTCATAATAAAAAATAATGATTATCCATTTTTCTCATCATGGTAATTATAATATCTAATATTATTTTTCTTTTTTTTTTTCCAGGGAAGTCGAATTACTGGAATAGTAAAGCAATCAACATCCCAACTTTCATCAATAAATTCGAAGAAGGTGCTGTCTATCCATTTCGAAACTATCAAGTCGAGAGTAATATCGGAATGTATAGATCCACCATTGATAATTCGTGCTTCTCTAATAATATGGGATGAAGCACCAATAATACACAAGCATTGTTTCGAAGCTGTACAGACATCGTTGCAGGGTATTATGGGAGCAATTGATCCTTTGAACTTGAACAAACCGTTTGGTGGGAAGCCGATTGTTTTGGTGGATATTTTCGACAAATCCTTCCGGTCATTCTAAAGGGTAGCCGTCAGGACATAGCCAATGCTGCCACTAATTCTTCTGATATATGGAGGAGTTGTACTGTGCTTAGGCTTACGAAAAAATGTGCCTTCAGGGACTTGCTAATTCGGATGAATGTGATGAGCTTGCACGGTTTGCAGATTGGATAGCCAACATCGGAGATGGAACTATCAGAGGATTGAATGATGGATGTGCACCTATAGACATACCCGAGGACATTTTGCTTCAGCCATCTGATGATCCTATTGCTCAGATAGTTGAAAGCACATGTCCATTGTATAAAGAGGCATCCGACGATCCAAGTTATTTGAAGGATAGGGCTATATTAGCGCCTACGTTGGATGTGGTCGAATCTATCAATCAGTACATGACATCATTGAATTTGTTGGATGGTCGTATGTACTTGAGCTCTGACAGTACGTGCAAATCGGATTCTAATAATGATTTTTTGTCTGATCTCCATACGCCTGAGTTTTTGAATAGTATCAAGTGTTCCGGAATACCGAACCATGAGTTGTATTTGAAGATTGGAACTCCAGTCATGTTGTTGCGGAACATGGATCATTCTATGGGTTTGTGTAATGGGACACGATTGGTAGTGACAAAGCTATCGACTCACGTTCTTGAGTGTAAGATACTCACAGGAGATCATGCTGGTGATAAGGTGTTGATTCCAAGAATGGCCATAACTCCTTCTGATGTTAGAATTCCTTTCAAGTTCCAGCGGCGACAGTTTCCCATTATGGTTTCTTACGCCATGACTATAAACAAGAGCCAGAGACAATCCTTATCTCATGTTGGCTTATTTCTTAAGAAACCAGTGTTCAGTCATGGCCAGTTATATGTTGCTGTTTCTCGTGTCACTAAACGAAAAGGTTTGAAAATCTTAATTTGTGGCGAAGATGACGTGCCAAAGAATCAAACCAATAATGTTGTATATAGGGAAGTGTTCAATAATATATGATTTTTTCAATTTAATGATATGTTTATATGTCTAATATTATGATCATGATCATTGCCTGCATAATACAATTTATATACAAAATTGTTTTTTAAACATTCTAGATAATAATATCCCCGTGCATCGCACGGGTGACTACTAGTATATCTAAAAAGGTTGATGTAAAAATCCTTTTTTAGAAACCTAAAAATAATTGAGTTGACTTTTGACTTTCTATTTATGTATTCTACTTTAAAATCGGAAGAAAAATCGTGAAAAAGGCAGTGGATATTTCGCTAATTTAGCATGAAATTTGCGTTAATTAAGCAAATGGATATTCTCCTTAATAATAGTGATATTTCTGTTAATTAAGCATGTGAAATTGATTGTCCGTTGCAAAAATCATGGGACTTACTATCTATCCAAATACAATCCATAACTATCTTATCACTTTTGGTTAATAAAAAATATGTGAAAATGATTGTCCGTTGCAAAATCATGGGACTTACTATCTATCCAAATACAATCCATAATTATCTTATCACTTTTGGTTAATAAAAATTTGTATAAAATGATATTACTACCACCATTACAACTCATCATTCACGAGTTCAGAGAAAAAAAAAATAAAGAGAATAATTTTTCATTGCATATACAATGCTTCCAGGCTGGGGTACACTTGATTCCGTTAACAAAAGAAACAAACTTTTTTTTGCGTCTAAGAGCACCCCGCATTATTGAAATCCATCACGAACGGGAGAGCTGTAACGCATTCCATATACTGTTTCATGATGAACATGTAATATTTACCTTTGTTATTTCAATTTTATATAATTTAGAAAATTATTTTAATTAATATTTATAAATTTGTATCGTAGGGTGCTTTCATTAAATGCATAATACGTTATCCGAATATGAGAGCAACAAACTTTATATAAACTGAGAGCAGTCTAATTTTTGTAAAATAAGTAAACTTTAAACGTGTTTTTATATATAAAATTGTATATACTTTTAAATTAAGCAAATGGATATTCTCCTTAATAATAGTGATATTTCCGTTAATTAAGCATGTGAAATTGATTGTCCGTTGCAAAAATCATGGGACTTGCTATCTATCCAAATACAATCCATAACTATTTTATCACTTTTGGTTAATAAAAAATATGTGAAATTGATTGTCCGTTGCAAAAATCATGGAACTTACTATCTATCCAAATACAATCCATAATTATCTTATCACTTTTGGTTAATAAAAAATTGTATAAAAGGATATTCATTACCACCATTAGAACTCATCATTCACGAGTTCAGAGAAAAAAAAATACAGAGAATAATTTTTCATCGCATATACAATATAATGCTTCCAGGCTGGGGTACATTTGATTCCGTTAACAAAAGAAACAAACTTTTTTTTGCGTCTGAGAGCACCCCGCATTATTGAAATCCATCACGAACGGGAGAGCTGTAACGCATTCCATATACTGTTTCATGATGAACAGGTAATATTTACCTTTCTTATTTCAATTTTATATAATATAGAAAATTATTTTAATTAATATTTATAAATTTGTATCGTAGTGTGCTTTCATTAAATGCATAATACGTTATCCGAATATGAGAGCAACAAACTTTATATAAACTGAGAGCAGTCTAATTTTTGTAAAATATGTAAACTTTAAACGTGTTTTTATATATAAAATTGTATATACTTTTAAACATGTTAGTTGGGCAAACTTTAAGGATATATATATGTGTGTGTATGCTAACTTTAAGTATATATATTTTTTTCTTATAAAATAGTCTAGACAGAATTGAGGTAATTTTACATTTTTCGATAATAATATAAAATATTTTAATACTTTCACATATGTTATATAATAGTCTATGTATTCTTAATGTCTTTTGGTTGTAACATTGTTAACACATATAATATTAGATACTTTTAAACAGATTTAGATAATTTTTTTACTCATTCTTTAATATCTATGTGCATAAAAAGAGAATAAGATTTATAAAAGATTTTCCGGCAATATACTAAATGTTAGATAAAAAATCTCATTTTATTTGTTATATAATATTTCGAGTTGCATTAATTTTGATTTGGATGTGTAAACTTGATAAATTAAGCGTATGAAAAGGAGCGTACGAATTACTGTAAGGATTTAAAAAATAAAAAATAAATCTAATTTTTTAATATTTTCTACTAACTTCTAAACGAATTTATGTCATAATTCGTCATAATTTTCCCACATCTTGTCAATATTAATTTTATATATATTAGGTAAAAGGTAAATCATTATCTCAATATTTATTCTATATATTCTAAGTAAATCTTCTCATCTATCTCAATGGTCCGCAGGTAGTACTTCATACTTTTCTATTCATAATCAAATATATCAAAGCTTCACAAATTTTACTTCACAAAGAAAGTGTTCAATAATTTATATTTTTTCCCTTCTTTGCAATTCATTTATTTTTGTTACATATATATAAATTATATTATTTTTAATATTTCACACGTTAAACATTTCAAGAAAATATACCATCCCGTGCATCGCACGGGCTACGCGCTAGTTATTATTTATTTATTTTGCTTGAAAATCATTAAAAATGGGAAAAATTGGAAAGCTCTCCCTCATTTCTCTCCCCCTCATTTCTCTGTCTAAAACCCCTACAATCCTACCAAAAACCTTTGCAAATTCGCAGTTTCCAATCACCACCGCAGTAATGAACACCACCGGCGGCTTCCCCTTCAGCTCCCCCTCCTCAGCTACATCTGGATCTCGTAATTTTCGCAGGAAGGTATGGCGTGAGTGGGTTCATTCTCTGTAATTAATTTAGATCTGTGTGGCATTTTCTCGATTAGGTCGTGAATGGGTATGAGTTTTGGAGACTATAAGTTAGATGGGTTCGAAAGTTCGCATTTTATTTCATTTTCGTTGATTGATTTTTGCTGGTGAGGAAAAAAGGGATTTTTGTTTTTTTTCTAATGAAAATGGAAATTTCAGGTGGGGTGAGTCCAAGATTCAGTTCCAGTGCATTGAACATAGAGAAAGATGGAGAAAATTTGATGCCGAGTCTCGAGATGAAGGCCGGCATGCCCGACCACCATTTCCACCCAATGGGTGCCCTGGAGATCCTTATAGAGACTTTAAGGATCCTCAGGTACAATTCGGCTGGGTTCATGGCGATTGTTGCCCTTCTAATCTGCTCGTCTCGGCCGTGGTCTTGTCCAATGTTTTAGTCGACCAATCCCCCGTAAAACGGCTTACCTTCAGGCTAATGCTGGTTGCGAAATCTAGCGGGCTCCCTCTGAGGCCCTTTGTGAAGCATTCATGTTACAAACTATCGGAGGTCGTTGTCTCGGCCACAATGTGCTTTCCCTTGTTCGTCACGTTATCTCTTCTGTCAAAAGCTGTCGTGATTTACTCTGTCGACTGCACTTACTCGAGGAAAAAGTTCGACTACTCCAAATTCTACGTGATCATCTTCAAGATATGGAGCATAGTCTTCACCTACATGTGGGTATGCGTCGTGATCTCAGGCTGTCTCACACTGTTCCTTGTCTTTCTTGTCGTGGTCAACAGCGTGTTCTTGACCATGGGCTTCCCGCCCGATTTGAGTCTTTACCCCGTCATGGTGGTCGGGTTCATATTCTCGATCGTGATTGTGAATGCCATCATAATGTGCAACATTGGTGTTGTGATCTCGGTTCTGGAGGACGTGTTGGGCCCGCATTTGCTGAGGTCTATCTCGTTGATATTTCTGGGGTTGGCTATGGGGTTGGCAATTGTGGAGGGCCTTTTTGAGCACAGGGTGAAGACATTGAGCTATGGAGACGGGTCGTCGAGGATTTGGGAGGGCCTCTGCTGGTCGTAATGTACTCGTTTGTGGTGCTGGTGGACTCGATGATGAGCACAGTTTTTTACTTCAGCTGCAAGTCTTACCGCATGGAGAATGCAAATGCGGAGAGCGAGCCGGTTCTGGAAGCCCTTAATATTGCGCCTTCATAATGGGAGGATACGAATGAACTGCTTTTGTGAATGCGGATGTAGATAGTTGCATGAATGAGAAAGACATGAGTTTCGGCTTTGGATTTAATGAAGTTTGTGCCGATGAAGGGTTCTCAAAAATTGGTTATTTGAAGGTTGTTATGGTGATATCAGTCATATGCATGTAGCTGAAGAAGGATTAACGTTTCAGACATCCGGAGAGGTTAGATTAGTCACTGGTGTACTATCTTGCAAAAGGTTTTATAAAGTTGCATATTCAAGTATAGTTGTTCCTTTCCTTTTTTATTTTTCAGTTAATATGGTTGTACTTCAATTCTTTGTTGAGATAGTTACTCTGTTACTACATTTGACCCAGTGGGTTATAAAATGTTGTTGGTTTTATCTGGCATTTTGAAGGAATTCACATCAATAGCTGGTTGATTTTCTTGAATATTCATTTTTCATTTTTGTTTTCTTGTGTTTCAAGCTAGTCTTTGATTATTCCAAGTTCATTATTGTAATGGCATTGAAGTGTTCATTTCACATTAGTGCGGAGCTTGTGCTTATGGGCAAAACGATTGTACAAATTATAGGAAGAAATTATTATATCTTGACTTTAATGGATTATTCAATTGTGGTCAACATTTGCAATAAATTGGTACCATACCTAGTGTAATATATTATCAGTTTTCTGTATTTTAGTACCAGATATTGAGTCTTTAATACCAACTCTGACGAACATAATAAAACATCGAATTTCGATATCAAATAATGTTTACATGACAAATAATTACTCTCACACTAGTTTGTATGAGATTTATAACGTTTTTAATTGAGTTTAATCACAAAATCGGTCACGAACTCAACACATTAATGAAAAAACACTTCATCTCATTAAAATGGTACCAGTTTTGGGAATAATAGTACCGCTTCTTCTTCTATGAAGTACCTATTTTTGATCAATTAGTACCAGCTTTTGGTCAAAGAAAATAGATTATTCAATTGTGGTCAACATTTGCAATAATTGGTACCAGACCTAGAGTAGTATAGTACCACTTTTCGGTGTTTTAGTACCAGATATTGAGTCTTTACTACCACTTTTAACGAGCACATAAAAACACCGAATTTCGGTCTCAAATGATGTTTATATGACCAATAATCACTCTCACATTAGTTTGTATGAGATTTAAAATGTTTTAGATTGGGTTTAATTGCAAATTGGTCATGAACTCGACACACTATGAGAAAACACTCTAATACGCTTTATTTCATTGAATGACACACTTCAACTCATAGAATCATCATACATGACTGCTCCAAATTCTACCTATATGTTGTAACTTCCACTATTTTTCATCCAAATCATGCGTGAACGATCCACGTGTCATGGTAGACATGAAGGATTAGAGAAATCACGATTCTTAAAATAGTACATGTTTTAGCCAATATAGTACCACATCTTTTTATACGTGGTACCTGTTCTTCATCAATTATACGTGGTACCGGATATTAGGTCTTCAGTGCCACTTATAATGAACACACAAGAACACCGATTTTCTGTCTCAAATGATGTTTACATGACAAATAATCACTCTCACACTAGTTTGTATGAGATTTATAATGTTTTTAATTAAGTCTAATTTCAAATTGGTCATGAACTCGATACACTAATGAAAAAACGCTACCAACACTTCATCTCATTAAAATGGTATCGGTTTTGGGAAGAATAGTACTGCTGTTGATACATAAAATTTGTGGCCAATCAAATGGCGCCACGTGGAAATTAATTTATTAAAAATCAAGTCATATTTTCTATTTATATTTTAGGAATTTCCATAAATTTAATTTCTAAAATTAAATAGTTAATTAATTGATATTTTAATATTTTAATTCTTGACCAATCAAATATTGGCAAGTGTCAAATCTTTATTCTTGGTAATAAATCATATGTCTTCTAGAAGATCTTGAGAGATCTAGGTAGATCTAAGAGATCTTATGTGAATCATCATGGATCAATCAAATCGCGTCCTACGATTCTTAAATTTGGTAGGGTTCTCCCTCCTACACCTATAAATAGGGGCTCTCCCTAAAGCCAAAAACACACCTCATAATTCATATTCAAATTCAAGAGCTCTAGGGAATTCTCTCGACAAGATTCAAGTATTCTTGAAGATTCAAAGGCGTTCTTGAAAATTCGAAGCAAGATTCAAGCGCGTTCAACCTCAAGACTGGCGTTCAATTCGGAAACAAGCTGCAAAACCTCTGAATAACGTTAGTAAATTCAGAACCGGCATGGAGAAGATTCAAGATCTACTTTGCGACAAATACCAAGGATTCGTGTTCTTCGCGTTCTTGGGATATTTCGACGTTTGATCCGAAATCAAGGCGTTGGCCCTCGGATTAACGTTAATTCAAGTCAAATCAAGTCAAGGAGAAGATCAAGCCGAAGATTCGCTCCAAGACTTAAAATTGTTCGTGAGAAGAATCAGAGAAATAATAGAGATTGTAACCCGCTATATTTATTTTGATTCGAGAAATTTCTTTGAATAATATTTTTTGCGTTTATAAATTCAATACACGAAATTTGTTGTTACAAATTTTTGGCACGCCCGGTGGGACATCTCTACCTCTCATCACTTCTTCAAAATTCCTCAAATCATCATGACTAGCCGCAAGGTGGCCGTAGTCAAGATTCCTTCAACAAGTTCTTCAAGCTCCAACCTCGGCGTCGTTACATGAAGCATGGCCAAGCAACTGCAAGCATCTTCGGAGACGGCTCCTTTGCACGAGGTGATTGGAAGTGATTAGCTGCATCTTACCCATGAACGTGACGAAGACGACTCCGCCTCCTCAACTCCTCGTTCATCATCAAGCTCTTCATCAAATTCAAGCATCGCTCCGGTTATGACAACCAATGCTTCAACTCTTGAAGAGCACATCGCAAGCTTGACGAAGGTTATTGAAGGGCTTGGAAAGAAGGTCCAAGAGCAAGACTCTCAAATCTTAAAGCTAATGGACAAGGTTGACAATGTTGAAACGAGCCGCATGAAGGACAAACAAGATGAAGATCGTGATGAGTCTGAAACATCCAAACAGCAGCAATTTCACGAAAGAGATAAGACTCCAACATTTCAACATTCGTCCGAGGGAATGATCCCCATTGATCAACTGAAGGATTTCATCATGGTGGACAATTAAAGATAAGCTTGATGGTGGTTCCAAGTCAACTCACGCCTACGCCAAGCCATATATGCCAAGGATCGATAACTTGAGAATGCCTGTTGGATATCAACCTCCCAAGTTCCAACAGTTTGATGGCAAGGGCAACCCGAAGCAACATATAGCCCACTTTATTGAGACATGCAACGATGCGGGAACCCATGGTGATTATCTCGTGAAGCAGTTTGTTCGTTCACTCAAAGGGGTCGCATTCGACTGGTACACTGATTTGGAAGCAAACTCCATTGATAGTTGAGAGCAAATAGAACATGAATTTTTTAGTCGCTTCTATAGAAAAAGACGAACAGTCAGCATGATCGAGCTCACTACATCTCGACAGTGGAAGGAGGAGCCAGTCATCAACTATATCAATAGATGGAGGAACCTAAGCCTGAATTGCAAGGATCGTCTGTCCGAAGCTTCTGCCATTGAGATGTGCATTCAAGGTATGAGTTGGGGTCTTCGTTATATCCTTCAAGGTATTCGACCAAGAACATTCGAAGAGCTAGCGACTCGAGTCCACGACATGGAATTAAGTATGGCTGCAAGCGGAGCTAATGGGCCACCGATTCAAGAACCCTAAAGCTCCAAGGATAGATACGAGCAAAGAAAAGGGGGCAAGTTCTCCTCGAAATCTCAAAACAAGGAGTCCATGACGATCAATGCTATGCCTGTCAAGTTCAAAGGAAAAGCTGCTGATAAAGCCGTTGAAAAAAAGGATGTCCCCAAGGAGACTGAACAAAGAAGATTGACTCTGAAAGAAATGCAGGCAAAGCAGTACCTGTTCCTTGATTCAGACGTCTCTGGCATATTTGACGATTTGATCGAAGCAAAACTCATTGAGTTGCCTGAGATGAAGCGTCCTGAAGAAGCTGCAGGGTGAACGACCCAAAATATTGCAAATACTACCGTCTTGTAGGGCATCCAATTCTTGACTGCTTCGTATTCAAGGACAAAGTTATGCAGCTGACACGCTAAGGAAAAATCTCATTGGAAGAAAGTAGCGCAACTGCTAATCATATAACCAAAGCATGCAACATGACAAATGAGCATGAAGCTCCGCTAGAAGAAAATAATTTGCCTGAGGTTGAAAATCACCATGTTAGTCGTGATTCCATGATTGTCTTTACTGATGAAGATCTGCTGCTTGGTTCTAAGCCTCACAATAGACCCTTGTTTGTGGCTGGTTATGTGCAAGAGCAAAAGGTTAACTGAATATTGATTGATGGAGGATCAGCAGTCAACATTTTGCCTCTCCGTACGTTGAAAGAGTTAGGAATGACTACCGAAAAACTTGGTAATAGTCAATTGATGATGCAAGGCTTTAACCAAGGGGGGCAAAGAGCTCTTGACATCATAAGGTTGAGGTTATTGATGGAAGATATGGAGTCAACTACAATGTTTCATGTAATCGACGCCAAAACTTCTTACAACATGCTTCTTGGTCGTCCATGACTTCATGAGAATGGTGTGGTTCCGTTAACATGGCATCAATGCTTCAAGTATTGCAAAAATGGCGTTGTGAAGACCGTGCTTGGTGATGATAAACCTTTTACGGAGGCTGAAACTCACTTCGCCGATGCCAAATACTATTTCAAAGATGCAAAATCAGTTGCGAAAGTTCCCGTCTAAGCAGCAAAAAGGATCCGAAGGTGAAGAACCAAAGATTGAAAAGGTAGACAACTCTTCGAAAGAGTTAGTGCTACCACTGCCGAAGATAAATGATGAGAAACCTATTTCCCGACCACCCATGAAGTTTGTTCGTCCAAGAAAAGGAGCGGTGACGGAGCATGGCGAAGGACTGAAGAATTCGAAGTGTTTTGACCCAAAAGCCTACAAACTTCTCGTCAAAGCAAGATACAACCCCAATGAAAGTCACTCTTTGGGAAACCTCATACCTCAAGAGCAAAAGCACAACTGAGCAGGTCTTGGATATATGACACCGAATCCAATTAGAATCACTATCAAGAGAGCAAATGCCAACCATGTCTCCAAAGGAGAGTTCTCATGCACTGACGGCGAAAAGAAAGGGAAAAGAGTGTCGGTGTTTTAAAAGACTCGGTCCGGTCCGAAAGTCAAAAGGCAAACAATCCGTGTTTCAATGACTTGGATCCTTCCAACCATTGAAGCCTTTAGGACAAGAAAGAGGCGCAGGCCCAGATCCAAAGCTTAGAAGTTGAATTTCGTCACGTATGAAACGTCAAACCACGTTGATCATATCACGCGGGGAGGTTTTAAAAGCAAAAATGCACACGATCGTTCATACAAGAGTGCAGAATGATGAAGATGATGATTAAGAAAGTGTCGCTTCGTCTTACTATGCTTACGGTACTCTTACAACTCCTCGAGATGATGAAAGTTCTCTTTACCGAAAGATAACTTATTTGACAAGAAAAGGGTATATCAATGGAGTTGATGAAAATGTGCAGACACGGCTTGTCACGAGAAGAAACGGACAAGCAAGAGCATGTATTGACTTCAAAACTCTCAGTGAGCCGAGCGAAGATATTGCTCATGTGAACCATATCACTATATGTGAGGATACTCCAATAGAAGAAGAAGATGTTGAAGACGTACCTCCTGAACTTGAAGAAGGAGTTAAGGCCACAGTCGATGAACTAAAAGAAATCAACTTGGGTGATGCTGATGATCCTCGCCCGACATACATTAGCGCCTTGTTAACTGTAGATGAAGAGAAGGTCTATATAGAGCTTCTTGGTGAGTTTAAGGATGTGTTTGCATGGTCGTATAAAGAGATGCCTGGACTAGACCCGAATGTGGCGGTGCATAACTTGTCCGTGAGAAAGGGGGCAAGACCTATTAACAAGCACAACGGAGATTCTGACCCGAGTTGATCCCATTGATTAAAGTTGAAGTGAATAAAGTCATTGAAGTTAGCTTCATTCGAGAAGTCAAATATCCTACGTGGACCTCGAGTATCGTTCATGTCAGAAAGAAAAACGGCCAAATTCGAGTTTGCGTGGATTTTCGAGACTTTAACGAGGCGTGTCCCAAGGATGACTTCCCTTTGCCGATAACTGAACTTACGATCGATTCTACGACTGGACATGAAGCATTGTCTTTTATGGATGGGTCATCGGGATACAATCAAATATGCATGTTGCTAAAAGATGAAGAGTTGACGACATTCCGCACTCCAAAGGGTATATACTGCTACAAGGTAATGCCATTTGGCTTGAAGAACGCTGGAGCTACATATCAAAGGGCAATGCAAAAGATATTTGATGACATACTCCACAAAAACATCGAGTGCTATGTTGATGATGTGGTAGTAAAGTCAAAGAAGCAAGAAGACCACCTAGAAGATTTGAGGATGGTTTTTGAACGCCTGAGAAGATATCAACTCAAGATAAATCCGATGAGGTGCGCATTTGGTGTCAAGTCGGGGAAGTTTCTTGGGTTCATTGTTCGTCATTGTGGGATAGAGATCGAGTAAGCAAAAGTTGACGCGATACTAAAAATGCCCGAGCCACGCAACATTCACGAGCTTAAAAGTCTGCAAGGGAAGTTAGCGTACCTTCGAAGGTTCATCTCAAATCTAGCTGGACGATGCGAACCTTTTAGTCATCTAATGAAGAAAGCTGTTCCTTTTGAGTGAGATCAATCTTGTACAAATGCTTTTGAAAGCATGAAGGCATATTTGATGAAGTCTCCCATGTTAGTCGCACCAGTGGCTGGTCGTCCTCTTATTTTCTACATAGCAGCACAAGAATGCTCTATTGGAGCTTTGCTGGCTCAAGAAAATGATGATGGAAAAGAGAGCGCCTTCTACTATTTAAGCAGAACGATGACGTCGAACGAGTTGAACTATTCACCGATCGAGAAAATGTTTGACACTAATCTTTGCAATCCAAAAGTTGAAGCATTATTTTCAAGCTCATATGGTTCGTCTTGTTTCAAGGGAAAATCCATTGAAATACGTCATGACAAGACCCGTCCTCTCAGACCGTTTAGCTAGGTGGTATCTTCAACTTCAATAGTTTGAGATCGTCTACATCCCTCCAAAGGCGGTAAAAGGACAAGTTCTAGCGGATTTCTTAGCTGATCACCCTATTCCTGCTGAGTGGGAGTTGTCCGATGAACTACCCGATGAGGACGTTCTTGTTGTAAATATTTTTCTGGAGTAGAATCGAAATATTTGAGCACCGGGTCGTTTCACACGAGGAAGGTTAGCCGGAATACTCTGCACGTTTATTCAAACACAAACAAAAGAAATAAAATTCCTAAACATTCTAATTTAGATTTTGGTTTGATTTTTGATTATCAACTACTAAGATTTAAATTAAACAAATGAAAATAGTAAATTAACACGTAGAATAAGCAAGATTTAAGAAGCTAGGGAGTCGGGGATATCCGTTTTGGTTCGAATTGAAATTAATGGGCAAGTGATCGTTCGGTTAAGTGATTTGAATAACCTGCTCGTTCAAGTACTCATCCTCAATAACTCTTCGTAACAAGAGAAAAAACTTGAACGGCAAAATTAACAAGTCATTTAACACCTAGGCAATACAGTTACGAACAAGCCTAGTTTATACGAGTCTATTTCGACCGACTCCTCCCCTTTCAGTTCTAAGAATCGATTAAGATAGACTAGAGGGTTGTTAACCGACTAATCAATAAGAATCACCAACATCATGCGTGAATAAATCAAATTCAATTGAAACAATTGTAAGTTGAAGTGTCACCCTTCAACAATTCTTAATGTTCAGCGTAATAATTGAAAAACACTTTTTAAAGAACAACTCGTACAAATAGAACAATCAACAAATCCCAACAATCACAAACGAATCCAAAACATTAATCCCCTATCCCTAGCATATGGAATTAACTACTCATGATCAATTTGACATCAACAATAATCTCAATCAAAGAAATCATATTTAACGGTAAAGTTAAAAGAGAAATCATACGATTGATAAATCCCGAGGTTGAATCTGATAAACAAGCTTGAATCCGAAAGCAATACTGAAATCCAAGCTTAAATCTGTGTTCTACGTTGAAATAGATGAAGAAAAATGAAAAGAACGAGAGAAAATAAGACGGGAAGGGTTTTCTGTGTTCGTCGTCGCAATCCCTGCTCTCATATTTATATCTGGTCGGGCTCACGTCGTGAAGGAGAGGCGGCGCGGCACGAAGGACCCTTGTGGCATGGCGTGGCAGGGATGAGGCGGCGCGGAGGAACTAGGTACCGCGGCGCAGCGCTGCACCGCGGCGTGGCGTGCTGTTGGGGCTAGTTCTCTGTAAGGGCGCAACAGGTGTAACGTGAAGGGACGCGGCATGGAGATTGGCAGTGCCGCGACGCGGCGCATCTGGCACGGCGCGAGGAAGAGAGACTGCCGCGGCGCGGTGCTGGAACTATGGCGCTCTGAAGGCCCGCGACAGGGGTCACGGCGCGTTGGGCTGCCGCGGAGGTCTGGTACTGGTGCTTGGACCACTTGCGTGACTTCACATTTCGGAGTCGTTCGGGCTCGTTTGATATCGGAATTTGATTCCGCTTTATTCTATGTATTGCCAACGAAATGCTCTACCCAATTGTGTTCACCCGGTCCAATTATCATGAAAAATAAATCTTCCCGAACCTTCTATCCTGCACACCAAAGACGAGAAAAACGGGAAAAAATACCCGAGAGACACCTATAAAACCAAAATAAAACAAGACCCGCAATAAACTATAAAAACGAATAAAAACTAACGGAAAGACCTAAAACGGGGAAAAAAGAAATGAAAAATAAAAACGCAACAAAAATGGGACAAACAACTCCCCCACACTTAAAACCTTTGTTCGTCCCGAACAAAAAGACAAGAAAAGACACGAAAGCAAGCAAACGAGCATGGATAACAGTTTCAAATAAGACAAGCCTCAAATTAATCAACTTAGCCAAGGAGACTTCCAATGACCAATATAGCACACCTTAATTACAACTCGAATGCTACGCTTTGAAAAGACAACCTCTCAAGCACGAAAATATCATATGTATATGCCTCACTCAGTTTTTTGCATGAATATGAAATGGGTTTGCTCAAATTGGTCGATCATCATGCATCACATAGCTTGCTTATCGTCTATTCGTACTCTAAAACAATCAAAGATCGTGAATTATAAATCAAGAGGACTTCTGGGGTTGCAAAGGTATCAAGGAAAGGACACATATAAAGATAAAATGGCTCAAATAATGGATCACATTCTTGAGCACATAAATAACTCGAATATCCCACCATCTATCTGAAATTAGCATAGAACTAGTCATTCCCATCAACACTCCATACAACACCCACATGCTCAAGCTGCTATGCAAATTAAATACTTGACTTTTTTTTTTTGTTATTACTTAGGGAGTTTGCTTTTTCCTAACAAGACTAAGACATCAGGACGACATTCTCTAGGTCTAAACATTGGAGGTCATCCAAGTTTTCTAGAGTGGTTTCCCAATACTAATTACTCGTCTAAGAATTTCAATAAGTAAGCGAAGTAGAATTCTTTAGTCCGTCTTGCGAGTCTCACCTTTTTTTTTCCTTTTCAAGCACTCAAAATGCAACCCAAACAAGTTATAAACCTTCTCCTCCGTCATCATAACAGGTACACTGTCAAATCTCAAATAATTCAATTAAATCGGTTGACAAGAAATACGGTTCAAGGCTCAACGGGCTACTAGTGAAAATATAAGTTCAAGGGTCAATGAAAAAGGCTAAAACGAGTTATGTCAAATAAATGCCTCAATCATTTTCACAAATCACAACTTCAATAGCTTCATTTCAAAACAGACTCAAAGCAAGTTCTGATCAACAAAGATTCCGACCAATATCTCTCAAGAAACAACGTAAGGCTCAAACCTCACAAAAGGTAAATAAATGTCCAACAAAACGACACATCGCGTTCATCAAAATATACTGGTCTGATCATTATCACATCTCCTCAACATCATCAATAATCCTCAACAAATCTTAAAATTCACCATAATCCATACTCACAAACACACAAACTGACTCAAGAAAAGACACTAAACCAAATATGAAAATGAAGAACACCCTAAAAGACCTAGACCTGGTCAACTATATAGACACATAATCATGTAAAAACTCCCCCACACTTAAAACCGAACAATGTCCCCATTGTCGATCATTAGTGCTAGGAAAGTTTGCCCACAAAATCAACTATACACAAAAGACAGAAAAACTAAACCAAATACCAAAAAGAGATAAAATAAAGAGAAGGGAAAAGATACAGACGTACAGGGCACAGTGACTAGACTAGTCACTGTGAATCCGGTGGTGCAGGTAGAGGGTGGCGGTAGTCGGGCCCAAAACAGCAGCGAGCCTCTGTCAACTCAACTTCAATAGCTTCATTTCAAAACAGACTCAAAGCAAGTTCTGATCAACAAAGATTCTGACCAATATCTCTCAAGAAACAACGTAAGGCTCAAACCTCACAAAAGGTAAATAAATGTCCAACAAAACGACACATCAAGTTCATCAAAATATACTGGTCATGATCATTATCACATCTCCTCAACATCATCAACAATTCTCAACAAATCATAAAATTCACCATAATCCATACTCACAAACACACAAACTGACTCAAGAAAAGACACTAAACCAAATATGAAAATGAAGAACACCCTAAAAGACCTAGACCTGGTCAACCATATAGACACATAATCAAGTAAAAACTCCCCCACACTTAAAACCGAACAATGTCTCCATTGTCGATCATTAGTGCTAGGAAAGTTTGCCCACATAATCAACCAATCACTAAAGACAGAAAAACTAAACCAAATACCGAAAAGAGATAAAATAAAGAGAAGGGAAATGATACAGACGTACAAGGCACAGTGACTAGAACAGTCACTGTGAATCCGGTGGTGCAGGTGGAGGGTGGCGGTAGTCGGGCCCGAAACAGCGGCGGGCCTCTGTCAACTCAACTCTCCCGCCCCATTCGGATCGGGGCAGCTCCTTAGAACTCGGTTGGGGAGGGGTAGTGTGGCGGTCCGTACGGTACTCCCTCTGGGCATGGACACGACCCTGCAATGATCTCTTCGCGTGTTCTCGCCTACACACGCCCTCAGTGAGTTGTTCAACGGCCCTGAGGTAAGCACGCTCTTCCACAACATTTGCCCGCGGCTCAGGCTGGGTCTCTCGAACGGAGATGGCGATGGACTCGCCCAACACTATCATGCTCGCCGTCCCCTTCCTCACATCAATAACGGTTCTAGTGGTCTCCATGAAGGGTCGCCCGAGGAGGATGGCGTGCTCCTTGCCATTGTCTTGCACGTTCCCCACATCGAGCACAACGAAGTCCACGGGGACTATCAGCTTCCCCACTCGGACAAGCACATCCTCCACAATCCCTACAGGGTGACGGAATGAACGATCTGCAAGCTGTAAGCGCTTCTTGGTGGGCTTCAATTCTCCGAGCTCGAGCCAATGATAAACCGCGAGTGGCATGAGGTTAATGCCTGCTCCTAGATCAAACATGCCCGAGGTCTCTTCCCCATTCCCAAAGGCAACAGAGATCACGAAACCTCTGGGGTCCTTTTCTTTTTTTGGCAAGTTCTGTTGGAAGACACTTGCCGCTTCACACACGAGCACTTCTTCACTGCTCTCGAGCTTCTGCTTATTTGTTGCCACTTCCTTGAAAAATCTCGCGTATGCCGGTATTTTCCTAATCACGTCGGGAGAAGATAGGTCTACATTGGCCCTAGCCAACATCGCATGCAGGTCTCGAATCATCTTGTGGTCCTTCTCCTCTAAAAGCCGGCTAGGAAAAGGAATCCTCAGCCTGTATGGGGTAGGGGACTTGTGCAAAGTTGGTTTGATAGGCGGTGTCCTCGAGGTTTCTTCCATTTGGATGAGCTCTTTTGGGCCCTCTTTTTCCTCTTTCACTTCCTCAGGTATAATCATGGTTACTGCATTTGCATGCTCCGGCTGGCTCGGCAATCTGTCTTTCTTCAGCTTCACCTCGATGTTCCCCACCCGGGTGGCTAACTGGCCTAGCTGTGCTTCCAAACGTTTAATGGAAGCCTCACTATTCGCACTCCGGTGCTCACTATTGGCCATGTACTGAAGAATTTTATCCAGTTTTTCGTCTGAGTTTGGCAGGCTCGATCCGGCTTCTGGTGCTGGCAACCTTAACATTTGTCCCCTGTGTTGCTGCTGATGGGGGACAAAGTTAGGTTGAGGCGGCTGCTAGGAGTTGTTATTAGACCAGGAGAACCTTGGTTGGTTTCTCCACCCGGGGTTGTACGTGTTCGAGTACGGGTCATTTCCGGGCCGGTTCTGATATCCTTGCACAACATTTACCTCAGCTCCTTGCCCTCCATAATTTAGCTCGAGAGCTATAGGGCACACTTCAGAACTGTGTCCTTGCACTCCACATGCGCCCGCAAACATTGACGGTTATAGTCTGAATTAGAGAGGACCTCTAGCATTCAGTAGCCGCATACGCTCCGTGACCTCGGCTAACTGTTGGGCCATGACATCGTTGCTCGGTCCAACCTTATTGAATGTTGTCCTCTTCCCTCGAACGCTCTTCTGAGACGAGTTAGCACTCATCGTCTCATATATCACCATCATCTCCTCTGCCGTTCTCGCCCCGATGTCACCTCCAGCTGTATTATCCACCATGTACTACAGGTTCTGGTGGAGGGAGTCGTAGAAGCAATTCGCTAATATCCTGGAGCGAGGTTGTGGTGGGGGCATCGCCTCTGGAGGTCTTTGAAACGTTCCCAAGCCTCGTGAAGAGGCTCGTTTGGCAGTTGAGCAAGAGAGACTATCTGGGATCGGATGTCTTGGGTCTTCTGATGGGAATAATACTTCCCGACAAATTTTGAGTAGACTTCGGCCCAAGTTGTTAGAGAATCCGGGGCGAGGGTCATGAACCAAGCCTTGGCCCAGTCCTTTAGAGTCTCTGGGAAACACCGCATTTTGAGTTGGTCCTCGTTCAGCCCGTGTAGAGGGAACGTCTGGAGGACGGTGTAAAACTCCCAAAGAAAGTGGAGTGGGTCTTCATTGGGGAGCCCGTGGAATAATGGGAGCTGATTGTAGTGGATCATCTTCAGCTCCTAGTTTCAGGCGTCTTGCCCCAACCGGATGCACGATGTGATCGGCCCCATCATTGGTTGGGCCAAGTCCCAGAGAAGATCATGTGGAGGTTGTTGAGCCATCTCTTGTTTGCTTTCTTCATATGACTCGAGACTAAGTTTGTCAAAAGCTCCCTCAAGTTCTCAGGACTGGTTTTGTCGTTCGGTACTAGTATACGTCCACTCTTGGTACGCATACACTCAAACAACAAAAGGGTTACAAGCACCAACAGTAAACAAGAGAAAATAAATGAAAACAAAAGGCAAAGAGAGAATTAACAATTAGACATGATATGAAAAACAAAGAGAGACACCTAAGAAAGAAATCACAAGAAATAAGAGAAACACAAAAGAAGATAAAAAGAATAAAAATAAAAATAAAAAAATAAAAATAAAGTGAATAAGCGCACAAAGTACGTCCTAAACCTTCCCCGGCAACAGCGTCAATTTGTTGTAAATATTTTTCTAGAGTAGAATCGAAAGATTTGAGCACCGGGTCGTTTCTCACGAGGAAGGTTAGCCGGAATACTCTGCACATTTATTCAAGCACAAATAAAAGAAATAAAAATTCCTAAACATTTTAATTCAGATTTTGGTTTGATTTTTTATTATCAACTACTAAGATTTAAATTAAATAAATGGAAATAGCAAATTAACACGTAGAACAATGTGGTGTTATTGCTTTTCTGGCATGCTAGAAATCATGTAAATAGGTGCTTTTAATTCTTAGAAAGCTGTTATTGCTTTTATTTGAATTATAGGAGCATGC
>BKCP01008237.1:84590-102541 GCA_008636005.1 Striga asiatica | reverse complement strand
AACCTTTAGATCCGCTGCGCATAGGTTTACGTTTGCTATTGAATTCGTGATTTGTACATAACGAGATCCTCACAGATCCCAACATGATCTACATCTGGAATAGGATTTGGAGGTAGCGAAAGAGGTATGTCAATAAAGTTAGAGTCATTCGTGACACTACCGGAGGGTGAGTCTGACAAAAGAAAATTGTTAGTTGTAGGCAACCAAGAATCAAAAATACTATTCACACGATCAGTGTTAATTTTGAAAGAAATACGTTCTTTATAAGGAAAACATAATTCGTCAAAGACCACATGCCGTGAAATATATATTTTTTTACTTGGTGGATGAAAACATTTATAGCCTTTAAATTGATCACTATAACCTATAAAAACACAAGGTATGCTTTTAGGATGAAACTTATTTTTTCGAGTATCCCAAGTATACGGAAAGCATTTTGATCCAAAAACACGTAAAGAGCTATATGTGGGGTGAGTGCCGTGTAATATGAGGTAAGGAGAATTAAAATTAAGCGCGGAAGAGGGTAACCTATTAATGAGGTACACAGCCGTTGAGAATGCTTCTACCCATAGAGATAGAGGAGCACCACTATGAAATAACATGGTCATACCTAATTCCCGAATCATGCGGTGCCTCCGTTCAACCATACCTGTTTGCTCAGGTGTATATGGGCACGATTTATGATGAATAATACCAGAAGACAAAAAATGCGTAGACAATCGTTTATTAACAAACTCACCTCCCCCATCAGAATGAAGTATTTTGATTTTCTTGTTAAATTGTCGATCAACATACCGTTCAAAATTGATAAAGGCATCAAATAAATCCGATTTCAATCGTAAAGGAACAATCCATATGTATTTGGAGAAATCATCAACAAAACATGCATAATAACGAAAAGAACCAAGTGATAAAACTGGAGCCGGACCCCATAAGTCGCAATGAATTTTGTCAAAAATATCAGTACTTGAATGCTCAGAACTACTAAAGGGGAATTTACTAAGTTTTCCTAGTTGACAACTATCACAAACGTGCTCATTTTTTGTTGGGCCTGTGACATGAATAAGGTTATTATTCTTGAGATGTAGTAAAGTAGAGTGTTGTGGATGTCCTAAACGCTGATGCCAAATATTAGATGAGCCAGACTTGAAACGGTGAGAGAAATTTAACTCAGGTTGATTGGAAAGGACATAAAGATTTCCCTTACGCCTTCCTTTTATCAACGGTTGGCCTGTTTTCCTGTCCTTAACACAAAAATCTTTATCAGTAAATTCACAATTGACAGGATATTCAGAAGTGAGTTGACTAACCGATAACAAATTTTTCTTTAAACTTGGAACATATAAAATATTATTTAATGGTAAGCTGAAGTTATCTTGACGAATTTCAGAATATCCAATTCCGTCAACAAGTAAGCATGAACCATCACCAAGTAAAATAGAGTCTGATCCACAATTATTTTGGAGGTTAGATAGAATACCTGACTTACCTGTCATATGGTTGGAGGCACCAGTATCAGAGGTCCATTCATTATCAGCAACAGTGGTATCCAATGTGAGGGCGGCTAATGCTTGTGGTAAGTCATCTGTCCCCTTTGATGGTTTTGGAATCCACCAACAAATTTTTGCAATATGTCCTGTTACACCACAATATTGGCACGTCTCATCTCGATAAAGATCTCTTTCAACTTGCGACATACGTCGTTGTCCAGGAGGTGGTGGTTTTTTTGGCTGAGGGCTGAATTTTTCAGAATGAGAGAGATTTTTCGGTTGTTGTGCTATGAAACCTCGTCCTGATGATGTGAACTTGGAGGGTCCTCCTTGACGTTTTTGGTGTTGTCCGAAGAAAGCCATTGGAGTATTAAACGAATTGGTACCGATGTCGGTGTTGTTCATCCAACTACGTCTTTGGTCAAAATTTTGAAGTTGTGCCACTAGTTCAGTGTAAGTGGGTCGGGGAGGTTTCAACATAGTGGTAGTGAAAGTTTCATATTGCGGGCCAAGGCTAGTGAGCAAGTAAAATACCTTTTCTTTGTCAAGGACGGGTTTTCCGATGGCCGCTAAATTGTCACACAGACCTTTGAAAGTACGAATATGGTCTGCAATGGATTTGTCATCATTCTTACGGAGATATGTGAGTTGTTGCCTCAGTGTGAATTCTCTCTCTTGAGAGTCTTGTGCGTAGGCATCTTTGAGGGCTTCCCAGACGCCGAACGCTGTATCTACTCCAATGACCAAGCCGAGTGCTTCTTCAGATAATGTACCAATTAGCCAACCCCGCAAAAGGCGGTCAGCTTTTTTCCACGCGGCGAACTCTTTTGTTAACTGTGGTGTGAATTGTTCGGCATCTAAAGGGTTATTTGGAGTGGTAAATTTTGGTGGTGCTGAGCTTTCATCTGTCAGATGTTCAACCAGCTCTTGGCTTTCAGCAAGGGCTAAAGCTTGTTCTCGCCATAGAGGGTAGTTTGTTGGAGTGAGTTTGAGTGTAATGAAGTTGCCGACGTTTAGAGATAAAGAATTCATGACTGGTTGGTTTTGTATTCTGCTTGTGTTCACTGTCTCTGATACCAAGATAAAAGGAAGAGAGTGTCTGGAGAAAAAAGGATTTTATTAAAGAACTTAAGGAACGATGAACCCAAGCTATTTATTTCTAACTATACAATGTCTCTTATAGAGATTTGTCCAACGGTAAAAATATTACAAAGAAGGAATAAAATCATTTTAGAAAGGAAATGATATAATCAAGGGTAGGATCTACTTGTTGCCTTTTATGTTGAATTTTCAATTCCTCCAGAACTTTATTTTAAGTAACAGAGGTCTCATCACAGGCTGATTTATTGGCCTTAATAATAATAAGCATTTAATAGTTAACGAGTGGACTAGTAAAAAAAATTAGTTGATGAGAAGCCCAATAGCAATTTTGATTTTGGCCCATTAAAACAAAGTAAAAGTCCATGTCTTACTCTCCATCCAACCTCCATTTAAACAATTTTTCACGGTTTATTATAAATAATCTATACTAATTAATGATTATAGGCAACTGCCTAGGCTGGACTATATGTCAATCCGCCTCTGATAACAAGTCACATGTGTGATATTGAAGGAGATTATGATCTACTAGGATCATGATTACTTGGAGATATTAAGATCAACACCAAATCTTCCCAAAAATCTCTTTCGATCTTGCATTTTACACAATTTAATTTGCACGATAATCGCGCAACGTAAACCAATGCTAAAAAGAGAGAATTTGCTGCCTATATATAGATTTGTCTAGTGGACAAAGACATAAGATAAGTGAAAGCCTTTAACTTCAAGTAAAAGGACCTGAAATTAAGTTAAGAAGCCATGATATATTACTCATGTTCCCGCTTTTTATCTTCGACCGCTTGTTTTGGTTCTCTTGCTGAGCCACCCATTTGCCGTCAAGAAGGTAAGCATATCTGCAGCTACACTGATGGCAATTTATTTAGATCAATATTTTATTTATATTTTATTTTTTGATAAGTTTCACAAGTATAAACTCTTCCTTGGACCATTCAATCAAACAACCTCTTTTTATGCCTGTTAGAACGTGAAACAACAAAATGCCGCCTGTAACCATTTTAGGACATTCAATAAACTGATTTTTGCATTTAATAAACTGATTTTGAAGTCCAACTAGAGTTTGGCAAAATGAGGTTTTCGTTCAAATAATTGGACTTTCCATTTCCTTTTAGCTTTGGATAACTGTTCCTCATCAAAGTTCAAAATATGCTAGGAATGATCATGACCTTTTTGTTCCACTCGTTCTAGTCATTGACATGGTTGTTTTGACCATGTCAACCCTTTGTCCGCTTTTTTGAATCATCGATCAAGCGGCTAAATAAATATTTTTTAGAAATTTCTATCCGAAAACGTGAAATGTTAATGAAAGGGAACAAAAAAAGGATCTTTCACATTGATAATGATTTTACTCAGCCTAATTTTCCTTGATGTTATTTCTTTTAATTTTTCTTGGTCCCATTGTATAGTCATATGTGGTGTACTTGGGAGGTCATTCACATGGAAAAGAAGCCACACAAATTGATTATGATAGAGTCACTCAGTCTCATTATGACTTTCTTGGGTCATTCTTGGGAAGGTACGTAATTAAGTGAAGTTCGTTTAAAAATCATCAAGAGAAAAATGGAGTTCCGTAGTTCAAATTTCTCATTTTCCTGATAAAAAAGATTGCTCCAGTACTATCTTCATTCTTTTTATACAGTTCGGATAAGGCCAAAGCTGCTATTTTTTACTCTTACACTCGACACATCAATGGATTTGCTGCAACTCTCGAAGAAAATGAAGCAGATCAAATATCCAGTACGTGGTTTTGTCTATATTTTTCATTTTTATTTTTTTACAGTCTTATTTGTTCTAATAACTATGTTCAATATATTACATGATCATTCTCAGAGCATCCAGAAGTTATATCTATATTCTTGAATCAAGCAAGAAAGTTACACACGACGAGGTCGTGGAATTTTCTCGGTCTCGAAAACGATGGAAAAATTCCATCCGACTCTTTGTGGATGAAGGCTAAGTTGGGTGAAGATGTCATCATCGGCAATATCGACACGGGTTTGTTTTCTTATAACTTGTCCAATGTATCATTTACACTATTATATATGCATATGTTTATTTCTATGTTATATGCAAGAGGAACTACATTTGTTGTCCATGCATATATATGATAATAAGTATTGTGTTCGAACCAGGCGTGTGGCCAGAATCGAAAAGCTTTAGCGACGACATAATAAATAGTCCGATTCCATCAAAGTGGAAAGGAGAGTGCTCAAATGAATTCGATCCCAATTTTCGATGCAACAGGTTGTGAATTGTAAACTAAGTTATTACAATTTAATATTTGATGAACACTTGGTTACAAGGTGTTATGTTGCAAATTTCCATTCACATTTTTCCAACAATTTATTCGATGCATGAAGGAAGCTGATCGTGCCCGCTACTTATCCAAGGGGTACGTCGCGGCCGGGGGACACCTCAACTCAAGCGACTACACGCCGCGCGACAATAAGGGCCACGGGACCCACACCCTGTCGACAGCTGGCGGCAACTTTGTTCCTGGGGCCAACATATTCGGCTACGGAAACGGCACCGCCAAGGGTGGGTCCCCCATGGCCCGCGTGGCAGCCTACAAGGTCTGTTGGCCCGTCATCGAAAAAGGAGGGTGCTTTGATGCTGACATCATTGCGGGCTTCGACATGGCAATCCACGATGGGTTGACGTGATCTCGGCTTCTATCGGTGGTGATGTCGCTGAACAATATTTTGCAAACAGTGTTGCCATTGGGTCGTTTCACGTAGTGAGTCATGGGATCGTGGTCGTTTGCTCGGCAGGAAATTCGGGGTCAAATCTGGGTGCGGTTTCAAACAATGCGCCTTGGATGATCACGGTTGGTGCAAGCACCATGGATCGAACATTTTCTAGCTATTTAATATTAGGGAACGAGAAATACGAGGTATGTATGTATCTTCTGTTTCTCCCTTAAGTTGATGTTTAATTCTTCATTGAACAATTGAGAGTTGAATAAGAAAATAGACATTTGTGTGATGAAGTAGTTGTTGATGCGCAGGGACAAAGCCTTTAAATAAAATATCTTCCAGAGGGAAAGCGGTTCCACATAATTTATGCCAAATATGCAAATGCCACTAACGTAACAGCGGAACAAGCGTAATTTTTTTTTTTTTTTTCCTTTGAGGAACATGATTTTACTCGCCTAATTTTGAAAAAGTTGAAATATGAAAAAACTATGGGATGAAATGCAGGGAGTTGTGTGAACCTAATTCTCTGGATGCTAATAAGGTGAGAGGGAAGATCTTGGTTTGTCTAAGGGGAATCACTGCAAGGGTCGACAAGGGCAGGCAAGCCGCCTTAGCTGGTGCTGTGGGAATGGTTTTAGCAAACGATGAGGCCTCTGGGAATGACATCAAAGCCGAAGCTCATGTCTTGCCAGCTACACATATCAGTTACAAAGATGGAGTTGCTCTCTTAACTCAAATGAATAAAACAAGGTGAACAAAATCACATATATAGCTATCTTTCACCACATGCTTCTGTAAAAAGATATTGTTAAAAATATTTCAGGCTATGCAGGTCTCCCAAGGCTCGTATCACCAAACCAATAACTCGTTTAGACGTAAAGCCAGCGCCAGTAATGGCAGCTTTTTCATCGCAAGGGCCGAATCTCGTTATGTCGAAAATTCTCAAGGTTTTGAGTAATACTGAACCTTGTAAATTCTTGTTTCATTAATTTAGTTATATTTTATGGATTGATTACAATTTCTTGTTCTCAGCCGGATATCATGGCACCAGGAGTTAGTATCATAGCCGCATATACCGGAGCGGTTGGACCGACAGGCCAAGACTTTGACAAGCAACGTCTGCCGTTCAATTCTATGTCGGGTACTTCAATGTCTTGCCCACACGTTGCTGGGGTCGTCGCCCTTTTGAAGAAGCTCTACCCAAAATGGAGCCCGGCTGCCATTAAGTCTGCCATCATGACCACTGGTGATTTTACCTACATTAATTAAGTCACCAATCATCAGTGCACAAACATGGATGCCTATGAATATTTCAGAAGAAATCACAAGAATAATAATTTGTTATGTATGGTTTTCTTTTTATTTTTTTTATTTTTTTTTTCAGCAAGTACACTCGACAACACTTGGAACTCAATCACCAACAGCAGCAACTCGACAGCTACGCCGTTCAATTACGGAGGAGGACACATTGATCCGAACCGCGCAATGGACCCTGGACTCGTTTACGATTTACAAACAACATATTACCTCAACTTGTTATGCGCAATCGGTTATAACCAAACGCAGATTAAGTTGTTCTGGAAAAAATCATTCACTTGTCCCAAGCCGGATATTAGACTCATCGGCTTCAACTACCCCTCGGTCACTGTTCCCTTCCTCAAGCGCCCAGTCACCGTGACAAAGAAGGTAAAAAAATGTAGGTGCACCGGGCACTTAGAAAGCCTCTGTTCGTAGCCCAGATGGAATATCAGTAAAAGTCGAACCGGATGAGCTGGAATTTAATTTTGTTGGGGAGGAGAAAGGATTCAATATTAAAATACAACCTAACAAATATGGTGGTAGCAAAGATTATGTATTTGGGGAGCTGACATGGTCTAACGGTCAGCACAAGGTGACGAGTCCAATTGTTGTTAAGCAGATACAGAAGAAAATCAGCTCCAGATCAAGGCGTGTTCTCAAACATGCCAATTGACTATCTCAATGTCTCTCTATTGGACTTTCTTTTTCTTTTTTCTTTTTTCTTTTTTTTTTTCTTTTTCATTCTTCTTTTTCATACGTTGGATGAACATTATGAAGTCATATATATATATACATGAANGATGTAACCAACACAAAACATTTGAATACTACGTACTAATCATTTTCAATATAATCTTACTAGTCCGAGCAAATAGAGTGTGTCGGGTGGTGATAATCGGATACTACTGGCCGAATAATGCGGTTCAGTAGACTAATTAAACGGACTCGTAATTAAACAGGCTTGTACGGAATTCAATAGTTAATAGTATAGTATCTGTAATATATTTTGCTGTAATTAATGTGAAGGGATTGATTGGTGGACCTTTGATGACTTTATTAGTTCCTTTTGAAATTAACTTAAGTAAAATTGCTAAATAAAAAAAGAAAAATTACCTTCCTGACCACATATAGTTTACTTTGGGACAAAAATGTTACGCTAATTTTTTTTGGTACATTTCTACACAACAATGTTACTTTTTTGCATCAATTTTTAATTACATTTTCATATTTATATATATATATATATAGTCTTACCAAGTCAAAATATTTTTTAAAATATAGCATCGAATTTGCGGGTATTTTGGTTTAGAAGTCTTTCAACCCGAGCACACAGTTTGGAAAAGAAAACTTCTTCACGCGCCTTTCTCCTACATTCAAACAGCCCCGATCTCATCCCCCAGTCATCAATCATCCTTCTCCTTGATTGCATTTTGGTAGGGTTTTTTCTTTTCTTGGTTTGTCATCAGAAGGTAAGACTCATGATAAGGTTGCTTAGTTCTATGTAATAGAATTCTAGTGAACTAGTTCTGGTTTTTGATATAGAATTTTGGTGAATTTTATAGATTTTCTGAATTGATTCTTTTTAATTTATATAACTCTTCTCATTTATAAATTGTATAAAATCATCTTAAAACTTGAAAAAAAAAAAATATATGTTTATTCGTGTGCATTGGCAAATTGGGTCATTGCGCTTGTTGTTTGTTGGTTTCTATCATTTTTTCTTTTATTTACTGTTGGGTTTTTGTTTATATACCATTTATATATTGTATATGGATACAAATGATTTTTGTTGTTTATTTTAATATGTTTATATGTTTATTGCGCTTGTTGCTTATTCTTGATTTATGCATTTCACTTTCAGAAAGATCTTGTTTTGAATCATTGACTCAAATTACATACGTCCGGCCAAAAAAATAAACTACAAAACACTATAATTACAGTGTATGTATTTTATTAACATGATAAAAGAAAAACAAATTCCCAAACTATATAATTGTTAACTATCATTTAGAATCAGTAAACCATAATTACGTTGTAACATTTTGATTCTTATGTTATACATAAACATTTTGTAACTGGTATGAGAATCGGCTACATTACGGATAGGGTCATAAATATACATATTTTTACTAAAAAATAATTTGAAAAATATCATAAACAGAATTATAACAAAATATGACATTTGATAATATAAATATGAATTTTTATTCATAGAAGATGATGAGTCGACCCACCTAAAAGTTAAGTTGCTTCATAAAAGAAATTGTGTCTTTCACCCACAAGAAGGGATGAAGCTTTTCAGAATAAAAATAAATAAATCTTTTGAGGTGGTTTTTTTTTCGAAACGATAGATTTTATAGAAAACAAACACAAATACAACTAAACAACAATTAGAATATGTCAAACAGTTATCTAACTGAACCTAAAGAGACAACCATGCCGCGAGCGTCTAGAGAATAGACTAACTCACCCACAAACTAGCAAAACACCACAACACGACATGATGCCACACAACACAAACAAACAACATACAACAACACCAACAAAAAACACAAAACACAAAATCAACAGAAATCACCCTCCTCACCACAGGCTAGACTATCCGCAACACACCCTGCTCCGACACCCAGAGACAACCACCACCCCACTCGGATAGAACTTCGGCTCGAGTACTGCTCCAAAAACTCGAGTGAAGCCACGGCAAGTTGGAACCACACTAGACGACCAAAATCTCCTCCCAAACGGACTGCCTTTGGAGCTGAGACCGGAGGCCAGCTGACGACTCCCCCCACCCCTCCCACCGACAACAACCACAACTCCAATTGACCCAAAATCCGCACAACCAACCAGCCATTAAAGCCTCACTCCCCACCTTACGACCAAACCACTCCACCACAGACCCATACACCCAATCACCCAAACATGCCTAAACCCCTAAACCAGAGCCAGAAAGACGGAGAGAGAGGAGGAGGAGTCTTACCTCAACCCCAACCATCTCCGATGAGGCGGATTGGGGTCTGACGAGCTTGCCCGGCTCGGAAGTCAAAAAGCACCGCTCAGCAACATAGGCGCCTTGGCAGAAAGGGGGAGTCTTCGGCTCCAAAAGAGACAAGCTGCCCGGCCAGCGGCGGCTGGAACCGGGCCGCATTGAGAGCCCTGTGGAGAGGAGGTGACGACGACGAAGGAAGGAACATGCGGCTAGAGATTTGGGAGAAAGGGACTTTTTTTTCGGATGGAGAGAGAGTTTTTTTGAGGTGGTTTCCATCTGTAAAAATATTCAAGTGTTTGTAATAATTAAAGTATAATTTAATTTGCAATTCTTATTCAATTCGATTATAATAATCAAATATATATTACTCAAAATTTGTTTACAAAATCTATTTATAAAGACACAAACATATATAATACAAAATTACATATAAATATATTTACTTTTAATATTTTTTATATACATTATGGGGATAAAGTTATGTATTTTATATAATATATCAAATTGTATATAATTATTATTAACCAATTGGATACCCAATAATTTCAAAAGAAACATGCCTACGTTAGAATTCGAATTTGAATAAATTTCGAATATAGAATGACTTTTTTACTCAAATGCAAATTTCTCGGTTACGAATATAGAGAAGTATCGAATTTTGTATCACTAAACTTATCCAAAAAAATTCAATTAGGCTGGTTTAATTTATACACAGCCAATAGCAATAGGCCTCAAAGGTTGAACATACACAGGCGTTGGGTTTACTTGGATCCCTCACGTCGGAAAAGCCACCGGCCGACTCGCCTTCCTTTTTTCACGCCGACGATACCATCAATCTGACCAGACGGTGGGAATTAGAACCCTAAATCACACCAAGGTTCTGAATTTTCAACGTTAACTTGTCCCACCCCAAATTCAACCCTCATTGATGCATAAAGAGTTTACTTTCTTCAATAGCCTCACGATCGATAAAAGCATGCGCGTCACTGTGTGACCACACTCGCAGCAGTTGTTGACTTCACAACGGTCTGAATTTTCCACTCTATGGATCCCTAACTGCCTTTTGCGTGTGTGGAATTTCTAATCGCTTTCGTTTTCTGGTCATTTATGTTGCTTAAATATTCGTGAATTTTGATGTTTTTTTTATCCCATGTATATATGGAAAAGCAAGCTTTTTTACGTGATAGAACGTTTTAAAAATTGATTCTGGGATTTTTTTTTCTTAATTTATTTAGCAACTTGGGTATATCGGTTGGCCTTGTTCCTCTAGGGAAGTTGAAGGGGTTGCAATTATAACATGTAATGTAATGATTTTGTACTGGCGACCCCTTTTCAAACTACTTATAATGTTTATCTGAACAAATTCGATGTGTGGATTGAGACTGCACTCATGGAGGTAGTGTTATCTTTTATATGCATTTTCCTTTGTCTGTGTATCAGCATGAGACTGAAAGGTTCTGAGATTGTGGGTGGATTGAGTTTGTGTAGCCAAATATTCATAGCATACATATGAATATGGATGTTAGTCGTTCAATCAATCATTTTAGCATTATTGGGATCAAGTTATTTGAAATACTATTGTAATAAAGATATATAGTTTTATTTGATTGAATAAATGAAATCAAAGCATTACAGTCAACATTTCTAGTGGCTATCAAAAGTTATGTGCAATCATGATTTTATACAGTAGCCAATTTGTGCCGAATTACTGGTCATAACCTAAACTCCTAGTTCTCAGTAAAGTATGCTGCATTTGATATTCTTTGAAATCGAAAGTTAATCAGTATAATCCTTGTTCTATAGATGGGATCATTGGCGGGAAAATCAACGTCGGATGGCCCGGACCTTGAAAACCTGCAGCTTGTCGACCAACAACCAGTTGATCGGAAGCCATCTTCTCTGGATATAGCTCCACAGAGACCCTCCTTTACTGATGGACAAGAACACTTTGGTCGTAAAAGTATATTGAGGAACATATTTCGCAGCATAAAGATTGCTTTGTTTTCCAACAAGTTAAACTTGTTGATACCATGTGGTCCTTTGGCTATATTAGTCGATAAGCTAACAAACCACCATCTAGTAAGTTACAAACTTTTTTACCAGAAGAAATTACTTCCCGAGATGCAATTTCTTATATATTGACTAATTAAGTGATTAGAGTATTTTCAGGGATGGGTCTTCTTTCTAAGTTTATTGGGCATCATTCCTTTGGCTGAGCGTTTGGGCTGGGCTACGGAGTATGCTCTCAATCTCTTCTTTAAGTGGATAGTATTTATAGAAGCTTGCAACACTACTCATATATGTAACAATTTGGTTTCCCTGCAAATCCTTTCTCTTAACCCAGCTCTGGAGAAGTCTATTTGGCTTCAAGGCTCTGTACACTATTAGTAATACTCGTTTTTCGTGGATAAGAAATGACAATGTGAAATGGTTACATATACAGGAAATTCAGTTTTATGTCCTGACTTAAGTTGCCTGCCAGTGTCTTGCATGTGTTACGTAAAGGATATTCTGATTTGCATGATACCAAAGTTTTGTTCTGCTCGTATTGTTGAGTAGACCATTGCTTGATACAATTGACATTGACCTTCTCTTTTGTGCAGGCAGCTTGCATTCTTTACCGGCCCTACAGGTTTGGTTCTACTAATTCCTTTCATTTTTCGATACAAACCGTAAAACCACTGTAAACCCACTTGTAAGGAACAAAAGAAAAATAGTGTATTTGTGCTTGTGTAATTCTGCAAGGATGATGTATGTATGCTGCTTAAGGCTTAAATATAATGTTAATGTTTGTTTTTCTGGTACTTATGATAAACTAAAACTATGATTAGTTAGATCACAGTTTAGGTCATTCAGGAGTAAGATAATTCTATTACAATATCATACAATTCCTGCAGAACCACAGTTCTTGTATTTCTCTAACTTACATGCATCTGTGTTAGCATTTTGTGTTTTAAGCATCAGAATCGTAGTCATCCTGAAATTTCACTGGCACAAGTTTAGCTAAATAAACATTATTTGTCAGATTTGTTCCTGTAATTCTATATAAAGGCCCTTTACAATGACTTTGTTTTGTGTATCTTCAGTTGGAGGTCTTCTAAATGCTACATTTGGCAATGCTACCGAGCTAATAATATCTATGTATGCTCTGAGAAGAGACATGATTCGTGTTGTTCAGTTATCACTGCTTGGGTCGATTCTTTCTAACATGTTGTTGGTGCTTGGATGTGCCCTTTTTGGAGGAGGAATTGTTCATTTTAGAAGGGAACAAGTATTTGACAAGGTTGGTGAATTTATTTTGCTGTGCCAGTTTGCACCATATGATCTAACATGAGACAATGCTGTGAGTTATATGTTCAGTTATGGTTAACTAACTTATATTTATTCATTGCTTTAGTTATATGCTTAATTATGGTTGTCCATATAGGCAATTACATGGATTTGTTATTTCGAATTTTTTAGGCATCTGCAACAATGAACTCTGGGTTGCTGTTGATGGCGGTTATGGGTCTCATGTTTCCAGCTGTTCTCCACTTCACACATACTGAATTGCATTTCGGAAAGTCTGAGCTGGCACTTTCGAGGTTTAGCAGCTGCATTATGCTGGTAGCTTATGGTGCATACATTTTTTTCCAGCTGACCACTCAGAAGAACCTCTATGCCCGTTTAAATGAGGAGGTAGATATCTCCTTTATCATGACCACTCTTCATATTGGAGATATTTATTTGATAGCCATATTTCATTTTATCAAGAAAAGGTTGTGATAAAGCATTGAAGATAATCGACCATCTTATATATTTTCCTTTTTTCCCTTCATTTTTAAATAAAGTTTTGTGTCTTTCCAATATAAAGTTGGCTACAATAAATGGGTGGGAATGTTTTCTCACGAATCATTTGGATACTTGTTCATGTCTCTGCCTTTCTCATTTCATGCATTTTACTTCAGTACAAGACTTTGGGAACTTTGGAGAACATCAGCTGTCCATCTGTATTCTTGGAAATCTGCCGACGGTGTTTTGTTTGCTTGTCTGAGCAAATCAATTACTGCATTTGGCTATTTTTTTTTATAATCGTAATGGCTTGCTTCTAGGAAGAGAGTCCAGCTAGTGAGGGCTCAGATGACAATGACGTGCCAGATATCTCAAAGTGGGAATCAATCGTGTGGTTATTTATGTTAACTTCCTTGATATCAGTCTTGTCGGAATATTTAGTTAATGCCATAGAGGTAACGACTCTTTATCATTACAATTTCTTGATCTAATAATAACAAATGCAACCACCTCTTTTCTTTATATCCGTAAAGTTGTTTCTAGATAAAAAGTACTTTCACTTGCATTCCATGTAGTTCCACTGCAACACTGTTTATTAAATTAAAGTATTTTCCTCCTTTAAGAAATGAAAAAATGAAAAGAAAGCAAGGTAAAAGGAACAAACGATTAGTAAGTGATGTTCTATTTATTAATTTATATATATGCGTACATTCTTTTGAAATTTCTTTCAGGGGGCATCTGTGTCGATGAATATTCCGGTAGCATTTATTAGCGTTATCCTGCTGCCAATTGTGGGGAATGCAGCTGAACATGCGGGCGCTGTTATGTTTGCTGTTAAAGACAAGCTTGTTGGTTTTTTTTTTTTTTATCATTTTTAAAATAAATCATTTAATTTTATTTTTGTTGAATTAAATTTTCAATTTTTCCCTCATGCGCGCGCAGGACATTTCTCTGGGAGTGGCGATTGGCTCGTCAACCCAAATAGCAATGTTTGGGGTTTGTGCTTCTATCTATGTCTCCTTTTTCCTTTCATCATTTTATTCATTTATTATTTATAATTCCCTTAAATTATAACTGAAGATACCTTTCACTGTGATCGTGGGCTGGGCCATGGGACGGCCAATGGACTTAAACTTTCAACTATTTGAGACTGCTACTCTCCTTATGACAGTTCTTGTAGTAGCCTTCATGCTGCAGGTTTGCTCCTAAAGTTTCACCATTTTCTTGTTCATCTTTCCCAGTTCATAGGGATTCTTTTCTCGGGCCAAATATTTGTCTGTCTTAATCGTAATTTAATGTGGCTTGCAGGAAGGTACATCAAATTATTTCAAAGGACTAATGCTTCTTTTATGCTATCTAATAGTCGCGGCTAGTTTCTTTGTACATATAGACCCTGAATCCATCAGTGAGTGACTCGTGTTCCTGTTTGAAGATAAATGGTGGTAGATAGGTAGCTATTCTAGTTTTGCAAATTGATGCATTTAGTTCACAACACATGTTAATTCTAGTTTTTATACTTCAAGGTATTCTTACAACTTCATACTTGTTTATTGTGTATAGTTTATCGAACTTTTCTTCCCAACTTGCTCGATTCATGGCTGTGCAGCTTAGAACAGAAAGGAGTTGAATTTATGTGATGAGTCTATATATCTTCATTCTTATCATTTTCGATTTGTGTTGAATGCCAAAGTAACATTGGTGGGGTCTGTCTCAAGCTTTAACCTTGTGTGGGTTGTGTGTGTTCAGTGAGATGGAAAAATAGCGTCAACTTCAGTTTTGAGCTCCTTTATTTGGTACAAATACGGTTTTACAATTGACAACTACTTATGTGATTAAATTAAATATGTTTCAAATATATCAGGCAACTTGGTAAATATATGTACTCGTGTTCTTATATTTTTAGCTTTATTGGGTATTTGGGTCCGATACTGTTTTAAGTGATCTGGATACTATACAAGTTACATGGTTTGAACGGTTTTGCTATGGAGCCAACTGTTGGCTCCATAGCAAAACCGATGGTTTGAATCCTAAAATACTCTTTTCATTGTAAGTCTTTTTTTATTCTTTATTTATTTTCTTTTTTGGCTTCTTTATCATTCAAGTAGGCAAATAAAGCTACTTGACATAATTGTTTACTATAAAAGGATATAAAAAATGATGTGTGTGATAATTGTGGATTTTAGAAGTGATGTAATGCATGACATACTAAATGTAGATTTAGTTCATATCAAGTGCATACTATTAAATGCATATTTATTTCATACATAATGCATATTACGGTCAACATCAAACGACGAAAGTCAAAGTTCAGTGTCGAAAGTCAACACCAAAAATCAACGATCGGCGTCGGACATGGCTAACTTCGCAACCGCCTGGACCGCCTAACTCGCTACCTAGACCTCCTAAACATGACTAACTTCGCACCCGCCCCTAGGCGGCGCCTAACTGCTCAAGCGTCCAGAAAGGCTGCCCAAACGAAAATCGAGATGCCTGAATTCTACTGGCTCGATTTTTAGAACAGTGGGTGATTCTTTCTACATGCAGCTGTTGTATTTGCTTTTTCTGTGTGGAATTTTTATGGAATTTGAAACATGATTGATTAGTTCTTTGATAATAAGGTTAACTGGTCATTAATTGGTTCAAAATTATAATATGAAACTACCAAATAAATTTCTATTGTTTTTAATTGGTTCAAAATTAGTTCTACTCGATATTAACTGGTTATTTAACTTGGTTTAAAAGGATTACAAAAGGGAATAATATGATCAAACACTTTGAGCCAACACACATCACCGATGCCCATCATTATAGACATGACACTAACAGTTACATTAACAACTTTCTTATCATTATAGACATGACACTAGCAGTTGCATTAACATTTAGCACTCACATAGAGTTTGCCTGCGCACGTGTGATCAGTGGCCACACTGACAGGGTCGATCTTCCCCATTGTAGATGCCTTGTGAGTATTTCGTGCATCTAACTTTTTTAAAACGTATTTTTAAAATACGGTTTATAAATAAAATTATTTAAAACGTATTTAAAAAATATGTTTTATAAATAAAATTATGTAAAACGTATTTCAAAAATATGTTTTATTTATTATTAAATTAAGTTCATAACATAATTAATTTAATTAACTTTAAAATGTATTTAAAAAATACGTTTTTAAATAAAAACGTATTATCAAAATACGTGCTTTTAATTTTGGTCCACACTTTTTTTTTCTTTTTTTTTTGGCCACTTAATTTTTTTATTTTTTAATGTGGTTAAAAAACCCCATAAAACCATACATAAACTATATAAAGAAAGAAAAAATATCTCAAGCATACCGTTTACAAAACAAACCTATGAATTAATTGTATAAGAGCAAGACCAATGTTGTGCTACAATGCTACTTTACCCATCATTTCTTGAAATATATGCTCACCTTGCCTGGTTAGCTCGATAGAGCGGCAGGCTCGATGTAATTGAGCTCTTTTAGATAGATTTTCGGTGGCTAAGCAATTGTTACTCGTGTAGTGAGAAAAACCTTCTTTGTGGTTTCATTTCTTTGAGTTCAATTACGAGTTGGAGAGTTTGCGATATATGTCTTTTCATAAAGCGAAGGACAGATCTCAAATCGATTTTTACAAGTAATTTTGACCTTGCATCTTACCTTATCCGGAAGTGCAAGGCAGCAAGACGATGTAGCTGGCTAGCAAGCGAGTTCAATCAGTAAAATTAGCTGAAGTCAATCTATCTTGACCAGAGTTGTGCGAAAAACTTGTTCCCATGTTTATATTTTCGCAGTATTCTGAAGATATGAACAGTGTCATTGTTCATTGTGGTACAATTTTTGTTTCGATTTGTATTTTCTTTTTAATTGATTTTTATTTTATATATTATATTGACAAAGTATACATTAATAAAAGTACTTACTCTGTTAAAAAAAAAAAATGATTTTATTCTTGTTTTTCGTAATAATATATTTCATGTAGAGTAAAATTTAGCACGGCCGACTAGAGATGAAAGCTAAATATTAGTATTTTCTATTCCAAATTAGTGTAAACTCAGCACTAAAGTATATCAAACGATTGAAGATGGTCTAAGGAGTTCTTTGAGAATTTTAAATCCACGATTGACATCAACCTACTTGGCTCGGTCCTTCAACCTACTTCGACCCATCATTAAGAGTTGTCAACAACCATTCTTGATCCATATCTGCTAATTGGAGATTTGATAGTCGGCGACAATGATTGGGAAATTAAATATATAAACTAAATCTACAAAAGATCGAGAGGTGACCTATATAGAGATGACAAGAAAGAAATTATATAATTGTGGAGGGATATATGAGAAACGATGCTTGTATTAAATACATAAAAATTATATACTTGGAGAAAGGAAAATCTATAGGAGATAATTTGGTATTAAATACATAAAAATAAAAAAGAATACTGACCCAATGATGAAACAAAATTGAATCAACACCGTCCTCCTAGGACACAACTCAAGAAGCCGAGACGCAATTTCTCGCGCATTAAAGACCAAATCCCCCCAAAAGTTCCATAACAATTATTAACAACAGCCCAGGAAGAAGAGAAG
>BKCP01008237.1:51668-84549 GCA_008636005.1 Striga asiatica | reverse complement strand
AAAAACAAGAAAAAAAAAAAAAAAAAAAAAATTGATAAAAAATATAATTTTTTTTAGAATCCCCTAATATGGCTTCGAGAAATCAATCCAATTTCCAAGATTTTTTGCCCCTCATGGCCGAGAAGCTCGGCGGGGAAGGATTAATCGGCGAGCTCTGTAATGGGTTCCGGCTGTTGATGGATTCGGACAAGGGCGTAATCACATTCGAAAGCCTGAAAAAGAACTCTGCTTTCTTGGGCCTGCAAGAACTTTCAGACGATGATTTACGAGGTATGCTGAAAGAGGGCGATTTTGATGGAGATGGGGCACTTAATCAGATGGAATTTTGCGTGTTAATGTTTAGGTTGAGCCCGGATTTGATGGACCAGTCTCAGTATTTGTTGGAGGAGGCTCTTGAGAGAGAAGGGTTCCCAGATTGTGAGATGTTTTTGTAATGNAACTTGATTTTGGGATTTTTACTTGTCTTGTTTAATCAATTCTTTGACAGCATGTAATTTGTATCCAATTAATTGTTGAATTGTTTGTTCTTGGGAGGTGTTGAAAAGCTCGGATATCCCCGAATGCAGTTAAGAATTGTATAAATTGGATATCCCCGAATGCAGTATAAATTGTATAAATTTGATATCCAATTTATCCAATTTATACTGAATTTTTCTTTTTTTCCTTTTCTTGTAATGTTTTCCCCTATTATAAAACTGCAAATGTGAATCTTGCTGTGTCATGTTTTATTGTGTACTGAACTATGTGGTCAAAATTATGGTAGTTTTGGTGTACAATGTGCATAATGTTTGGTAGTCTCCAGAATGGTTAAGATGTGGGGAAATATTAATTATTTTTATAAGGTGAAATTATAAAAATATGAAATAGTAATACGATAATGATGAGTGATTGGAATAATATGGAGCAAATGAATAATAGTATTTATTAAAAAATGTGCTGTAGTTGTTGGTTTTTATTTCAAACATGTATCAGAAAAATTAAAAAGAAAAAAAACTGATGGAAAGTACTCCTTGGGATCTTTATAGACCTTTTTACATGTTTATTATATTTTAAAAAAAATTCGTTGAGATACTATCATTAAAAACAAATCATAAATAAATCATTTAAATATGAATCATAAACCTAAAAATAAAACAATTTAGAAACTAATGACAAAAAAAATAACTAACCATCCATAAAAATAAAAACAAAAATTAATATATTTATAACTAAAAAAATCTCGTAAATGGATAAGTAAAAGGGATTTGTAAGTGGACGGAGTATTTTTCTCATCCTTATATCCGGAATAATGCTTTCTTGTCATAAGACGTAATAATGTGTAAGTATTTTGAGTTGTTAATTTTAAGATGTGGTGTGTAAATCAAAAGATAGTATCATTGGTAGTATATCAAACTTTATATCAATCATTATATTTTTTGTAGCATGTATTATGAGTTGTTAATTTTAAGATGTGGTGTGTAAATCAAAAGATAGTATCATTGGTAGTACATCAAACTTTATATCAATCATTATATTTTTCGTAGCATGATCCTTATATCCATGCCTAAATTTTGAAATAAGTACCCTCTGCACGAGCCTAATTTTCTATACTACTCATTTAACGAGAAAAAAATAAAAAAAATCGCACATCAAACTCCATTAAGTCTGAATTATGAAATTGAGAAAATTCACGAAATTGAGAAAATTCAATTCCACTTTCTCTAATATCGACGCAGCCATCACCACCCTCACCATCTTCTCCCCACCGGACTCCGCCTTCACTTCCGGTCAGCCGCCTCTCACCCACATCCTCCTTCACTTCTCCCCCTTCTCTCTCTCCCCGTCATCCTTCCTCTTCCTGCCCTTCACCTCCACAGTTCCGTCCTTCTCCCCCGCCAGCCACCTCGTCGTGACCTCCGGCCAGCCTGAACAAATATCCATCAACAGAGTCTCTGATACCCCAATTTTCGACGACGGATTTGTCTTCGTCTACGCAATTGACGGTTTCTTCCACCTGAAATTCACCCTAGCAGATGCAGATCCGGCCAACCCGAACCCTAGATCCGATTTCCATTAGCATGAATTAATGTGTCATTATTGAGGTAAATTGGAATATGTGGCTTTGCTATTTGTGAATTGGATGATTATTTTGTCATTATTGCCATATATTAATTTGTCATTATCTATTGAAATAAATTTATCGAGAATCTCAACAGAATGTTTTGGTTTTCACTCCTAGGGCGTGCCAGATTTGCTGCCGAGCTTAACTGCTTTTTAGCTCACAAACGAACAAATCAACTCGGTTCAGGAGGTAAAAAAAGTCTGCTCAAAATTCATGGGCGTTTTTTTTTTTTTTTTTTTTTTNAATTGATTTTTTTTTTTTTTTTTTTTTTTTTTGTGTTTGTTACATTGATTTGTTGATGAGTTTCGATTTATTGTTGTTGTTGTGGTGGTTCGTACAATAGAAAGTTACGAGGATTAGAAATGAACATCTTGATCATGCTTGTGGTGTGATCAATGACCGAGTGAAAGGTTCACTAAAGGTGACTCGAGCTTTTGGGGCCAGTTTTCTCAAACAGGTGTGTATATGTGAGTATGTATGTTCTTTTGAGGCATATTCTTTGTGGTTTTGGATTTTGCTCTTTCACCCCGATGAAGCATAATATGGTTCTGATATGCTTGCTAAACGCAACGTGTCCTTGTAGAAGGTTTTTAGAAATGTATGTCGAGTTGCTTTTGCGGTTTTATTTTTATTATACAAAAGGAAAATATATTGTTTTATAATGATTATGAATTGATTGATGAGTGTTTCTTGATGCTTTGATGTTATCCAAATGTTCTTGAGGTATTAAACCATAAATTTTAGGCTATTTGTTTTATGTGTGGCTTTGTTGTTTGTGAATTGAGGTAAATTGGATGATTATTTGCTTTGTCTATTAGACTATAGAGTATTCGAAATGATTTCGGGTTTTGCAGTGCTGGTTGGTGAATATAGATAAATGGCTACTTGTGGAATTTCGATCGTTCCAACTATGTTTTCTTGTGAGTTGTGATACTATTTTAGTCTATTTTCTGAAGTTCCTCTGTTTTACTCATCGGCCAACCGATATGTTCTTTCCGTCAGATGAGAAGAGAGGTGAAAATGGAGACTCGAAGGTCGGAAAAAGTGATGGGCTGCGTTTTATATTTTTCGATGGCTCCGATTACCCCTTCTTTCTAATTTACGTGTGTTAATTTTTAGAAAATAAAAATTAAAGTAGCTTTTTTAGTGTTAGTTTGATGTTTATTTGATGTTTATCTATAGTTTTCTTGAAGATGAGAGCTTGAATAATCTGTGGAAGTTTTTTATAAAGTAGATTTTTGAGTGTTAATTGATCTATGATTTCATTACGTGTGTTAATTTCTGGGAACAAAATTTAGTTTTTTGAGAATTAATTCGATGTTTATCTATGATTTCTTGAAACTCGGAGCTTGAATAATATGTAGAAGTTTTTTTTTATTTACTGCAAATGTGACTCATGTCTTGCAATTAATTCTCTAAATTTTGATGTAGAGAATTTGAAAGCTACTTTCGCGTTGTTGTGCCGATTGGTGATCGTTGTTTATGTGTGTGCTTACTATGTGATATATTTGTATTTTAAATGATTTTGAAAGTTAATTTGATTGTTTATATGTAATCAAAGATATGATTATATAGGTATTAATTAGGTTTTTTTTTGTTTATTTGTAGTTTATATTCAGTTTATTGTTTTAATTAATTAGGTTTTTTTAGTTTATTTGTAGTTTATATTCAATTTATTTTTTAATTAATTATATTTTTTTGGTTTATTTGTAGTTTATATTAAGTTTATTTTTTTTAATTGATTTTGTTGTCTATTTATTTATGTGTCATTTAGTTATAATTATAAATTAGATAATATACTTAAGATATACTTAAAATTAATCAATTTTTTATGATTTAGTAAAAAAAAAGTAGATAATATACTTATGATAAATTTAAGATATACTTAAGATTAACCAGTTTTTTATGATTTAGTAAAGAAAATAGATGATATACTTATGATATACTTAAGATATATTTAAGATTAACCAATTTTTTTATGATTTAGTAAAAAAATAAAAAATATACTTAAAATATACTTATGATTAACCATAATTCAAATTAATTTTTAATAGAGATAATGTAATAAGTTTAAGATAAACTGAAAATGATCTAAATGAAATTATAAAAGATGGACAATATGGTTTTCAAATAAAACGACTTTTGATAAATAGGTGGAATTGTTTACAGTGCTCGTATTTAAAAAGGCTATGGAGCCCATAAGTGGAATTATTTTACATGTTTTGTCGATTGGGAACAGATTTTTTAAAGGAGCATATATGCGTCCTTTAGCCCTTATGATGGGCCTATATAGTACGAGTCCAATTAAAAAATATGGGTCGTGAGCCCAGGCGAAAAACTGATAAGTCTGCCGTCGATAGAAGTCGAAGCCCATACTCCTGAAATGGATCTCCTTTCCAAAGCCTACGCAACCGCTTCCGACGACGAAGACGGCGGCGGTGGCGTCGCCGGAACAGGATCCCGACACTCACATCCACCACCGCCTCCCAAACGCGTCCGAGGCTCTACTTCATTCCCAAATTCCTCACAAATGTCCGTTTTTCGCCTTCCGAATTTCCCTGCCGAAGCTCCGATACCCGGGAGCTACATATCTAAGCGACAAAGAGCTTTGGTTTCCGATCCGACACTATCCGAACCGAATCCGCCTCATGCCGACCCGTCTCCAGGTTCAATCCTAAGATCTGATTTAAAGTTTTTTTTTTTTTTCAAGTTTTAATGTGATGTATCACGTGAAGATGTTGTTCCTCTTTTGAAACTGTTGAAAAATATAGCAGTGTTGTTAACATTCTTCACTTCATATTACAGTGTTAATGTGATGTGAAGATGATGTTCCTCTTCAGAAACTGTTGAAATTTTACCCAGGTTGTTGACATTCTTCACTGCATATTACAGTTTTAGGAAGCCTTTCCGATTCAGATTTGCCTCAATGTGTTTTTACCGCCTTGAGGCGCCGCTCAAAGAACGTTGTAGTGTCCAACCAAACTCCCCAGTCACTCTCTGCAGGTCTCAGAGGCCATACGAAGGCTGTTAATTCAATGCAATGGTCTAAATCTCATGGTAAGCACTTACTGTTCTGCAAAGCTTCTACAATGTAATTAATGGCAAGTAAAAACGATAAAATCGTAATATTTGACATTGTATGCCTTAGGACTGATGTGTTGTTGTGTGTTGTTGCTTGTATCATACATCTATTTGTTCTGTATGCGCTGCTTTTTTCGGACGATACTTTATTTGAGGTTGTTGTGAGATCGAGAGTCGATCTGCAATAATATATCCAGTCAAAATGATTGGGCATAATTGACTCAAGCGAAGAACTATTACTGGATGAAGGGGTGAAGATGAAAGATGTAGGTACAAACCGAAGATGCATATTGGATAATAACAGAAGTATTTCTATTTGTTGTTAATTTATTATGGTATTTTCTTTTGAAAGACTTATTATACTTGTTGAGAAGCAACTTAGAAGCAAGAATGTTCTTCAGGATTGAATTTGCTGTTTCTTATGCATTATGTTAATAGTTTACGAGCATTTAATATTGGAGTTTTTGAGGTTCCATTTGTTTTCCCTTTCTCTGAGTAAATTTGTCTTCTGCAGTATTATGTTTGAACAGTCCATGATATTTGTCACACTATGAATTTTGATGTGTTTTATGAACTTAGTTTCCAGCTCATCTTCTAGCATCTGCCGGAATGGATCATACTGTTCGTATCTGGAATGTATGGAGCACAGGTCAAAAGCAAGCACGTGTGTTCAATAATCACCACGCGGCAGTTAAAGATGTGAAATGGTCAGAACACGGTTTATCTGTTCTATCTTGTGGTTATGATTGCACTTCACGGTTAGTTGATGTCGAAAAGGGAATGGAGGTTAAGGTCTTCAAGGAGAATCAAATTGTAGAAGTTGTCAAATTTTGTCCAGACAACTATAATCTCTTTCTCTCTGGAGGATCAAAAGGTCAACTTAAACTGTGGGATATCAGGACTGGCATTGTGGTCCATGAATATGTACGAAACCTTGGGCCAATTCTTGACGTGGAGTTCACGGTTGATGGCAAATATTTAATCACCTCGAGTGATGTTTCCAAAACCAACCTTAGTGAGAACTCGATTCTTGTATGGGATGTTTCACGTCAAGTTCCGTTATCCAATCAGGTATTTCAAATTTAATTTTCTATGTTCCTGGCATGAGAGGGTGAAAATTGAAGTATCTGTTTAATCATATGATATATGATCTAGATCTACTTTTTTAACTGTAAACGCTGTATTACAGGTCTATGCAGAAGCATTCACGTGCCCTTGCATCAGATGCCACCCCTTTGAGCCATACTTCATTGCTCAATCCAATGGAAACTACATTGCTATATTCTCGACAAGACCTCCATTCAAACTTGACAAGTACAAGAGATACGAAAGTCACGGTGTATCAGGCTTCCCCATCAAGTGCAATTTCAGTCCTGATGGAAATATGGTGGCTTCTGGATCCTCTGATGGATGCATATTCTATTTCGACTCTAAATCATCCAAATTTCTCAAAAAGGTTAAGGTATACGAGCAAGCATGCATAGATGTTGTGTTCCATCCTTACTTGCACGACGTTATCGCTAGTTGTAGCTGGAATGGTGAAGTCTCTGTATTACAGCCGAGGCCTCGGTAAAAAATGAAAAGTCTCGGTCATATGTCTCTCTTTTAAGGCATATAATCATTTGGTTTCGAGATTTATATATCTGGTGTCATGGATTTCTGTTCAATGTATTATGACATTTGGTCAACTTATCTGGACATGAGTTGTGATATGATGTATGTCTTACAATGCGTTTGAGTTGCGAAAGTTCAAGGCCTGAATAGAAGGTAGTAAGTTAGTAACCATGACCTTTTCTATGTTTTTGACAGACAGTAAAATCCTATATTTTTACCTCGCCTGATTGTGCTGGACTTTCTATAATAATTCTCCTCTCGGTTCTTGAAAGTAATGTTTTAACATAGGTTGTGGTAGTTTTCCTTAAAGCTTCGGAGTTGTAGAACACTTCAGTCACTATTAAGACTTATGCTACTGTTTATTGGCTCATTAGTTAATAAGCCAAGCCCGAACTCAAGTATCAGAAGCTCGTCAGCTTTTTTATTTTCAGTGTTATCTGATTGACTTGATTTTGTAACCATAATATTTGAGGGTGGCTGAGGAGAGACCATAATTGATATATATATGTCCATGATAATTGTATGTTATAAATAAAATATGTAATAACATTTAATATAATAATTTTACAAATAAAAAAATTAACCAATTAAGTTTTTAAATGATATTATTATTCCCTAGGAATAGAGCTCAGAAGAATCCATCACTACTTGTCATCCTTTTATTTGTTGGTCTTCCTCATAAAAAGTTAAAAAGCTCCAAAATCAGCCCAACTTAAATGGTAATAGACAGACAGTGCCAACTATGCATCAGTCACAAAGCAAACTAACATTAAATCTCCTTCCCAAAGAAAATCTAAACAACAACAAAAAAGAAAAGGGGAAAAAAGGATGTTACTAATAACTTTAGTTACAGCAAAGTACACCATAAATTACATCCCAAAAAAAAAAAACTCATTTGTATATTCAGTACAAGTTAGTCCGAGTAAAAATGGCGCGCCATTCGATGACCGATAAATCATTCACAGAAACACAGGAGCCATCACCAGAGTAATTGTAGCCAACATTTTGATGAGAACATGAAGGGATGGACCTGCTGTGTCTTTAAACGGGTCGCCCACACTGCAAATCAAGTTTAAAAGAAATGCTGAATATAATGAGAAAATGAACCATATACGAGACCTAATTCCATCCAATCTAGATTCTTCTATATAACAATGATACCTTAGATATAAAGCCTTGTCCGATAATAAGAGTTTTGGGGCCAAATGAGAAGGGTTTGATGTGTCAAGAACCTCGTATCTTATTAATTTGACAAGTAGCAGTTTGAAATAGCTTTTTTCATCCAAAAAACTAATTTCGGAAAGGATCAATATAAGATAACTTTTGGAATAGACGATTGCAATATTAGTTAATTTTACATATCGAACCACTAATTATTTACCGAACGCTTCTACAAAATCAACTATTTCAATCAGCAAGTCAAAGTTGCAAAGGCTATATTTGGTAAACCTAGTTGATATGCTAACTTATAGCTTTTAAGTGAATTTCGAGCTTATAGCTGATAACTTATGACTTATGATTTAAAAGCTAGCTTATATGATAAAAATGTTTGGTAAAATTAGTTGATCGGCTAGCTGAAATAAAAATTTCAATGGGCTTTATTTGAAAAGCTACTCAATGAAGCTTATAAGTTAAACTCGTTATACCAAACCAAACTTTTTAAAAAAGCTCATTCTACCAAACCAAACTTGTTTGAATACAGGAAGCTTATAACTAATCAAATAAGTTATAATACAACTTATATGCTTACTAAACACAGCCTAATTCAATCAACTATCAACTATACGTTGTCAGATAAAGTCCAATACAGTGCCATATTATTTAGAAACATGTGAGACCATAATTTTTTTTTTAAAAAAGAAGTAGTATTTACTATTTAGCACTTACGTGTCACCAGTAACAGCTGCTTTGTGACAATCACTCCCTTTGCCTCCAAGAGCACCTGTCTCGATGTACTTCTTAGCATTATCCCAGGCACCTCCAGCAGTGTTTAGGAATAGGGCCATTAGAATGCCCGAAACAGTAGCAAACATCAACATGGCAGCCACAACTTTGGCCCCAAGCAGAGGATGACCTGTATAGTAGCCTAGCACCCGGAACAGAAAACCTAACCAAAAAATTAAAGATAAAAAGTTTTTAATCATTACAAGAAGCATAACGTAGAAATTTATTAATGTTTGCAGATGATGGCCGGGCTTTTGGCAGAAAAGTAACAATGCAATGACCTAAAGCAAAATGTCTATTAGTATTAGAACAGTTATTCCACATTTAGTGCAGAAGGTAAATCATCAGATGAAGAAAAGTAGATCCGCACATATAAAATTATGTGGAATTAGGTTCTTGCTCTTTCAGGCATGCAAATCCTCAATACGAACAAAGTTGCAAGCAAATTTTAGTCATCCAATTGATAAAGCTGAAACTTGCTAGCACTTTCAATTCAACCCATTTGTGAAACTCTTCGACATTACATACGTTAGTGATAAGTTCAGCACTCACAGGCAGTTACATTTGAGATAAAAAAGAATAAAAAAATAAAAATCATCTCATTAATGCAAGACTGGCTTCAACCATGTTAATATTTCGAAAGGTGCACAACAAAGTGTTACGATCATTCTCCTCCAAAAACAGCAATGCAAAACATATTATCTAATGCAGAAATTTTATAATCTATTCANAAAAAAAAAGGTGGAAAGAAAAGACTTGCCAACAACTATAGGTGATATAATGGCCAATGCTCCAGGCTTAATCATCTCCCTTAGAGATGCTGATGCAACAATAGATACACAACGACCATAATCGGGTTTCTCCTTATAATCCTGAAACACACGATCAATATTACACGCCTTGGTATTGGACACAACCCAATACATGCTACTAAACCCTAAAAAAGACAATTAAAATACTAACCATAATTCCTGGCCTCTCAATGAACTGTCTTCTCACTTCATTAACTACCTCTTGAGCACTTCTACCAACAGCAGCACAAGCCCATGCACTGAACAGAAATATAAGCATAGATCCCAATAGTCCACCAACAAACACTTCAGGGATGGCAATGTCAACCTGCAAACACAATATTCTTGAAGTCAAACTTACAGGCAGCATGCAAGAAGCAGAAAGTCAAAAAGGAACCGAGATTTTTAATATTTCAAGTTTTCAATATGCGTGCCTGATTGAAGGGTACGTGGGCAAAGGAAGCTACTTCATCCATGTAAGCACTGAACAGAAGAAAAGATGCGAGTGCAGCAGATCCAATTGCAAAGCCTTTGGTAGTAGCTTTTGTCGTATTACCGACCGCATCAAGAACGTCGGTAATTTCACGCACACTTTCAGGCTGGCAAGGAGAAAAAAAAAATCCTGATGTATTTAAAAACAAACAAACAAATTTGGGTTTTATCCAAAATATACCTGTTGACTCATTTCAACAATTCCACCCGCATTATCAGCAATTGGGCCAAACATATCCATTGTGAGTACATAAGCTGCTGTGCTGAGCATCCCCATTGTTGCAACAGCTGTCCCAAACAACCCACCAGTTGGACTTCCAGACTCATCAACTAGTCCTGAACTATGGCCCAACCAATATGCAGATATAATTGATACGCTTATGACAAGTACGGGAAGAGCTGTCGACTCGAGTCCCAGACTAACTCCAGCAATTATGTTAGTCCCATGTCCGGTTGAGCTTGAAAGTGCTAACGAGCGAACTGGCTCGTGCTTGTAATCAGTGTAGTATTTTGTTATCCACACAAAGATATACGCCGTCATAATCCCAACCAAACCACATAAAGCAAAGTTCAACCAAGCAGAAGGCGCTTGTTCAGTATACAACATCCAGCGCGTGGACTGCAAAACAAAACCGAGCCATCACCACACTAAGTAGTGGAAGCATCACGATAAAAACAAGGAATACATAGTGTTATCAATATAATGCTAACATACAAAAAAGTGATTGTCCAAGAAAAGACTAAAACTTCTTACCACACCAAATGTCAGAACAGCTAAAAGTATTGTCACGGAATACCCTTTCTGAAGTATTGTCATTGGGTCTTCAATAACCCCAATCTTTCCAGAGTCCCGAGTATTTCGAATGGAAAAGATTCCAACCGATGATATTATCAGGTCAAATGAGTGGACAACAAGAGGAAACAAAATGAAACCCGATGGATCTGCATGTAGATGAGAAATTATTTTATTCAGCAAGATAATAGCATGGTGAAGTGAGAATTTCCCACATCACCATCCAATTACATCATCATGGCTACGAAAATAAGTGAAGAAATCACAAATAGATACATGCCATATTAAAATCCAAGACAACAAATGTAATCACTGTTATTGATAGGACAGAAGCCAGTAACAAATAATAATCATCAATGTAAAGAACATTCCTACATGTGGGGATGAGCGGGGGGTGAAAGATAGGAGGGAAGGAGGGGGAAAGAGATCTAATGTTAATATGATCTTCAGATAAATACCACTAAAAAATAAGGAGTGGCTAAAATTTTCCAGACAATTCAGACAATTCTAGGAGTGACTACATTTACACAAAATTTTCATGATTAGATAGTGGGATACTGGGATTAATAAAATGGCAACATGAAATAACATATATATATGCCAATTAAACTAGATTTTTGCGTTAAAAAAAAAAACAAAAACAAAAACAAAACTAAATTTTAGCAGAATATAGGGGAAGTTAAAATAAAAACTGTCAAGCATAGACGAATATAATATCATTTTGTGCAAAAAGACATGTTTGAGAAAATTATCAGAAAAAAAACATACTTGAGTATACACATTAAAAATCCAAAACATACCTTCAATCTTACACCGTTGTGCCATTGTTCCACCTAGAATCATTGCACTAATAATTTCTGCAGCAATACTTTCAAACAGATCAGCACCTCGCGCAGCACAGTCACCGACATTGTCGCCAACCTTAAATTTGATCGCGATGAATTTACATCAAAATAAAAAAACAAATAAGCAGAATAATAAATCCGACAACTATAAGGTACGGAAGACACATGATTAACTCTTATAAAAATGAGAACCCAAAAAGTTATTTTTCACCATATTAATATCGGCGTTCCACATACAAGACCACCTTCTAGCTCCAAAAACCTACAGAGTTTGAATAGGCCTCTTACCAAATCGGCAATGACAGCAGGATTACGTGGATCGTCTTCAGGAATACCTTGCTCCACTTTTCCAACGAGGTCAGCTCCAACATCAGCTGCTTTTGTATATATCCCACCGCCCAACTGGGCAAAAAGTGCAACGAATGAGGCCCCAAAACCATATCCAACAAGAAGAAGAGGTACTGCAAGATAAAAAAGAAGAGTCAAGCAACAGACAGCAGATGGCTATAAACTTGCAGTCCTATAAGGATGTAAGAAATATATAATCTGCTGTTTCCTTGCAGCTTCATTGCAATAGCAATGCAAATTCCTTGCAGCTGCAAAGCACCTTCATAGCAGCCATTATGGGCTGATTTTTCAGCTTAAGTAATTTCTAGGAAAGTCACTAGGTAGTTGTTTTTAGTTCTTATAAATAGGGATGTAGTTTTGTATTTGTAAACACAGCAAAAACTGAATAATCAATACTTTGAGTTGTTCAATATCTTCTTCTATCCTAAAAGTGTCCGTTTGTGTCGGGAAGCATTTTTGCTTACACGAACAGTGCATCCTAGCTGCAAATAAAGACGAGCAGGGACTAACAAGTGGTATCAGAGCCATGGCAAGCCAAGATGCTGCGTCGATGGTGCAAGGGAGCGGTGCACACGCTTCACCGCGCCAGGAGGTCATCATCCACAGGACCGTACGGGACGTTGGCGGGGCCAACTGGCCGGTCCTCACACGCACAAACTATGGCGAGTGGGCGGTGCTGATGAAGGTCAAGTTGCGTGCGCGTAAGCTATGGCGGGCCATTGAAGAAGGCACCGAGGATGAAGAAGAGGACTGTGCAGCGATGGAAGCGATTCTATCCGCTGTGCCTCACGAGTACGTGGAGTCGCTGGGCGTAAAGGACTCCGCAAAGGCTGCTTGGGACGCCCTCAAGGCCATGCGCATCGGGTCTGATCGCGCAAAGAAGGCGAAGGCGCAGCAGCTGCGGCGGGAGTATGAGGCGCTGGTGTTCCGCGACGGCGAGGCAGTGGAGGATTTCTCGCTCCGTCTGCAGTCGCTCGTCAGTCAACTGGCGGCGCACGGCGTCACCATCACCGACGAGGAGGCGGTCGCGAAATACTTGCGTGTCGTGCCACCTAAGTACGCCCAGATCGCGCTCTCCATCGAGACGTTGATCGACATGTCCACCCTCACGATTGAGGATGTGACTGGGCGCTTGCGGGCGGTCGATGACCGTGTGGAGACGGCGACGATAACTACCAGCGGCAAGTTACTGCTGACCGAGGAAGAATGGGCAGCTCGTATGCGCGAGAGGCGGCCCGGGGAAGGCTCCTCCAGCCGTGGCGGCTACGGCAAGCGTCGTAGCAAGGCCCCGCAGAAGAAGAAGGACGGCGACAACGTGCGTCCGATCGACAAGGACACTTGTCGACGCTGCGGGAAGACAGGACACTGGGCCCGGGATTGCAAGAATCCCAAGAAGGAGAAGAGGGAGGCACACCTCGCGCAGGTAGACGACGAGGAGCCAACTCTTCTAATGGCAACGACCTGCAAGTTGCACGACGTTGAGCCAGAGTTAGAGGAAGTCAAGGCGGCGGTTGCAGAGCAGGGGAAGGCACTACAGGTCGTTCACCTCGACGAGTCAAGTGCCCAAGTCCACCTTGGACGAATGGGCGGTGGCATGGAGCAGAGGTGGTACCTAGACTCCGGCGCCAGCAACCACATGACCGGCTCCAAGGAGGCCTTCTCCGAGCTTGATGACGGCGTGACGGGGACGGTGAAGTTCGGAGACGGCTCAAAGGTGGAGATTCGAGGTCGCGGCAACGTCATCTTCCGGTGCCAGAACGGCGAGCACCGCGCATTGACGGATGTGTACTATATCCCGCAGTTGCGTTCAAGCATCGTCAGCATCGGGCAGTTGGACGAGCACGGCTGTGAGGTGCTTGTCAAAGGCGGCGTGCTAAAGCTCAGGGACCGAGACCAGCGGCTGTTGGCCAAGGTCCAGCGTTCCCGGAACCGCCTCTACCTCCTCGACTTGAAGGTGGAGCAGCCAGTGTGCTTGGCAGTACGACACACCGAAGAGCCATGGCTATGGCATGCTCGTTTCGGCCATTTGAACTTCGACGCACTCGGCCGGCTGAGGAAGATGGTGCGCGGGCTCCCGCACATCGAGCACGCAGGCGAGCTGTGCGACAGCTGCCTGGCAGGGAAGCAGAAGCGGCTGCCCTTCCCAAAGGCGGCCAAGTATCGTGCGGCGGACGTCCTAGAGCTCGTCCACGGCGACCTCTGCGGGCCGATCACACCGGCTACGCATGGCGGACGGCGCTACTTCCTGCTGCTCGTGGATGACTGTAGCCGTTTCATGTGGCTGCAGCTCCTGACGAGTAAGGATCAGGCAGCAGAGGCAATCAAGCGGTTCCAGGCGCGAGCCGAGGTAGAGTCTGGGAAACGGCTGCGCGTGCTGAGGACGGATCGCGGTGGCGAGTTCACATCGGTGGAATTCGCTGCGTACTGTGCAAACCAGGGGGTGGTGCGCCATCACACTGCGCCGTACTCACCGCAGCAAAACGGTGTAGTGGAGCGGCGGAATCAGACCGTGGTGGGCATGGCCCGAAGCATGATGAAGGCAAAGGGCATGCCAGCGGAGTTCTGGGGAGAGGCTGTGAGCACGGCAGTGTTCATCCTCAACCGTGCGCCCACAAAGGCCCTGAAGGGCATGACGCCATTCGAAGCTTGGCATGGTAGGCAGCCCGACGTCTCGTTTCTAAGGACGTTTGGGTGCATTGGCCATGTGAAGAAGACGAAGCCCTTCATGTCCAAGCTTGAGGATAGGAGCACACCGATGGTGTTCCTAGGCTACGAGGAGGGGAGCAAGGCCTATCGGCTCTACGATCCACGTGGAGGCAAGGTGGTGGTTTCGCGGGATGTGGTGTTCGACGAAATGGCGGCCTGGGATTGGGAGAATCCTGGCACGGGGGAAGCCCGTGGCGTTGGCGGTACGTTCGTCATCGAGCATTTGGTGATCCACGGAGGAGGAGATGTGGGAGTAGAGGAGCCAGCTGCGGACGCGCCAAGTCCAACAGCTGTGGCGGCGTCGGATGAGCCGCAAAGTCCTGCCATGACGGGCACGGGCGAAGAATCTCCACCAGTGGCTGCACACACACCCTCACCACATTCCCCTACTGCGGCAGGACAGGGGACATCTCCGACGACAGTTGAGTTCGCCTCTCCTCCAAGCGACATCGACGAGTATGTGGATGCCTTCCACGACGGCGAGGGGGTGAGGTTTCGCAGGATGGACAACCTTGTTGGCAACTCGGCGGTACCAGGCTTAGCGAGCCGATTACTCGATGATCAGGAGCTGCTCCTCGTCAGCGCAGAGGAGCCATCGACTTTCGCGCAGGCCGAGGGAGATGTCAATTGGAGACGAGCTATGCTAGAGGAGATGAAGGCGATCGAGGAAAATGAGACGTGGGAGCTCGTCGATCCACCTCCAGGCTGTCATCCAATCGGGCTCAAATGGGTCTACAAAGTCAAGCGGGACGAGTGTGGCGCCATAGTCAAGCACAAGGCGCGCCTCGTTGCTCGCGGTTTCGTCCAGCGAGAGGGCATCGACTTTGAGGAAGTTTTTGCACCAGTGGCGCGCATGGAGTCAGTTCGCCTACTGCTAGCCATGGCGGCAGCAAAGGACTGGCGCATTCATCACCTGGACGTGAAATCGGCCTTCCTAAATGGAGAGCTAGCGGAGACTGTTTTCGTCAAGCAAGCCCCGGGCTTCGTCGTCAAGGGAAAGGAGCACAAGGTGCTACGGCTGCGGAAGGCACTCTATGGGTTGCGACAAGCCCCGCGAGCGTGGAACGCCAAGCTCGATGCCACTCTGGGTACGCTTGGGTTCACGCGCTGCGAGACTGAGCACGCGCTCTACACGCGACGACGGGGGAAGGAGGAGCTCGTCGTCGGCGTGTATGTAGATGACTTGATCATCACCGGGGCACGAGAAGGGGACATCAACGGTTTCAAGCACGAGATGGCAGCTCGTTTCCGCATGAGCGATCTCGGGCAGCTCTCCTACTACCTCGGCATCGAGGTGAAGCAGGGGAGAGACTCCATCACTCTCTGCCAGCGTGCGTATGCGGGGAAGCTGTTGGAGCGGAGCGGCATGGCTGACTGCAAGTCATGCGCGACTCCAATGGAGGAGCGGCTGAAACTGACGAAAGCCAGCACCGCGGAAAAGGTGGATGCAACACTCTACCGGAGTATCGTCGGCGGGCTACGCTATCTAGTCCACACGAGGCCAGATATTGCATTCGCCGTGGGCTATGTCAGTCGTTTCATGGAGGACCCCCGAGAGGATCATTGGGCTGCGGTAAAGCGGCTGTTGCGCTATGTCAAGGGGACGGTGGACCAGGGCATCATCTTTCCCAAGACCGGCGGTGGAAGTGGGCTGCGGCTCACGGTTTTCAGCGATGCAGACATGGCAGGCGACATTGATGGGCGGAAGAGCACCTCCGGTGTGCTCGTCTTCCTTGGATCAGCCCCAATCTCATGGCAGTCGTTGAAACAGAAGATCGTGGCGTTGTCTACGTGCGAGGCGGAGTACGTGGCGGCAGCCACAGCGGCATGTCAGGCGGTCTGGCTGCGTAGGTTGCTGGGCGAGCTGACCGGCGAGGAAGCTCGTCCACCAGCTCTGATGGTGGACAACCAGCCCGCCATTGCCCTTGCAAAAAATCCAGTCCTCCATGACCGGAGCAAGCACATCGATACCCGTTTTCACTTCATCAGGGATTGTGTCGATGAAGGACATATTGTTTTGGAGTTTGTCGAATCCGGACGGCAGCTCGCAGACATCCTTACCAAGCCACTCGGCCGTCTTCGGTTCATGGAGCTGAGGACCAAGATTGGAATGATAGGAAACAAGGAAGAGCAGCATGATTAGGGGAAGAATTGTAAGAAATATATAATCTGCTGTTTCCTTGCAGCTTCATTGCAATAGCAATGCAAATTCCTTGCAGCTGCAAAGCACCTTCATAGCAGCCATTATGGGCTGATTTTTCAGCTTAAGTAATTTCTAGGAAAGTCACTAGGTAGTTGTTTTTAGTTCTTATAAATAGAGATGTAGTTTTGTATTTGTAAACACAGCAAAAACTGAATAATCAATACTTTGAGTTGTTCAATATCTTCTTCTATCCTAAAAGTGTCCGTTTGTGTCGGGAAGCATTTTTGCTTACACGAACAGTGCATCCTAGCTGAAAATAAAGACGAGCAGGGACTAACAAAGGAGAAGGAATACTTATTTCAAAGTTTCGTAAGGTGGTAGCAGAAGCTTACAGTCGGTAACCTTCATGGCACCAGGTGAATCGACCCCCAACCAGACGTAAAAAGTTGCATAAAGAATAGCAATACCAATGACAGCCATTCCAACAACTACCAAAGCAGAAAAGCCACCAGCACGAACAGCAATCTGCAAAGAGCTAGGCCAACTCAGGAAGTCTAATGCATTTCCAGCTGAACATTAGTTAGATATAAATCCAATGAAAGGAAACCTGCAATGCCTCTCTTGCAGATCTTCTTGCTGCACTTGAAACTCGGACATTTGCACGTACTGAAACCCACATCCCTACATAGCCAGCAACACCAGAACATAGAGCCCCAAGAAGAAAAGAAGCAACAGTAATATAAGCTGATGTTGCCCTGCATCCAAACAAAGGCAGAACACATTATATATTGCTATGAATATGGCAAATGTAGGCCAAGTTGCAGCTTGTTTGTGGTGTTGGATAGGACAGAAAATACATACACCAAATTGAATATGAGAATATCAATGATTACCTTCCCAGACCAGAAGATTCTTGCTGAGGCGTTGTACTGCGAAACAGGTATATGCTAAGAATAACTAGTCCAAGTAAAACGGCCATCTTTGAGATAGTTCCATACTGGATCCTAAAGAAACCTTCAGCACCATCACGTATAGCATCTGATATCTGGGAAATGTAACAATATGGTGTGAAAATTGAAACAAATAGAAAATCTTCAAACATAACAACCAAAAAATAACAGAATTCTATTAACTTCTTTAAGTTTCGCTGAGCAGGGAAACATGGAACAGAAAATATTAGGCATCAACCTAAACAAGACCACCAGCCACGAACTCCGACAGTGTTACAACTAATGCAACATAACTATTTGAAAACTCCCTCATAAGGGTAGAAACTAGAAACTATAAACTATATATTTCTGAAGTGATACATGATATTCTTGCCCACACAATGACAAGTATAAATTGTTGTACCTCGCAGCCACAATGAAGATGCAAAACTTTTATAAGACTGCCTCATTTGGGGAAGAGCAAAAATGTGACCTTTGTCTTTCAAGGCCAAACAATGACCGACAGCGAGAATTAGTATGGTCAAAGGTGGCATTTTTAGCAACGAGAATGTGTAAGGTGGCTTTTGCTAATTTCTCCATATCACATAACAAATGAGGTCGCATCTCATAAATATGAAAATGGAAAAAACAACAGAAAGAAAGTGTATATCAAATGTATATCAAATGAAAACAAAATGGTAAAAGTACCCAAACAAGAAAAAATATACCTGCACCATCTCAGGAGGCCCCTCATCCTTAGCGAGTACCCACTTTGTGAGATATATAGACACGAGAAAGCTGATAACGCATACTGAGTATACAAACACAATAATTGGTGATGTACTAGCACCAATGTAAACCAGAGCGCAGACTCCAACAAGCAGGAGCACCATAAGAACACGAATATTTATTCTCATAATTAGGCGGAAGATCTGTGTAAAGAATTTTGGAGTCCGTGTACGAACATAATGAGGACAGGAAACACAAATTAAAGTGCTGTAAAGAAAAGAAATGAATAGGGAAAGAAGATAAAAGGCAACTTCAAATCCTACTTAAAAACAAATGAAGATTAAAGCTAAAATCTTAAACCAGATATCACAATCACTTCAGCTGGCATGGATTACTGAACATATGATTACATAGTTTAATGTAAAGTTGCTTCTCCAGCTCATTCCTGAAAACTAATCCCATTTCAATAATACAATATTTTACTGAAACAGAATATGAGAGTATTGCATGTGCGTCTATGTTTTACGTCGAATACTTTCCTTTCTACTGGTTTGTTCATTTATTCCTTTGTGGTCCGGAAATGAAAGAAAAACCTTGAGAAAGCATTACTTAAGACCAATAGAGGCATGTCTTTAAATCTGAAAACAATGTAACCAGACTAGAAAAAATTATCTGAAATCCTTTATCTGGGAATGCTTTCAATCAAGCTAAAAGAACAGATAATGAAGCCTTTATATCCTAGTAGTTTGACAGTCATAGCATGAGCTCAATATTTGAGACAATACTTGTGGATTAAAAGTTTCCTTGCCATCTATGTGGGATTCAAATTATGAAAACAAACATGTAACTCTACCACATGAGATTCAAAAAAAAAAAAAAAAANAAAAAAAAAAAAAAAAAAGAGGTTCGGATTGAGCTCATCAGAGGAAAGGTAAGGTAAACATTACACCATATGTTTTGCTTAAAGAACCTATACGATTAATGCACTCACAAGAGGTGTGTAAGGTTTACTACGCATGTTCGGGAATATCCTTGGCTTTTCCTGATAAGGCCCCAGATTCCCACCCTCCACATCATCATCCATCGTGATCGCTTGGAAGGAGTTCACCCTTCGTCCCACGGGAAAAGAGTTAAACTCGCCACTATGGGGCAAGTCGCCCCCTGAACCTTGACGCTGCATCTTGACTTTTGTTACGGTTGCAGTACAAATCAGAAACGAAGCTGATATCAATAAATGATTTTATCCTTTTATTCCACCAGATTACTTGGTTTCCCCAAAACCTTCACCAAAAAAAAAAATAAATAAATAAATGTCCTGCAACACATTGACAGTGAATGTTACTTTTTCTGAAAACCCCAATTTCGGCACCATGGAAACAACAGTGAGATGAATTCTAAACAAGAACCAAAATGAAGTGTGGTATCACCGTACAAAATCAGCTTCGAAATATTCTATGGTGGTCCCGCTTCACGGGTTTCCCAAACTGCAAATTTGAAAAATAAATACATATGTTAACTTTAGAAACATGAATAAAAGGAAAGAATGCGAGAGAATTAATCCCAAAAAAATCTGGATCACTTCATTACAATAAAAAATCACATATTTGCAAGCACTGAATAAACAATCAACGATCACAGTTCAGCTACTGAGCAATAAAAAATATACAAATAGATAATCGGGTCCGCATAATTTATTCAACGAATTGAATAATCGAAGAGTAAAAAGGGAGATCAGAAGAATTACGAGTAACTGGGGAAGAATATGGCTAGGGTTTTTCAGATTGGGGATGTAAAGGGCAATTGATTTTGTTGAGAGTCCACGGCGGAATCTCTATGATTTCATGCATTTGACATTTGAGGGGTAGTTCTGTCTGTGAGTGTTGGGTTTTACCACTACGGCTCTGATCCACTAGACAAACACCACGTCTCACGTTTAGTGTAATTTCCAATAAAACTTTGCCATGTAGATTCAACCTTGCCAGGTCAATGCTTCTTTCTGCTTGCTGGGTGGAACTTGGAAGAGTCCACATAGTGCCGGCCCGGGGGGAAAAAATTGTTTCTTAATTTTTTTATTTTTTTTTATTTTTTTTTTTCACAATGGCAGATTTTATTGCTCAAAAAAATTGTACAAACAGTACAAACCGAACCACCAATCGGTAGAAAAAGAGGAGTGCCAACCATGGCAACCTAGCAAGAAAACAAAATAACCACCACAAATAAACAAATTCTGGCATAGACTAAAGCTAGGATTCCCGGAATCGTTTATTGCAGTAGCCGCACTATTCAACAGAGAAGTGCGTAACGAAAGATAATCCTACCACTGAACCGACGGACCTAGCATGATTACCACTACCAACATGAAAACAACATAAAAAAAATAAATTGCACAGATCCAAAGCTAAAAACAGGAAAAAGAACAACCTAAGCTAACTAACCAACGACGACACATTATCAAATTCAATCTAAGTCGAGGAAGCTGCTTGGAAAACCCAAAGATTACGGGCTTTCCATATCCACCATAGTAAGTAGACTGTAAAACGGATTCGGTGGTCAGCATTGCCATTATTCTTCAAGGAACTGAGTTTGGTCCACCATTGTTGGAAGCTATAAGTGAACTCTTCTAGGCCATCCCAGGAGATAGCTGCCATTTTCCAGACTCGCTTAGGTTTGCTACATTGGAACAGGAAGTGCTCAACGGTCTCCACTCCTTCGCCACATGTTTTACAAATTGGATCAAAATATTTCAATTTTCTGGAGAGGGCTTGGTTGACTGGGAGGGAATTATTAAACATTTCCACAGATAGTGCTTGATTTTTCTAGCAACTTTAAGGGACCAAAGCTTTGTCCGAGCAACTTTAACCTCAGCCCTGAGTTTGCTGCATTCGAGGATATCCAATTTTTTCCATTTGTCCTCCACCAATATCCTGTACACTTCAGCTACTGAAAGAATTCCTGATTTTTTGTGCAACCATTGTAGCCTGTCAGTGCAATGAGGGCCCATCCCTTTGATGCTTAGAATTGTTGTGCTTTCTTTAGGGGGAAAGCAATTTGTCACAAGGTCCACATTCCAGTGTCGACCGGTTTCATCCAGTAGTTCATGAACCCACGTGATAATAGCGCTCCACGAGTTAGAAGGATTGGGCTTGTGTGTTGGCAATGTAGGTATCCATGGATGATGCCAGATGTGTACAGCTCTCCCTTATTCACTTTGAAGAGGACATTCTGAGAAAGGAATTTCAAAGTTTTCCTTCAGCTTGACCATAACCATGATCCATTTTTTTGTTGCTTTGCTGAGATGAGGTTAGTCTTAGGGAAGTATTTGGCCTTGAGAACTCTGCTCACCAGGAGGTTTGGATGATTGTGCAATCTTCAGAGTTGTTTTGAAATGAGTGCTTTATTCATGAGGTGTATGTCATGGAATCCGAGGCCTCCCTTATCTTTAGGCAGAGTGATTGTGTTCCATGACTTCTAGTGTATTCCCCTCCCTCCTTTTTGATTAGTCCACCAAAAGTCGGCAAATAGCTTTGCTATGTTTGCTATGGGATGATGAAACAAGACATTGGAAACAGGGGGATTGCCTCAAGAACTGCTTTTAGAAGAGTCTTTTTACCTGCAAAAGATAAGAAATTGTTTTCCAATTTGAAAGCCTTTTCTTTATAGCATCCTCAATGTATGAGAAAGTCTCCAGCTTTGATTTGCCAATACCCAAGGGTAAACCAAGGTACCGAGAGGAGGTTTGAGGTTGAATCCCCAGTAGTGTTTGACAAATTTGGTTTTTTGTGTGAGGCAGGGTGTTTTTACTGAAAAAAATTGAAGATTTTTGGAGGTTCACACATTGTCCAGTGATAGCATTGTACTGGCTGAGGATGTGAAGGATAGGATGGGCTTATTCTGTATCTGCCTTGGAGAAAAGCAATGTGTCATCTGCAAACATGAGATGGGAGATAATGGGACTGTTCCTGCAAATTTTTATACCTTTAAACTGACCTGAGGCAGAAAAGCTGTTAATTATATGAGATAAAATTTGTGAAACCAACAGGAAAATATAAGGCGATAAGTCGAATTCCCCTAGTTGGTATCACATAGCCACAAACAGAACCATTTAGATTGAAAGAAAATGAGGCAGAGTTCAAACAGGCCAGAATCCATTTTATGAAAGAGTCGTGAAAACCTAGCTTTAACATTATGTTTCTAACACTAGTCCATTCGATTCTGTCAAAGGTTTTACACATGTCGAGTTTAATGGCGATGTAACAAGAATTTCCTGTCCTGTGTCGATTAAGAAAATGGAGAGCTTCATGAGCTAGGATTACATTTGTCTAATATTTGTATGTGAGAAATGAAAACAGACTGGTTATCACTAATGCAAAACGGTAAATATTTTGTCAGTCTATTAAAAAGAATTTTAAAGATGACCTTATAAGTAACCCCACATAGACTGATAGGTCTAAATTGGGTTATCTTATCAGGATGCTTCACTTTTGGGATTAGGGTGATAAGTGTATACTTTTAAGCATTTTCGCAGATTGAAAGAAACTAGTAACTAAAGCACAAAGATCAAATTTAATTAGGGACCAGAAGTGTTGGAAGAATAAAGTGGTCATACCGTCTTGACCAAGGGCTTTGTGAGGGGAAATGGAGAAAAGAACAGCTCTAATCTCAACTTCTTCAACAACAGCAGTAAGGTCAGTGTTCATATTGTCAGTGATCACCGTCCGCACTCCTTCAAGAACTGAGTTATCTAAGACAGGTCCTTGTGAGGAGAAGAGTGAGGCGTAAAAATCTTCTATGCAATGGGCTATCTCATCTGGTGTTTCACTTATAGTTGAGTCATCATTGATAAGCCTGGATATTTTATTGGTTTTCCTCCTCTGAGTAGTATGGGCATGAAAGTAGCGGGAGTTCTTGTCGCGATGTTTAAGCCAAGAGATTCTGGACTTTTGGTGCCAATATTGTTCTTCCAGAGTGTAGGTAGCATTCAGCTCTTTCTGAATTGAGTCCCATCGAGTCCAATCTCGTAATTTTTTATTTATTGAAATCATGGTTTTTTAATTCGAAATTGTTTATGTTAGTTTGTAGGTTTTTTCTTTTCAGAAAAAAAATGTCCGACAAGGACTGAGAATTAGGTCAGATCTCCAACTTATGAATAGATCAAATGTTCAGTTAAGGTGAAAACATAATCAGTCTACAAAGTATATGTATGACTTTGGACTAACAAGTGTCAGGGAGAATACAATATGCACCACAAAAGTTAATTAAAACAAATCTCAAAACAAACTTAATCTAGTGAAAGTGGAAAGATAGATAGTCAAGTGATCCTTTGCACCAGTACGTAAGCAGAGTGGGGCAGTGTCACCTTAGAAGGTGTGCCTCTCAGGGATGGTAGCGCGAAGTCCAGTATGAAAATCGACAAGTTGGTTTCCCACACGAAAGATGTGCGTGATCCTGTGATATGAACCGATCAAAGTATGATCTGATGCACATGAGCGGGGTGTTGGATCTGCTACGAGCCCTAATTACTCGAAGTCGGAAAGGTGGCAACAACAACCACATCCAACTCAACCCTAATGTGCGTGGAGAAGTGTGCAGCAATTTTGAAGGTCAGACTAAAGTTCCTCAATCTTGGCGTCGTAGCTCGAAGAGGCGTGAAAGGAGTGTGTAGAAAGCACTAATGAGCTCTCTGTTGTGGTCCCAGATCAGACCTCCTCCTCCGAGTAGCTCTAGTGTGTCAATCAAGCAAACCATCAGTGGTTATGATGATCCAGGGTAAGTCAGGTCTCATCCAAACAACAACGGGAGGGCGAATAGACTGAAGAGAAGATTAAGTGGATGGTGTGAGTTTGTGCGACAACACGCAAACTGTCTAGTCTCGTGATGTGAGTCTGCCAAGGCTATAAAAAATGAGATGTGTCGCTCCACCTGCAAAACAATATGAGAGCACAAAAAAAGTAACATTCATGTGTTTTGCACTATTCCTCTATGTCCAAATAAACCACGTGATTATACAAAGAATGAGGAAGTCCACGTATATAAAATTCTTAAGTTGATCGATCAACTCACTAGTCAATTTATAATTATTTCTCGTTTACCAAAAAAAAAAAACTATAGTTTTGCGTACTCAAGTTGTTCTAAAATTTACTATCATATTAAACTTTATTATTTTGAATGGTTGTTATATAATTATTCTATGTTATTAAATTTTTTAACTGTTTTAGATCAAAAATGATTAATTTTTTAAACGTTATGATCAACATTTATTAAGTTGAGAATTTGAATACAAAAAAACATTTAAAATTAGGTATTAGAAGTTATTTATTTATTTTTTTCTAAAAATAAATGTAAACACCGTATCTGAATAAGATAAATCATTATATGCTAAAAGAAGTACGAAATAAAATTTAACATTATTATTAAAATATCAAATCCCCCCATATATTAATTCAAAACGTGTTAAATCTGAGTGATAGACTCCCCGGCTTCGAATGCTTATTTGGCGTAAAATTGGGCTTCGTATTGACACATATACTCTATGGTTTAAGTCCAGTGTTTTAGAAGTCGCTAGGCGCCCGCTAGGCGGCCGACCAACGCCTAGCGCCTAGAGCGCCGAGTCGGGGCCTAGTCGGGGCCAGAAATTATAATAAATATAGTTTATTTTATTTATTTTCACAATTTCACTAATAAAATTATAACTTATAATTAATAAATCCATATACCTAAGTCCCAAACTTTTAAATTTCTACTAAGTTCTTCTCATTGTAATTTTATCAAACACATTATCTACATGTTATGTTTTAAACATTACAAAAATAATAGAATTATAGCAACCAACTAAACTCCATATTTCACTAACTAAATCAACTAATTAATTTAACATAAATAATAATACAATAAAACACATGAATAACATAATAAGGAATAAAAAAAATATGTTCTAGCTAGGCAGCTACATGTTACTCCCTTCATTTTTTATTAATTGTCGTTTGAGAGTACATTCTTTTTTGCTTATTAATTGTCGTTTTGGCAGTGTTTTGAGACCCGGACCGGCCCGGCGGGTCGACCCGGGACCCGGTCGACCCGGAGCCGGAACCGGTCCGGGTGGAGTATTTGGACCGGGCAACCAAGGACCCTGTCAAACCCGGTCAAAACCCGGCCGACCCGGTAGAGACTCGGCCGACCCGGGGCATTGACCCGGCCGGGTCAACCCAGTTGACCCGGTCCATATATATTTTTTATATATTTTTTTATTTTTTTTTATTTTTTAAAAATAAAAATATGTATATATGTTTATATGGTAAATATTTATCATGAAATACATATTATTAACACTTTAATATACAAATTTTATACACAAAACATTTAATTTGTTACTTTTATGTATATTTATATAACAAAAACTAGTACGAATCCCGTGCGATGCACGGGTAAGAGATACATATTAATATTTATATTAAACGATGGGATATACGTTAATAACATAACACGTAGAGAACTAAAGTAAAACACAACCACACATATGTCTATATATTTGAAAATAAAATTAAAAACATAACCATTTGCTTATATTGTCAACATCTTGCTGCGTAGCAAAATTGCAAAAGTCAAAATAAAACATTGGAAAATCGGTAAGATACTTCAACACTTTGCAGTAATAGATTGTGATTTACTAATGTTACTTTCTACCATCCTCGAACTTGTCACTCATCTTTGTAATGTTAACGTCACGAATTAGTCCAGTTATGCGGCCACCCTGTAAAATGGCAATACAAAAAAATATTTTCATCAAAAAATATTAAAATAATAGATATTGACAACTACTATTAAATCACATAATAAAGAATACTAACATCACTATTGTGGAAAACTATTTCCAAATAACTTCTGTAAGAGGCATCAAACATCGTCTTAAAGATGTTGCTGGAAGTTTTAAGATGACTTTCGTATTTCATTTAAAATCCTTGATTAGACCAAGGGTTGATCCATGCCTTTATTTTGAATGTGTAAATTTATGATTAATATTGGATTTCATTTACCAGGAATGTGAGTTTATTTATAGATGAAATTTTGGTGCTTATATATGTACTTATTTTCTAAGTTTTAAAATGTGGATTTATATGATATAAGCTTATTACTTGATTTGATTTTTTTTTTTTTGGGCGATTTTGAGAGAAATAAACATAGGAACTACCCTCAAAAACCCAAAAACTAACTCCCCATGAAAAAATTTGTGGGGCGAAGTTTTAAAACATCACAAGATTAATGCTTTCACAAAAATTACAGCATTTATGTACTCATTCTTAAAATGCACCAAAATGAATGCATTTTACCTCTGCTTTTGCTGATAAAATATCTCCTAGTTTTTTCAAGAGCTCAGGTGGTGCGTGGTTGTCGATTTCTGCTCCCAATATTGCAATTGAAATCTTGACTTCTAAAATCCACGGTAATAAGAAAATGAAATGTTTCTATGGATGGTTAAATGTTAAAATAACATTAATTTTGAAAAATTGAGAATTAATATATCGAAATATAACCATTTATTTCTTCTTCTGTAATGGGACCTGGATGCAACAAAACTACTGCTTGTATGCAGTCAAATTTGACCAATTTCACTGCAACCATCACTATAACCAAAGGCAACATAATTCAACTTCTCAAAATATAAAGATTTGTCCAAATAGTCAATGATATATATATATATATATATATGTATATATATATATTCTAATATATGATATGTTCTAATGGATATTTTTAAGCCATTCATTGACTTTTCTAAATTTGTTACATCTTATATGGAATTGAAATTTCATAACAAACTTTGGAAGGTGTCTGTAATTTTGAAACTTCCTCTATATTTTCTAGTGATCATCAAAGTCCAATCCAAGAGTAGTTTTGCAAATATCTAAAACAATAAGCAAAGAGAATAATAGACAATTGATTTTGCCTCCCCAACAGAAACCTGCTGCTCCAATTTTGGACACTCCTTTGCTTCTTAAGTCATCAATTACAATCTTGGAATCCTCACAACCTTTGTCCTGTAACAATAGCACTAGAGTTTTAAGGAAGTTTGACAAAATAATAGAACAATGTTTCTCTTGTGCAATCAGACAAATGAGTTTTGAGTTTTTTTTTTTAAACTTCACAATTGATTAATTCAGATGTGGAGGTCAGTAGTACAACCCCGGAAAAATTTACATTTTTATTTGGTAAACAGGGTTGGTCCAAGGCAAATACTTCAAATTGAATCTCATATTATTGCAACTACATAGTAAAAAGAGAAAAGGATACTGTAAAAAAAAAGGCCAGATGTTTAATATATAAAGAGAATGCATTAATAAAATGTTCATTAAACTCCTTACATGTACCCTTTTTTTTCTTACGAATGCACAACTCTTGATTCTTGAAGGTGCATCCGCTTTTTATAACGCATACAAAAACTTAAAGAGCATTTGTATATATATTTTTCCTTCTAGTAATTAGAAAGTAAATTTTATAAACAACTTTGTGATTATGTCCTATTTTATCTTTACATTATTGCAATTTTTTTTTCATATATTACAATCCTGTATTCGCCAATGATTACAACTAAATAGCAAGAGTGGTTCAACAGTAACCAGACTATGAGCCTCTAGCCATGATTCTCTAGACTTTTCAAGGCCAAACGGATCACCGTAGAAGAAATCAGGAGCCACTACCAAGAAGCCTGAAGCTGCAATTTTGTCTGCAAGTTTCTTATATAATGAAGCAAAATTTTAAAAAATTATATCAATTTAGACTGTGATCGTTAAGACTTCATAACATGATTAGAATAAAGTACAGTTGGATTTCAAGCACCAACTGCCTTACTTTATTAACTGACTTTCAAATTTAGAAGTAGCTCCAAGACATACCTCTCAAGTTTTACTCAATTGTAAAAACACAACAAAAACTTTGATCTTTTGACAATTTACACTAATCGTTGTGCTTGCATCAGTTTCTGGCATCATGTTGGAATTGAGAAAACAAACAAACTAATATTGAATACAAACTAAGGCTTATAATGGGCTAACAAAGAAAACAAAAATTGACCACTTCGGGCATTAATCCACTAATACCATCAAGACTCAAACTAAGCCTTAAAAATAGACAAACCCAACCAACTAAGAAATAGAATAACATGTAATGCATGAAGCTAAATAAACATAAACTAATGATCGTATGACATGGCCAAGCTGGAGTTGTATTTTTACCACATTTTGTAACTTACAATTACCTTGCTTAGTTTTGCTATACATTGCAAATAGACGTACGGAACACAGAAGACTATATGTAATATTATGAAAATTTGAGGATGTAATTGTACGTCAGCTTAACTAAAGATTGGTACAAAAGTGCAAGATAGAATCTTCACTTGAAGGATCTGTTTGAAAAATAAAATCTTTTAGATTCATCACTTGGAGTATCTGAAAATAATCAACGTAGAACTATAATAGTTAACATCTGAAAATAGTTAACATCCTCAATACTCTATGTATAGGTAGTGATCAAGCTGCCAATAAGATAAATAATAAACATTCAAATAAAAATGAAAATGAAAATTCAAATCACGATGTAACTAAAATCAATGTTAGGGTGACATTCCACCCACGATGCCCAGACCCCAAATCCATAACATTAACATAATTGCCCCACAAATCAAAAACCTCCATGCAAATGATCACTGACCAAAATCATCACCACTTAATGACTGCAACACAATTCCAAGAACACCTCTACTGAAAATTAGCAACCAAGCATACTACTTCAAGCGGATAACAACTGGAAAAATCTCAAATTCACTTAATTACTTAAGTCCGTAGTTAGCAAAAGTCAATCTGAGAGACCCAAACGAATATTAAGTAAAAATTTCACCTTTTTCTCCTCAGATAACGGCGCAAGTTGCTTCTTCCCGGCAGCAGCAGCGGGGCTAAAGTGACGCCGCTTCTTGTCAGCCTCACCTGTACTACCCATCATAATCACACCCCACAAAACTCTAGAATCACTACACTTATTAAAAATTGAAAAGCAGAAAATTCATGGTCAATCTACAAAAGGCCATGCATGTACATCAAAAAAATNAAAAAAAAAAAAAAAACAATTAGAAAAACCAATTGATAGAAAAGGTCGACATTTCTCCAACTGAGGAAGAAACCCTAGGTCTCAAAAATTGAAAATAAATAAATAAATACAACTCAATTATACAGAGTTCATCTCGCTTATTTCGAGATAGGCCGTCGAGCTCCACAGCCGTGATGTAGCCGTTGCCGTCGCGGTCGAAGGAGCGGAAGACCTCCAATAGTTGGTCTTCCATGTCGGGGAGGATGGCGACGGCGAGCTCGTCGAACTCGACAGCACCTTTGTCATTGGCGTCCATGTTGGCGAGGAGGGCGTGGATCTGGTCGCCGGAGGGCTTGAGGCCGAGAGACCAGAGGAAGGCGGCGCATCGCCCTTGCCGCCAGCGCCGATTCAATTCCGTCCGCGTTGTTTTCAGGCTCGACCACCGGCCGGATTTTAGAGAAACGATTGGATGGGGAAGAAAGGAAATTGATTTCGAGATTTGGAATTCTTGGGTGTTATTGATAAATTTTAAGAGGATAGTTGAGGATGGCTGACCAATTCTGATGTTGGGAGGTAATTTGCGATTGGAGAAAGAAGAAGAAGGAGAGTGACGGATGAGGGAAAGAAGAAAATTGGGCAGAAGAAGAAAAGAGGGGAAAATGGAGAGAGAAAAAAAAAAGATTTGGGGATGAGTAGAGAGAGATTTCCCTTTTTTTCTCCTTTTTCCTTTTCCTGCGGAACTTTTCTTTCAAATTTTAAATTAAAAAAATCAGATTGTAGAAATAGATAAGTCCAAATAGAGTGAAATCAATAAATAAAATCTCCAAAAATTTGAACTGGCGGGCTTATTCAATTTTTTCGTTAAAAATCCTGCTCATTATAGTAAAATTTAGGCGGGATTTGAAATCTTTTTTTTTTCTTGATTTTCTACATGATTTTTTCAAACAACTATCATTCCCTCTTTCCCTCTTTATATATTAATAGATACTCTATATATAATTTTAAAAAAATTTAAATTAATTATCCGGTTCAGCAATTGACCCGGTGACCTGACGGTTGAACCGGTGACCCGGTGACCCAAGGACCTGCCCGGGTCGATCACCGGGTCGGGTTTAAAAACTATGCGTTTAGGGGCAACCATGAATTAATTAATTTGATAAATATCTCGAATCCTTTTTTAATGCTACGTATCTTTATCTAATAAGGAGAGAGAAAATTAAAAAGGTATTTAAATAAGATTTAGAAAATTTAGAAAAATCTAATACTACATGATAAGACAATTTTCCTTCAAATACGTAATTGTGTTCTTTTAAGCTAAAACGACAAATAATATAAAACAGAGGGAGTAGTATTTACTTGAGCCCCGTTGTTTCCCGTCCGCCTCAGTTCAAGTCTCGACACCCTTTGTCTTCACTAGCTTGAATAGGCGATCTTAATCTGTATTTACTTTCAAATTGATAAGATTAATAAAAAAACAGAAAAAGAAATAATAGTAACGTGGTCCCGCGCATCTACCATTATACCCCTCGTACCACCGCCCGATTCCACTCTGCAAGAACTCCAAACCATTCTCTTTTTTTTCTTCTTCTTTTTTTTCTTCTTCTTCTTCTTCTTCTTCTTCTTCTTCTTCTATGCGCGGGAACTTCAAACCCTTCTCTTCTTCTTCTTCAAGTTGCCCAAGCTCGTGCCACCCCTGAAATGAGAGTCAATCTTGGAACCAGAAAGAAGGCTTCATCCTGGTCATGGATAGATCACCCAGGTTCGGGTCCATAAGCAGTGACTTGAAATACAAAATTAGAACAGAAAATCTTTTCCCCATGACATGTTGCAAATTATATCTACATAATGCACGTTTTGGGAAAAAAAAAAAAAATAGTAGTAGGTGTGTGTTGATTGGGTGAACATAAATAATTAATTTGTAGTAAAACTTTTAGTGTAATGTGGGATAACAGGTAGACATGAATACTCATTAAATCTATTTAGTAATACAATAGACATTAATATACAGCTGTAGGCCTCTTTTCAGATTAATCTATATAGGAAACATTTAATGCATGCCGTTTTTGGAAACTTTTTAAATATATACATTAACTATTTATATATATACGTTTTCAAATAAGATCAAATAAGATATGATCAAAAAATTAAATAAATTTATTAATATCTGCAATATTTTCATTGATATTTATTATAATAAATTACAAAATTGATTTCCATGATCCATGTTGATAATTTTTTGGTCAAAATAAATATTATTTTATTAATATTTGTAATACTTTCATTGATATTCATTATAATAAATTACAAGATTGATTTCCATAATCCATGTTGCTAATATTTTGGTCAAGATAAATATTACACCATATTTTAAGTTCTAACCATAATATAATTTTTCTTTTTTCACAAATATTCACTTTTTATACAAAAATATTTATGGAAAATCGTACAGGTTAGGTAGAATTGTTTTTCCAAGTAATCTGAAAAAATCAAGTTGGTGAATTAATCTTTGCCAATATATTTTTTTCTTACATTTATTTTGTTAAATATAAAAAATAAATTGTTCTTCAAATTAATATAATTTACCATTTAAGAGATACTGACCATATACATTAAATAGTTTTACTAATGGTAAAAAATTAAAATTGAAATATATTAACTATTTTTTAGAATTTATTTGTATAATTTGGCACCCATGATTATTTTTTTTATTTTGATTTATTTTTATAATTAAATTCTTGTAAAATAAATTTTCATTGCAGAGTATACTAAATAAACTATAAATCCTTATAATGCGAATTAGAAAAATCTTGATCATAGAAGAGATTGAGTTTTTGGAATTTTTTAAATCAAATTTGTTTAATTAGTATACAAAATTAAATTCTAAAAAAAAACATGTGTATATTTTGTAAAATATTTACACACTATTTAATTTTAAATTTATTTACATATTTTAAATTGATTACATAAATAAATAATACTAATGTGCATTAAATATTTTTCATTACATAAAATAAAAAGAAAAAGAAGACGTACAACTTCCATAACTTTATAAATAATAATGACATTATATGACAACAAAGTTTATAATAAAATAATAATGAAGTATTATATGGTGAACAAGAATAAGTAAAATTATTATTCTCTCTTATATCAAGGAATAAATATATATATACTAAAATCAAATTTATATTAGTATAAATGTATTAGTGAGATAATATATAAATTATTTTACTACACTTAACGCTGATTAAGAGAGGTGGAAAATATATGATAACCCTATTGCTTTATATAC